>CM052288.1:8224233-8803785 GCA_028455765.1 Lasioglossum oenotherae
CTCCTAATTTGCTCTGATACCTCTTGGATCAGCTAGCTTCCACAGACTCTGATCTGTTCTAGCTTGCTGCTTCGTAGGATCAGCTGCGACGTACCCCAATCTTGTCTATTTTGTTCTATTTTAGGTCAGCTAACTTAGACAAGACCTATCTTCAATCTTCCTTAGTTCCTGTTAAAAAAGCAGTCGCACACCTGGTTCTACAGCTTCAACAGGTTCAGCAGGTTCCAAGATCCCCGTCTGACAATCCGAATTCACTGCACTGTTCTCCCCCGGTGATCCTCCTAGACAACTGAAAGCAAACGCACTCCAGGATCTTCGGCAGACTTCGGCTTGTTCCAGAGCTCGCACCAGCCAGCTTCCGCTGGCTTCAATCACTCGTGTGCTCGCTCCAGGATTACCTGGGCATAGAGAAGAGCAGGCACGTCGACACGTAGCATTAAATCTAATGAACGGCATCTCCCGTTCCGTGTATCGTGTTCCGCGAGAACGCATCGCACCGGTGCGATTCAGGTCGGAACGGGCGAGAACGTCGAGGAGAGGAGGTTCTCTCGGCTCTCGGTGTAACGCGTCCGTGGCAATCGTCGAAACTTCGCGCCAGCTGTTATTCACTGAAACTATTAATTTATTCCTGTTGCCAGGGCCCCGGCCTAAGTACGGTGTAAACGCGCTCGAAGCTATAGCGATTCGGGCGGCGTTGCGAGCGGCGATCGGCCGATCCGATACACATTGCCCGAGAAAGCCGGCTGATGGGAGGGCTCTCTCTCTCTCTCTCTCTCTGTCTCTCTCTCTCTCTCTCTTTCTCTCTCCGGAGAGCGGAGAGCAGCCCCGGTAAACCGAGAAGGTGCGTTGTGTGGGTTGATTGCAGGGTGCAGCACGGTGTTTGCTTTATAAATCGTGCCCCGGTCCACGAGAATGAGAGGAGAAAACGGGGAAGGGTCGGGGGTTGCGGAGAGCGCGATAGAGGGGCGAGAGGGACGGACGCTGCGATTGATATCGTTCTGAAATTGGGTTATGATTTATCGGGATTTCGGGTCCCCGGCTCCTCCGCGCTCGCTCGTACCGGACGATTGAATACGCGCCAAGGCACGAACGCCGTCGACCTGCTGCCTTCACTCGTGGAAATCACGGTAGGACCTCGATCGTTGCACGACTTGATCATATTCTGAACGTGTTCTACGTAGCTACTTCTACCGACGCCCAGAAGGAGATTAATCTGAAAGAGGTAGATTGAAAAATAAAAGAAAATTGTCAAGGAAGGATTTGAATAGATATCTTGATCAAGAGATCATCGAAAGCATCGGTGGGTGGGTTGGACGAACCCTCGAAAGTTGCGTTCGTGGAAATCGCGGTAGGACCTCGATCGTTGCAAAACAGTATGACCTAGCGATACTGGAAGGAACTTTCGCTTTCTCGAGCATGAGGATTGATGACCATTGAACTAATCTATTTTGATTATGAACGAACGTGTTCTACGGAGCTACTTCTACCGCGTCCACGAAGGAGATTAATCTGAAAGAGGTGAATCGAAAAATAAAATAAAATTTCCAAGAAAGGATTTGAATAGAAATCTTGTTCAAGAGATCATCGAAAGCATCGGTGGGTTGGTGGAAGGAAACCTCGAAAATCGCGTTCGCTTATGCGATTCTCTCGGAGACCACCGGACAACCTGGACGCAAGGTTACTCGGAATCGGCCGTGCTCGCTGGCGGCCATTTTTCGCCGATTCCGCGATCGTCGACGGGGCCCTGGTTTCCACCAACTACCGATACTTAGGTAATAACCCGGTAATGACGGGCTCCGTTCGAACAGATTTACTTTTTCTTCGGTTCGCGTGTATCTGCGCGACCAGAGGAGCAAAAGGGGGTCCGAGGCAGTCGCGCAAGAGGAGGAGGAGGGAGGGGGGGGCGAGGTTGCAGAGCAAACACGCCAGCGTGGAGGATGATGATGATGATAATGATAATGATGATGACGATAATGATGATGACGATGATGAGGGTATTCACGCAATCCGTCGGTCTACATAGGATCGCTACATATTTATAAAGATCGCTGGGAGCCGTTGAAAATTCCATCAACACGATTATTACGCGGCGCTACGTGTACGCGCGACCCTGTGTATGCTAGAAATCCGCTAGTCCCTCGTCGGCTGCGTTTAGTATCGTCGCTTTAATTTAATTAATACGATCGGGTGAACAGGCGCGCCATTTCCTTCCCGATTTCAGTGTGCACGATCTATCGCGGAAGGGAAGCAGTAGCCTGACTGACACGTGAATTATGGCAGCGCGTGATGCACAACTATTGTAGACTGATTATACATATTGGACTGCGGGTTTTACGTGACAATTAACAAAATATTTTAATAGCTCGCTTACCTATCGGAGAGCTTCCTGGAATATTTCCCAGTTGTTGTTTCGTGTAATTGTACACGCTGCGACAGAAAGCGAAGAATCAAGTTGATCCTCGTCCAGCTAATTTCCATGGAGCGGTCGCACGAATTAGGTAAACAAATCGAATTGAAATCGACCGAAAAGGATTTCAATCCGTGCTCGCAGTTCCTCGGCACACGAGGATCCAGATAATCATAATTTCAGGTACACGCACGGACCCGACAACACATCCGCGCGAGTGATTAATCGATCAATTCCCTCGACCTCAGTCGATACTTGTCCCGGCGTAATGGCTTCGGATTTCCTTCGATTTTGTTTCATCGGGTTCTCGGGGCCGGATGTCGCCGGCCGTTCTCACCGCGATCATGCTTGTCCTGTTCGTCTAGCCCTGGCTAAACATTCGTCGAACGATCGACTAAAAGAACCGTGGTCATTCAATTCGAGAGGATCGCGGGATTCCGCGCGCGCGTCTCTCCTCGTCCACGCTCATTGGACCGAACGTATCATTACCGCGGAGCAATTAGTGTTCTCGGCTCGGGGCGGACGATCCTTAATTGCAACCTAATTACTTTGTAATGTCGATCTATTAATCTCCGTGTAATATTGCCGTCCGATTGCGTTTTAGGCGGTTGAGCAGGCCTCGCGCGTGTAAACTGTTAACGAGCTGAATCGGTCGCGGACCAAAACGATCGTTCCAACTCCGGACGGACGCGTCCCGCTTCGGCGAATGTTATTGAATAGATTTTTCCTCGATTTACCCTTCTTCCCGCTCGTTTTCTCATTTTCTCGATCGCCACCGGGGGAGATAAAATCTTAATTGAACCGCGGCTTCACTATTAGCGGACCGTGCTATCTCGATTCCTTTGGTCGGGTTTCGCGAGAGATCCATTTCGACATCCTGTCCGGTCGACTGTCGTTGGATCTCCAAATGACACGAGCAACAATTAATTTCTACGGTACGATTCCTAGTAGAATTTCTTTTAGAAATGTACGGTCAAAGTACAGGGTGTGTAACAAGTAAGGGTGAATCTACACCTCTGGATCGGTGGACATTTGTAAGAGGAACTTGCCGCAGAATTGTTTGTAACAAAGACAATTACTGTTCAAGTTTGTTTTTACATCAATACCTCTTACTCATCGAGAAGGGGAAAAGTTTGAAAGGAGCCACATGTCGCAAACAAATAGTTATCGAGGTATAAGCTGTTAAAGTTCTTGCAAAATTTGATTGTGTAGAATTAGACAAAAGCATACTAGTACAGTCCACACGACCGTCAGAGTTGTGCTAATTCCATTACACAATTCAATTGTCGTATAACTGAAGTACATCATTCAAACCTTTCAATTAATTCAATTACTGAATTTATTTGATCAGATGTGTAATTGAAATACAATATAATTAAAATACAGCTCTCCATATTATAGCCCAGAACTTTGAAGAGGTGCGATATATTTTTATGTTTTTCTTTCATATACTTGTTTGCTGTCTATGCGGCGTAGTGTCTATATTCCTCGTCCTCCTTCATAATATTAGGACCTTGAATAAGTTCTCGCTGTTTTTTTAACAAAATAAAAGATTTATTTAAGTTATAAGGAACAAAAACATTTCATTCAAAGTATAATATATATATAGTATAGTATATTCGAGTAATTCCTCCAACTTTTCGTCTTGAAATTTTTTCGGTGCGCCAGAACGTTCTTTATCCTCAAGTTCAAATTCATTATTTTTGAATCGTCGAAACCAATCTCTGCATGTCGTATCCGACAAAGCATTGTCACCATAAGTCTCAACAAGAATTCTATGTGCTTCAGCTGCAGATTTCTTTTGAATAAAGTAGTGCAATAAAATTCCCCGCAAATACACTTTATTCGGCACAAAAGTTGACATTTTCAGAACTAAGAAATAATTATTTTGCTTACACTAAAGTGAACTGCCATTCACTGAAATTTGAGGTTAGATATACTACTGCCTTGCATGTGTGTTATCATTCGAAATTCCACGAACGGGGTACTGCTACTACCATCTTTGAAGGAACAGCGAGAACTTATTCAAGGTCCTAATACGTAACGCTATTTCATATTTGTACTCCAATTGCAACTACGAATTACATTGTAATTTAATTGAATGAAGATCTGAATTACAATGTAATTCAATTACCTCGTAATTATAATTCCTGGAGTAATTCAATAGTAATTCTGCACAACTCTGACCATGATCGTGTGCGTGCCTCAAGCCAAACGAAATTTAAAGGGACATTTGTCGCTAGGCCCGTACTATGTGATCGTCTCCCTGCCCATTCGAATTATACGAAGTAGATAACTCAAAATGTCCAAATTTCAAGTTACCTAGTACTTACATTCAAGCGACGAATTAATTCCACCGATTTCATGGAAACGGATTGGCGGGTATTAATTCCGTCGGTCTCTAAACCACCCTCTATGGGGTGCAAACACTCCCCGGTCATCAAAAGGGAAAATAAGAAGTAAGAAAATATGGACGAGAGACCGGATGTCCCAATGGGCCAATTATAATCGATCCTCTGGATCGTTCGTGGATCCACGGTGTCCGCGGGAGACGTTACTCAGGGTCCATGAATATCCATGGGGCCCGGGGAGCAAATCGTGTGGCTGGCGTGCTCTGATGATAGGTAACCATGTGTAATGGAGTGCTAACTACCGGCCACCTCGCGAACCAGCACACCTTCTTCTTCCATACGGCCAGCGGGGAAGAACGACGGGAGTAAAAAGCGAGAAAGGGAGAATATCCGAGAGAAAGAGTGAGATAGAGCGAGTGGGGTCCAGGGGGAATAGGGGCGAAGGAGAGGAGAACCTGCTGGAACAGGGGAGAGACGAAGGATGATACTGGAAAAGAGAGGAGCCGAGGGACAAGCCGAGCATGCACAGTGCAAGCGAGACGGTGCATGAGCGAGGAGAAACTGAATGCCTGGCCTCTTAGTTTCTCAAACAAGGGGGCGGTACCTTGCAGACCAGTGGCAGTCAACCGACAGAACTATTTGCCGCAGACTTTCACCCCTTCAGATCCCGTTTTCCGTCGCGGAATTTCCAGAATTCTCTGCCTCGAGCTTTATGCGAGCCACGTCCCGGATGTTTGCGCGCTCGCTGCATCCCCTAATCCGCGGAACGCCGGCCAGAGAATTTCGAAATGGATTTAAAACTGCAGAGATATTTTTATCTGTTGAAAAATTCGCGAATTTTCGCTGACATTTTATGACACAGTGCTAAGTTGAATAAGATCCTAAACACTAGGAGCCGCATCAACATCGTCTAACAAATACCAAAAGGGTTCTCCCGGCGCTAGATCGCTAGGGCAGCTCGATGGCGCCACAGGATCTCGATCCATACCTTCCGAGGATCGAGAGCAGAGGATCTCTATTTCTCTGTCTGAGGGGGACGAAGAATTATTATCGAGATCTGTCTCGAGCGACCTTCCCGTGGGTCTCTGACCGATCTCTCAGAGTCGAAGATCGTCGGAGTCTCTTCTCACGATCGTAGGCCTCGCGAGGATCATCTCGCGCTTCCGCCTTCGCCACGATCATTCGGCCGGAATGCTCTTTTCTCCATGGTCGATCCTCCCCTTTCCCCCATCCTCTCTTTCTCTCTCGCGATCGCTCCCCCTTCCGCGTATCTCTCCCCGTGATCCATGGGATTTCACGGCCGGGAGAAAAATCGAGTGCGAACACGGCCGATCAATTTGCCCTAAAGAGTCGTTAATTTTCGGTCGATGCACTCCTACTATCTTCGTGCTTGTCGAAAATTATATTTCGCCGTCGAGGAGGGCCGACGGGGAGCCAAGGAGGAGGTCTCGGGCCACATAATAAGCCAGATCGGGCCCCTTTAATGAGCCATAATGGGCCAGCAAGTATGCGTAATCGCCGATGATGGCCTCGAACACGATTCCATCCCGTTTTCCTCTCCGCTTCCATCCCCGCCCATTTGCCCTCTCTTCCACCTCTCCTCGTCAGCCTTAATTTTTACTTTTCTCCTTTTGCCCTTTTTTCGAACTCTCCTCTCTCTCTCGCTCTCTTGTTCTCTCGATCCCTTTCTCTTTTGTTTTGCGGAGCCATTTTTTGCTCTCTTGCGAAACACGGCGATCCCCGGCTCGGTCAGACCCTCGACACATACGTACATTGTACCGAGGGCCATGATGATGGCTCTGTGTCACCTAATTTCGAGCAATTACTTTTATACCCGGCCCCGGGACCGATACCTCGCCTCGATATTGAGCCTGATTACAGAACAGTGCGGTAATAACGCGCGCCGGGCCGACAATTTCGCGGTAACCAATGAGACCCGACCGGGTCCTCCGTGTCGCCGCGCTGCGCTGCGACCGATTAAAAACGCGCCTTCAGGCGCCTCCGAGAGTCGGGCAGTTGCTCTGGCCCTCTGATATTTTTCAAATTCTGGTATCTCTTTCAATGAGGTTCTCTATCCATAGCGAAAATTAAACACACGATTTCTTAAATATTATGTACATAATACCTATACCTCATACAATACTTTTGTGAATGTTTGCAGTTCTACATTTTTCTTACACTTCGTGAATATTTCAGATAATGTATTAGGTCGGAAAGAAAGTTCTTACGGTTTTTGTTATTTTTATTGTATAATAAAAACCGCAAGAACTTTCTTTCCAACCTAATACATGAGTGAAAATTATTTTTCTAATAAAAAATTCAACCTTTGCAGTCGGAGCTATTGTTACTCGAAAATTAAACATTTCTTCCGACCTAGAATAATTCCTTTGTACATGATTTTTCTCATTTTATGTATATGAAAAAAATTTGTATAATACCACATACAATACCTAAATGTTTAGGAATTGATTAGATACGGATACATTTAATAATGTGAACAATAATTCGAATAATGGTACAGCAATCTTCAGTGGCGCCTCGGAGTCATCAGGGTTAAAAACAAAGAAATTCTGATAGTCGCAGCTGCAAAGAACGATTTCAACGAATATTCATCGAACAGAGTTGCACCTATGAATTCTCGCAAATCAGCAGCTCCTGCTGAGTAAATCGGCCTATAAAAATGTAGATTGTCGGCTGGAGAGGGCGAGCAAGTTGAACGCGAACCGTTTTCCAGCAGCGTTTCCGCAGAATTTCCCTGTGCATAATATCGGCGAATCGGCTGGCAGGATCGCGGAACCTAACGTCGTGTCGTCATGCGCTCATTTAAACTTATTTACTTACCGGGGCAAAACGGTGCCCAGCCTCGTTTAATACCTGCCTCCACCCCCTCCGGCTGCAAACTTCGCCATCCTCCTCGAGCGTTCGAGCTTGCGAATCAATTTAATCGGGCCGTCGGTTGTTCCGAGAAAATCATAGGTGCCGGCCGGTTATTTAAGATACGGAGACCCGCGAATCGTCAGTGACTCTCAGCCAGCGCTACTTGCGAGCCGGAGTTTTTTTCATTTTCAACCCTCAACGACAGAGTAGAAATTGGTATTTGCCGACAGAGGAGAAATTGGAATTTGACGACAGAGTAGAAATAGGAATTTGACGACAGAGAAAAAATTGGAATTTGACGACAGAGTAGAAATTGGAATTTGACGACAGAGTAGAAATTGAAATTTGACGACAGAGAAGAAATTGGAATTTGACGACAGAGTAGAAATTGGAATTTGACGACAGAGTAGAAAATGGAATTTGACGACAGAGTAGAAATTGGAATTTGACGACAGAGAAGACATTGGAATTTGACGACAGAGTAGAAATTGGAATTTGACGACAGAGTAGAAACTGGAATTTGACGACAGAGTAGAAATTGGGATTTGACGACAGAGTAGAAATTGGAATTTGACGACAGAGTAGAAATTGGAATTTGACGACAGAGTAGAAATTGGAATTTGACGACAGAGTAGAAATTGGAATTTGACGACAGAGTAGAAATTGGAATTTGACGACAGAGTAGAAATTGGAATTCGACGACAGAGTAGAAATTGGAATTTGACGACAGAGTAGAAATTGGAATTTGACGACGGAGTAGAAATTGGAATTTGACGACGGAGTAGAAATTGGAATTTGACGACGGAGTAGAAATTGGAATTTGGCGACAGAGTAGAAATTGGAATTTGACGACGGAGTAGAAATTGGAATTTGGCGACAGAGTAGAAATTGGAATTTGACGACGGAGTAGAAATTGGAATTTCACGACAGAGTAGAAATTGGAATTTGACGACAGAGAAGACATTGGAATTCGACGACAGAGTAGAAATTGGAATTCGACGACAGAGTAGAAATTGGAATTTGACGACAGAGTAGAAATTGGAATTTGACGACAGAGAAGAAATTGGAATTTGACGACAGAGTAGAAATTGGAATTTGACGTCAGAGTAGAAATTGGAATTTGAAGACAGAGTAGAAATTGGAATTTGACGACAGAGTAGAAATTGGAATTTGACGACAGAGTAGAAATTGGAATTTGCCGACAGAGAAGAAATTAGAATTTGACGACAGAGTAGAAGTTGGAATTTGACGACAGAGTAGAAATTGGAATTTGACGACAGAGAAGAAATTGGAATTTGACGACAGAGTAGAAATTGGAATTTGACGACGGAGTAGAAATTGGAATTTGACGGCAGAGTAAAAATTTGGAATTCAGATAGTTTGTAACTCTGGGCTGAAACAAGGGACGTTCGAACCCCCGAATTTTGAAGTCACATGTTAAGATCCAAATGTGAAACTGCAACTTGGAAGTTTCACTTTGAATTTTAATATTTGGGCTTTGGTCAAAAAGTGGACAATTTAGACTTCTTACGTTTCCGGATGTAACGAAAGGTGGTGCACCTAGGATGCGCTGACATTCAATTACCATCCACTTAGCGTGGCGAGGTCCTCTACGTACCTGCATCCACTTGATCTGGCCATTTTCAAACTAATCGCCCGTAATAAGGAATCTCGAATACAAGGGGTTTGCTACTCGCAGGTACCAACCGGGATCAATATCCTTTCCTCGAGGCTCTCTGATCCTGCGCCAACAACAGAGAATAGCGGATAATGCAGTTGACATTCTGGGATTATTTATTGGTCGATCTGATCGATCGAGTTTGTTAAGTACGAACAAATCATTAGAACGATAGGGTACAGTGAAAATAAATGGAAGCATCAAAAAACAACACAACGTTTATATAAATACATTTAAATCAGTCAATAAATGATTTTATTGACAGATTTGAATGAATGATCAAAATGGAAATTTCATGATTTTCTAGTCTAATAGCCTGCTGTTAGTAATCCAGTAACAAGTGGAATTTGTTAAACGTTATGTATTAACACGAACATTCATGCACTATTAATAAACTGTTATTAAACTTAACCCTGACGACCAGTTCCATTCCTGTTTTCGTAAGCGAGCCTTTAAAACTGAGAATCCGCGCAAACATGGCCGTCTATTAATCACCGTTCGCAAACACGAGAAAAAGGAATCGTGAGGATAAATGATCCAGCGATTATGAAACTGGTTTAAGCCGCGTATTTTTCTTTGCAAGCTGCTTTAACTATTACGTTTCTACGAATGGAAAACTACTGTTGACATGATCGTAAGAGTAAAATGACAAACGTATAATAATCATGCAAGAAATCTCGCACGTGTAATTTTCATAACAATATCGTAAAATCTGTCTTACTAGAACGCTACCGTACACGATGCCAATCAATGAATTATTATTGAACGTTTAAACATTTTTTCTGTCGCTTTTTATCGAAATTTGTTCCGTGACATTTCGTCGATTTTCACTGCAACAAACTGGAGCGAGATAGAAATGAATTTTATGTTTAATAGGTAGAGAATAATATAGTAATATCGAAATTAAAAAGAAGTATGTGAAATTCTGTCAACACAACTCACATTCCATAAAATTTTCCTGGATCCCTTCACACATAGGAGTGTATTGAAATGAAGATGCGGACTCCCTTGCAAAAGCTGCTACATCTTCTAACTCATTGTCAGGGGACATTTCTCAAGTTCCTTTCACCGATTTTACTTGCCACCTCAGACTAAAAGGCATTCTGAACACTCGATCCTCAATTACTGAGCAAGGCACCATCAAGGGTATACATTATTTTCAAAAATTCTACAACCCAAATCAAACACCCTGGTTTGCGCAAAATTTTGATGACTATATTAAAAGGGGTTTTATATCCACGTATCAGGGCCAATCATTATAATCTCGCTGCCTGTTTGTATCGAGTAAATATTGTTAGTGGTCCTAGTTGTAAGTGTAATTATAGCTCCGAGGACTTGGATCATGTTCTAAGTGTCGTCTTTATGATACCCAAAAGAATTAAACTAGTAAATAAGTTGCGCAAAACCAAGTTTTTTCTACCATTAAAAGCGGACATTTTCTTTGCTAAACCTAATGTTAAAGCCTGGGACTATATCTTCCAGTTTTTAAACGACCGCAATCTACATCTCTAGCGATTATTAAGTCTGTCATTGTACACTAACTGTAAGCCTACTGTATAATTGTTAAAGCTAAAATCAATAATAGGTTTCAGTGGCTCGATAAAAAAGAAATATAGTAATATATTTTTCAATTCCTCTAAACTCGTTTTATTGTTTTCAATTACACCGTCCAAAAGTTCTCGCTGCCAAGCTTTTCGGCGATCGATCGGTTAATCGAACCGGTCATGATCAGTAGCATGATTCCAGCGCAATGTTGCAAGAACCCCCACCCCCGGGGGCATGAATGATCGCGGGTAGAACTTAATCCTTAGAAATGATCGACGAGACACCGCGCACGGGCACAATGGGAACGAAAAGAAGTCGACGCGCGCTTAAAGATTACATTACAGGCAAAATGGCGTGCTTAATCAGGCCATTTATTCGCCCTGGGGAACGGCCGGTTCCCGATGTGAAAAGGGAGGGAAGGTTTTGTGGTTCCCTACCCACGGGCAGCCTCGCATTTTCTGCATTGTGCCCGGTGCCCGGGCATTGTCGGGCACCCGGTGTCGGGCGTATCGATTACACGTTACAATTATAATAAGCTGGTAATGTCGGCGTAATGCCGATTCCACGGAGAGAAATTTTCGAGCGAGAACCGCGGGAAAAGCCATGCTTCGTAGCCTCTTCGCATTCACGACGCACACGCTTTATTTGCGCTGAAAATGTTTGATTGCCGGTTAGCCGAACAATGATCCCCTAACAATGCGAACGAGCGGACTGTAATCTTTGGTTTAAACTTCGGACATGTAAACAAATAACAATGGTATCGCGAAATAATACACTGGCAGCTTTTTCACCGTTTCTTTTTACTTCTAGGTGGATATTACAGCGGTGAATTAATGATAATCGAGCGTGTAATCTGAGGGTGTGCTTTGTTATTACCATCTGCTGAATGTTCGGTCTTTTGAGTTTCAGTGAAATTGCTTTTTTTCGTGTTAGCGTGACGGCTGGTTAGATGATCGTCTCGAAGATGAATGTCTGTTGTACGATCAAGCTTAAGACATCTATTTATAAGGTGATGAAGCCTGAACAAAGGTGTGAATTATTGTTTGCTGAAATTCCCAAAGGAAACAATTTTGATATCACTGTGTTTACATGCTTATATACATACTTAATGATAGATTGCGAATTTTCTGAGTAAAATATTAAATAAAATAGAAGAAACATCAGAAATAAATAGAGAAATACATTTTTACGAATGTTCACCTATGAAACTCTCTGCAGACAATAAATCTCAGACAACTTTTCATTTCGTAATGCCACCATTTTTGCATGAACGTACGTTAATTATTAACTTATACCGAAACTGTATACACGGTTCTACTGGCCACCCCTTTTATGCAATTACGCTTTCTATTGTGCCAACTCGAAGAATAGTCAGTAGTCGTTTCTTTACACGCGTTTTTCTCTCGTTTCCGTGAAATTTTCGAGATAAATCGAAAACGGCGATTGGCTCTCGCTGGGAACGTCGCGAAAACTTCGCGTAACCGTTTCTCGTCGGTTTTTTTCGGTTAAATTCGAGCGGAAAGCGACAAGAGAAAGCGGCAAAAAGTTCATTGTCGCGGAGGGTTTCAAACAATGAACGGTACAATGGCGGGCAGGATCGACGATTGTGTCGCGCAGTATTTCTTCTTTCTATTTTCCAGCAGCAACAATGACGCTGTAACGAGTCTGTGAACGATTTAATCCGTCCGTAACGGATTTTGCCAGTGAACCAAATTTTTTTCGGCGATATCAATCCTTTCTGAACGAATCGCTGATTCTGGTACAACGACTTCGAAACGAGTCTGGGAAAAGATTTCGTCTCAAAATCGCAGATGTTCGAACAGATAACATCGAATCAGCCTCGCGATGAAGTTTCTGAACAGAATCTAATAGATATTTCCTTTGGGCCGAAATAAAATTCAATTTCGTTGTTCTTTATGTGTAGCCATTGAAGAACATACTGGCATGCAATTGATATTTTCTTTTGCTTCTAAGAAAAATTCTAGATAAAATTACGCACGATTATCTACCATACCGGTATTTCAACACAGTTTTGTACATGTCCCGTCTTAGTTAAATTACATTAATTCTTTTTGTTATTCTACTGTAAACATATGTGGAAAAGGACTTCGATCCATTTAAAATAAATATAATAGTATTGGGTTGGCAAATAAGTTTGTTCGATTTTTGTGATTTATTCCACTCTAAAAAACCGAACAAACGTATTTGCCAATCCAATAATAATAAGAGATGATGAACTACAGTTGATATAAAATTCTATCTCGTTGTTAATGTACGTATTGGCTTACAATTGATATTCTCTCTTCTGCTTCGAAGAAATTGTGAACCAGAGTTACAATAAACCGTGGTGCAAGGGGTTGATAAGTTTTCGGGGCAATTTGCCATTGAAGCAAGTCGATCAGTATCCACTTACAGGTCGAGCAGAAAGCGAGCAGCGGGGAAAAGCGCCAAAAAGGCCGAGCCAACCTCGTGGACCCAGGCATCGAGGTATCGATTTCCCTTTTCCCGCTGTAACTCACAAACAATCGACTTCCCGACAGGTCCGGGGATCGTTGTCGAGGATTCCCAGCCCGTTCCCTTGTCTCGTTCTCTCTCCCTTGGTCCTCCCGTTTTGTTCGATTTTCGTTGGTTTCCTCCCGGCGAGCGCGCACGACCCGTAAAAATCATCTCGGCGGGCGTCCGAGATTTCAATGGGCCCCGAAAGGGATTTACAGGTGTGACCGTTGGTGTATACAGATGTATACCGGTGGTCGACGGGACCGATTCGGGTTTCCGGCAGTTCGGGGCACAAAGTGCATGCAAATTTTCTAAAGGAGACGTCCGACGTTTTATTTCGGCTCGTTTGTCCGAGCCTGTTTTTGTTCGCCGGGGCCCGATACATGCTATTAAGTTCGTGGCGTATTAAAAAACCAGCGACCCCGAAATCTTGCGGCAATGGTTAACGCCACCCCTTTTCGTCATTATGGCTTCGTTTCGGAACCGCTGGTAACGAGACAATTTTGTTTCTTCCTTTTTCGGGGACCGATGCAAACGGGACAATGATTCTCGGATTGGACACCGGGCTACGTCGGGCCCGCTTCGTGGGACCTGCGACCCGATTGCGGTGTATAAATATTTCATGACACCTCAAGTCCTGGGATTCTCTTCTGTGAATGTTAGCTTAATCGAGAGTGAACGGGCCAATCGACTTGTTCACCCTTTGTGTCCGAGAATGCCTCGCATTGAACTTTCCGATGGGTTAAACATGATATTTCTTTAAAACAAGAATATTCAAGATAAATTCACGAGAAATCTTCAATGAACCGTTTCCTGTATGAACCACAATTTCATAAAAATCATATGAATGAACATGTATGTATATGAAAATGAAAATATGAATAGAATGAAAGTATGAATGAACAAAGTTTACGAGAAGTAGAATCAGGAAAAGTGTACGTACACGTACCGTGGACTATAGTAATTGATTACGAAGCAACCAGAAGATGCGAAGAAAGTTTGCGAGGTGCGCAATCACGGAAGAGCGATGCAAATGATTTCGGTCGGGATAGAATGGTCATTATAAGAGGCAGAGTGTCATGCTCACGGCATTAGGATGAATCTTGCCCCCCCCCCCACCAGCCCCCCGTCAGGATAACCAGCCCCCATGGCGGAGCCGTTGATGCGCGATTTCTCGCCCTACCGAAGACGATATTGCGACCGGTATCGCGTTCCCAACACCTGTGTAGGTGTACGGACACGTGGAGCGGAAGTGGGGGTATTCAACATGGCGACTCTGCACACATCGTACACAGAGGTGCACCAATGCGCGAGCAGCGAGCACGCCCGTTCCCAACCGTTCCCCCTTTCCTTTCTTCGTTCTACTCCTATTCACGACTCGTTCGTTTTCTTCCTTTTCCTCCTCTTGCATCTTCGCTCCTTAACCTCCTCTCACCCCCCCCCTCTCGCTCTTACTAAATACCTTTTCAACATTGCCGTTCTTATTCACCGTCCTCGAAGAACGTTCGCAACACTTTTCCCTCCTCCTTCCAAAGTTTCTTTGTGGTTATTAATATTCTGTTTCGTTCTTCCTTTTCTCTTTATACTTCCTTTTTCCTGGTTAACGTCCTCTCCCCTTTCTCTTCCTTTCGCTGTTCCTAAATACCTTTTCAACATTGTGGCTTTTATCCACCGTCCTCGGAAAACGTTCGCAAAACACATTTCCCCCTCCCTTCTAAGTGTCTTTGCGATTTTTAATATTCTGTGATTCATCTTTCACCCTCCTTTCCTTCTCTCTACTTCCTTTTCCTCCTTAACCTTCTCTTCCTTCTCGAACTGTTGCTAAATACCTTTTCACCATTACCGTTTCACATCCGAATATTCACAACTCCACCTTTCCCCCTCCTCCCCCAACGTTTCTTTGTGACTTTGAATATTCTGCTTGACGCCGCGACATCTCTTGTATTCCTGTTACCCTAAGTCTCCTTTCCCGCACACCTGCTGCTAAAAGCCCTCTCAACATTGTAGAGCCCGTTCCTCGGAGAAGGAAGAACACCGATGATTGCCACCCTTTTCCACTCGCCTCTCTTTAATATTCTGCTATCTATCGCCACACCATTATTTTCTTACCGTTCGTCCTCTCTACTGCTCATACTTTAAGATACTTCCTCGTTCCACCTGACACGTGTACTAAATAAGTGATGCAACGTTGCTTATCCGACGTGATCTTGAGGAACGTTAATTGATCCTTTCGAATCCTACGAAACACTTAAGGGAGTCATATTCCTCGTGACACTGTCATCTTCTTCGGCCGCCGCTTACCTCTTCTTCGGTCCTTTTCTGTTTCTGCCGATGCAATTTCTTTTCAATGATTTCTGAACATTTTAAAACGTTTAATTTAAATTTGTCTATAAAATTATATATATGTTTGTAGATCCTTGTTGGCGAATAGCAAAATTGCTGAAGTTTTCTACTTTGTCGGATATGTACTAATCGATTCTGAATACTTCGCACTCGAAAGTAAAAATTGCCACACCATCATTCAAAACAGTTTTAACATCATTAAATCCATCTGTGTTCTATAAATTGTGAAAAGCTCAACCGTTGTATTAGAAAACAGGTTCAACTCGATGTGCACAATTCAGAAAAGATTACATGGAACAAAAATGATCTGGGTTGAAATAAATCTCTCGATTTCTGAATTAATATCTCGAATTGAAGTTGACAGCCAGTCCGCAGCTATCCGTCGCGTCCACGTGACCCCGTCGGTGTCTCGAATCCCTGCGTCGCTATTATTATCAATTAGACTCCTCCCCTTATCTCCCTGAAAAATCGGCAATCCTAATTTATGCGGGAATGCGCGAGTCTCGCGGTAGACTAGGCTCGAAAGTGTTCTTCCGTGGCGATGCTAATCTGTATTTTCTACCAATTAACGGCGACAATCGAATTAATCAAATACAGATCTGATAAAACGCTAACGGGACGCCCGGGACATCGCGCCGCTCACGAAATAACGGGGTACAAATTGCAGGACAACATGCTCGAACATAGTGAAACACAGCTCCACTGGTTGTAGTAAACGGTGCTGATTGAAAAAGTATGTCGATCTATTTTTGCGGTCACTTTACGCTACCGTGGGGCGATTACCGTGAACAACGGGACTGTTGGAAAATGACGCGCAGATCACTGGCATTACAATGCTGCCCAACGGTCTCGCGTTCCTCGCCAGCATCCAGAAAACAGGAAAAAAAAAAACGAAGGAATAAACCGAAATCAAACGGGGCATTTCTCGCGGCAATTTCAGCGTTCACAGCGGCGTAGAAAAGAAGATATATCGGGTTCACCGATTCCGCGAATTATCCGCGGCGGGTAGCAATCATCGGGTTTTAACATTTTCCTCCGGCTTTCCAGCGGTTGCTAGACTCCCGACGATTTCGAGGGACTTTCTACCATTAGCCCGGCTCGTTCGCCAATTACGGTATCGAGAACCGACGTAAGAAAATCGTAGAAGAGCTGCCGCCGCCACTGCCGAGTTTTTTGCTGTCGATGATGATCCCCGGCTAATTGACTCGTTTCTTCTTGCTAATTAGATTAGAGAGGCCTAATGGTTATTGCTTGTTCGAAACGGGTCGACGGAAGCCGTGCGCTCTGCATTGAATTAACGCATTGAGTAATTGGCCTCGCATGAAATACTTGAGCAATGGACTTTCTTTGGATAGGCCAGCGTTTTTTCGAATTTTAATCATCGCCATTGTTCGGCCAGATCTACCGTGAAATGGTTTAAACACGTCACCGTGCTTGTCGAACGTCGGAATTCTCGGTATTTATGAACTTATGACATTTTCAGAGCTCTCGTCCTGCTGATTCGTGAAGCCGTTTCAAAATTCAATTGCATACTTTTTGGTTAGAAGGACGTAGAATCTACTTTTCATTGTGAACATGTAACAGAAGGATCAACATGATTGATAAGAAGAAATGTACATTTTTGTAAAAAATTGCAGTGCTCAGTGTACAACGATTGAATTTGTTTGTTTTTAAACGGATCTATGAAACGCATCAATTTGATTCGCTTAGAAGACGAATTACGTAAACGATCCACAATTACGTCGATCGTATCGTGTAATTTCTCGCTACGTTTCGACACCGTTTCTCCGATCTACCGGGTCATTAGCGTGAAGTCCAAACACACACATTAGCCAGGCCACGTCTCTCCAGATTTCGAGTTCCCGAAGAAAATGTCACCATGCACGCTCTGACAGCTTAATTACGTGATCACGTCGATCATGCTGTGCAATGATGTATCGCGGTAATTGCCTGTTAGCACGGCGGAGATCAATTACAGTTGATTTAGAAAGTCGGATTCCCGATCGCCCTTCAATCAGGAAATGGCAATCTGAATCTGGAAGGAAAATCGTTCTCGAAGATCTCAAAGTGACAATTCAATAATATCGTAAAATTCTCAAATAAAATGATTTTCGCTGATCGTGAAGCTACCATGAAGCGACCATCGACGTTCCTGAAGAACTCAGGAACAGGAAAACAACCAGGAATCTCGTGCGACTCCAACGCGATCTAATTCAGCAATGGAATATAACAATGAAAGCTCCAAAATCCACCCTCCTAAGAAAATCAGAGCCGAGGAACCTTATCCAACCTCCTGGTACCTTCCAGTCAGGAAATACCAATCTGAATCTGGAAGAAAAATCCTCAAAGATTTTAGAATGACAATCCAATAATTGTTTCGTAAAATTCTCAAATAAAAATGATTTTCGCTAATGATCAAGCTATAACACATTCTGAGCAGCCATCGACGTTCCTGAAGAACTCAGGAACAGGAAAACAACCAGGAATCTCGTGCGACTCCAACGCGATCTAATTCAGCAATGGAATATAACAATGAAAAGTCCAAAATCCACCCTCCTAAGAAAATCAGAGCCGAGGGACCTTATCCAACCTCCTGGTACCTTCCAGTCAGGAAATACCAATCTGAATCTGGAATAAGAACCCTTCTCGACGATCTCAAAGGAACAATTCAATAATTTAGTAAAATTCTCCAACAAAAATGATTTTCGCTAATGATCTCGCTATTACACATTTTCAGCAGTCGTCGACGTTCCTAAAGAGCTCAGGAAGTGGGAAACAACCAGGAATCTCATGCGACTCTGCCGCGATCTAGTTCAGCAATGGAATATCACAATGACACAGTATGCTCCACTTTTTAGACCGAGAAAAAGTGTTCTATCCCACCTGGAAGACTCGAAAATTCACCGCCCTAATAAAATCAGAGCCGAGGAACCTTGTCCAACCTCCTGGTGCCTTTCTATCGGAGCCCCCACTCGCACGGTGCACCGCGGCGAGAAGTATACACAAAGTCACCTCGAGGAATATCGTCGGCGAACACTTTTCCCGGGTGTTCCTCCTCCTGCGGTGCGAAAGAAAGCGCGTAGCCGAACGAAGACGGGACGAGTGGCGAGAAGACGGTTTCCGTGGAAGAGGGATAGAGAGGCTGGTCTGAAGAGAGAGAGGGGGGGGGAGGGATAGAGGCAGTGGGGTAGGAGACGCGGCGGTAGAGGTGGGGGCTCCAGACGTATTAATTAAACGACTCATTTTCATCGCACGACAAAAACGTGAGTTTAACGCCCATCGGCAACTAATGCGTCGCCCCTCTGCAGCCCGTCAGTACCCCGAGGAATCGCGGTAGCGAGGCCCGAGCGGAGCCGAGTGCGGGCACTTACAACGGCGGACCAATCGCGCGGAGGCGAGTACCCGCCCAGCCTCGTCGTCCACAGCGTTCAACCCCGCCCACAGTTACTCGATCATCCCCCCACCAGCTGAACTGGCGAGCCTGACGGTGGGGATGGCGGGTGACTCGCAGCCCCCCACCACCCGCCAAGAGCGCCTCGTTTAGCCTGTAATTTGCTCAAACACTAGCAAGCTCTCGTGCCAGAAACATCCGTCAGAGCCGCGGAGCTCTGTGGCATGCTGGAGTCTCGAACTGTACGCGGCGGCTCTGTACACTCGCGGCCAGTTTGGCCCAAGTTAGGCGACCCGGGTGTACTACTTACCACTGTACTAGTCGTCGCGCATCGAACACGATCTTTTTAAGAACCGTCCCGAAGATCGGCTCCCGATGGAGAGCTGGTTCCCAGTGAGTGTGTACCGGAGTGCCGTGGATTCGAAGTGGTGAACTCTCGTTGCTCGATGGTGTCGGGGTCATCGTGGACTCGGGTGATCCTCGCGGGGTGACATTCTACACGGCTGTTCACGATGTGTGCTCGCTGGTGCTGGGAACCGAGTGTCTAACGATCCGAGTGTTGTTCCCGGACAATGGTACTTGTCGTCGTCGATTAGATCTCCATTGATTGAACGACTGGGTGCGAAAGGTAGAGTTAGTGTTACAACGACGAGAACCAAGTGGGATTCGAAAGTGTTTCTAGCCGTACGAGCGACAGCTGACGTGGGTGGTAGCAGGGATGCGGCGGACCTGACTCCGCGTAGCCCGCCTGTAGTCCCGCCGTCCCGCCGAAGTGTCTCAATCCGCCAAGCGTACGATAATCGTACGATGATGCCGCTCGCGCCGACGCCAATCGTACCGGTGCCGTCGAAGCCGAAGATCGGCTTCAGCATCGACTCAATCGTGGGCGGCGGTGGTCAGGGTGGTCGGGAGGATCGATTGGATCGGTTAGAGCGGGTCGAGATCGAGAGGGATGGCAGCCCGATGGACGTTGAAGGCTCCTCATCACCGCGGAGTCGTCGGGTCACCGCAAGATCACCCGGCGCTCATTCCGAGGGCTCCGACAGGCCTGTCTCCCGGAGTTCTTCGATAGAATCGTACCCTAACTCCCGGAGAACACCCTCGCATAGTCTCCACCATCATCACGGGAACCACCATAGCCATCACCATCACCTGACCGCCGCTACGCATCTGGACTTTAGCAGGACGACGGTCCACAGCCACAGCGGAGGTTCCACGCCCAACAACAGCCCTAGTCCACCCCACAGGATATCGCACGGAGACTCCCCGGTTGGCGCACATCCTCAACCACCTCCAGGGGTTGTCAGACCTAGTCCAAACTATCTCGCGCCACCACCAGGCGCGGCAACCGCCGCTGCTGTAGCCGCGGAACAGCTCAAGTCTCTTTACGGTTTACCGGGACATGGTCCAACGGGCCCGCAAACCGGCCAGAGCGAGTACCATACCCAACAACTAGCCCTGGCAGCCAACCTAGCCGCAGCGCAACACTTCCAAGCCGCGAATCTCGCGGTCGCGCTTCAAGCACACCATGGTGCTTCGCCTCATGGACCACCTCATGGACCGTACCCCCATGGAGGCGCACCCGGCGGACCTCATCCACCGCCGCATCCTCATCAACCGCCCAGAGACAGTTACCCGCTATACCCGTGGCTACTCTCCAGGCACGGACGGATCTTCCCGCACCGGTTTCCTGGAGGTACGTACTGTTTTTCTTCTTGCACCCTGCTGTTTCGGGACTCGACCTAGTCCACCAGGAATTCGGACATTCCGCTTTTCAAGGTCTTATCTGATCATCGGCTGCTTCGACTTGTCTATCAGCTTCGGTTCGATGCTCGGTTGTCCCGAAAGTCTCATTCAGCGAGCTTTCCTAAATCTTACCGAATGTTAGATATAGGTGCATGCATAGATAAAGAATAAGTAAGGTAGGAAATAATTACCGTAAAACATATTAGAAATATGGACATGCGTATAGATCACTCTGTTCAGTGTCAGACGTAAAAGGACCATCAAAGTGTAAACACGTTCCTAATAAAGACCGTTGCTTACCATATATAAAATCCACTGCATAATCAATTTAATAATTATAACACCGGATAGTCGAGCATTGACGAACAGATGATCGATGTTGAAAGTGAAAATTGCGAAAGGAGCTTTCGGTACGACCTGATACTATAATTATACAGCGAACTCCGACTCGTAGACCAAGAAGAAGGGTTCCTACCTGTTCTTTTTTCCCGCCGAGGACCCCCGCTGTCTCGAGACTGAACCTATTCCACTGGGAATTGGGATGTTCGGGGCTCTCTTCTTGATCTTATCTCGCCAGGGAAGTAGGTTTCTTGAAGTTGTCGGGCGGGATAGCGATGAAGCTAGCGACGGTGGCATTGTTAGAGAGGATATTGATTATCGAGTGCTTGAAAAATAGAGGTGTGAAACTTGTACTGGATTCGGAGTCGGTTAAGTCCGGCTAGCATCTGTTGATTTTTTCGGGTTGCAAGTAGGATCCGTCGATGCTCGAGTGCTGAGTGAGGTATGAGATCTTGTTAAAAGGTTTTGATGATGTATTAGCCTGTTTCGAGCGCGTGTAACGAATTTAGATCTCGAGGCGTTCGGAGTGGAGTGTGTTGATTTACGAAAACAAATGGACAGGTTTGATTGATTAACTGGACTCTGACTCATGAGCTTATTCATATAGAATGCTTGTTGATTATTCATGCAGAAACAATAACTTTATTTCGAGCGAAGATGCTCGAGTCGTTTCGGTGGGGATACTGGGAATCTGCATCATAACATGCACCTAAATGCTGCATAACAATGTAACAGCAATTGAAGTATTTCTTAGCTATCCTAAGTTGGTTAATAATGCACAGAAATGTAATTGATATTACGCAAATCAGAATATGGATAATTGTATGAGGGTTGAGTCTATTAAATTGCACTATATGCACAAACTGTGTGATAAGATTATCATGTTATAGCTGTTTTCATTGTGTACCGTGTTACAAGAAGTGTGACGACTATTATTTAAAAATATATAATTGTAAAATTATAAATTCACCAAACTGCATCTAATTCGTATACCTCGTCCACCCTAGTTAATTACGATAAATCGTGACTCAAGTATTACAAGCACGGTTACTAGCCGGAAGATAAATCTCTCAAGAAATCGACTCGAGCATAATTAAAGCTCCGAATAAAATCGTAGTTATCGATCGGCGATTAATATCCCCTCTGAATCTGCACCGTCAACGTCTCTAATTACCCTCTGTGGTTCGCGTCGTGGAAAAACCATCGTCGCCGAATCGCTACTTTCTCTCGCGGGATTTCTTCTGACAAAGAGGCACTAGCCTCTCGGATTTTTCCCATAGCTGCGGCGAGTTCGTCGAATTCGATTGGGTCCGGTTAATTGCTCGGCTTTAACGAGATCGCGTCGGTGAAAAAAGTGGGCCCGGTGATCACGATCGAAAGATCCAACCCGGCTAGACCACTCCGCGCGCGAGAGAGAGAGAGAGAGAGAGAGAGAGCAGGGTCCGGGGCGAGTTAACTCGTCATTTTCAGGCGAGTTAATAAACTCGCGCGCCGCGATCCTTTTTTTTCCCCGGGGCTGAAACCACGCGCGACCGGTTTCCCGCCGCGCAGAACGATCCTCGAAACTTGCTTGCTCGTCGATGTAAACAGCGCGGAATCGCGCGTGCACAGACGAACGATCAGAGAGAGAGGAAGATAGAGAATGCTCTCACTTGCTGTTCACGATAATTACGCGTAAAAGTTGGTAAATAACGACGGGTCGTAATAAAAACGTTACGCAAAGATTTCGTAATCGGGCCGAGCGCGCGCTGGTTTTGTAACGTTGTCGTCCGATCGGCCTCCCTCGTTATCGGCCACGAGCCATGCCGGACCAAAGACACATAATTGATTCATTCGACCACCGATAACACATCCAATTACGAATTATCCCGCGATACGGGGTATCGTAGTCCCGATAACGTTCTGTCCGGTCATCCTTCAACGGCGCCTCGATCTCGCGGAACGCGCACAGAATTTCGGAAATCGAACTAGGGAATCTCGCGATGTCGTCATTTCGTGAAACGTCCATTAGCGGCAGAAATTTCGCGGTGGCGAAGAAGGGCTCCGTTCACTTGGGAGTCTCGACGTCGCCTAACAACGGAGAAAATTAACAATAAATCACGGATTTTCTGGAAAAACAACTACTCGACTCGCAAATTCAATCTTAACGACGAAAAAACACCGTTTAGAAACGATTTCTCGAGTCGATATGACAGATGATCAACAAAAACTTCACGCCGCAAGAAGGATGTTCGTAATCGGCAAATACCAGCTGGTAGTTGCTAACGAGAAAGGATAATAAAATCTTCGCGGGCAAACAAGAATAAATTACCGCCACTTTCACAAATGAATACGATCCAAACCGACCAATACCACGGAACAAAAATCGTTCGTAATGGCGGACGTTGAGGTCTCAATCGTGTGTTCCCGAAGCTCCTATTTCTTGCCACCAGCCATCTCATCGGCGTATAAATCAGGCTTAATTAACTGCGACACGCGGATTATCGTTAATTCGCTCGAAATCGACGATCTTCCGCGAAATAGATTTCTCATCGGTTTTTTTTGTTGTAGAGGGGAAGATCCGAGGGGGATGAAGAAGATGCAGAGTAACGTTGAGCGCGCGAGCTCGCATGATCTCGAGAGACCGCGGTACTTCGAATTTTACGGCTTGTCGCCTCGTTCATCCGTGGCTGCCAGTTAGTTTTATCTGCGATCACGGCTCGATCATAAATCATCAATCGTAACTTGTAATGGTCTAGGCATTAGCGATGGAATTTTGTTGCAGACGATGCTCGTTTATTTACCGGCCGTAACTCGCGGACTTTTGCTCGTCGAATGTGAATTATCGCGATGGTTTCTTTTTTCCGCGACAGAAGTGCACGACGCTCGGACTCGCTGCTAGGTTTCAATCGTTCTTCGGAATTGTTTCCAACGTTTTTGGCACGATGTATCATATTTATGCAGTTCCCACATCTACGTAAGCACTCAATTAAAAAATTCAATTAGTCGAAGAATGAAGCTTTTGGTGAAATATAAAAATTTCTACGTCGCCATAACCATCCTCAGTCCGCCTCAATTTCGCATTCAAAGAGCTGGAACACTTCTTCGCACACTGCGATGTACAATTTTGTTTCGAATGCAGTTCCTACGTCTTCAGAAGTACCACGAGTTCTAAAAAGAAGAAAAAGTGTGGAGAAGCCGCCTCAGTTTCACACTTAACGCGTCGCGACTAATTAAAAAATTTAATTACTCTAAGAATAAACCTTTGATGAAATATAAAAATGTCTATGTCGCTATAACCATCCTCAGTCCGCCTCAATTTCGCATTCAAAGAGCTGGAACACTTCTTCGCACACTGCGATGTACAATTTTGTTTCGAATGCAGTTCCCACGTCTTCAGAAGTACCCCGAGTCCGTCGTCATATTGTTAGTTTCACATTTAACGCGTCGCGACTAATTAAATGTTTCGAAGAATAGACCTTCTGGAAAAAATTAAAAAATGCCTACGTCTCCGTAACCATTCTCAGTTTCGCATTTAAAGCATCGTCGAACTCGCTTAAAATTTGCGCCACGCTCTCGAAATCAACGATGCCTCGAGCACGCCTTTCAGCGAGGCAAGAAAATGTCTCCGGTTCCCATAAATTGCCGGTCGCGGATCGATATTTCCATAAGTACCCGGGGTCCGCATTAATTTCGCGTTTGTATCGCGGCAAGAAGAGCGAGGCGAAGAAAAAATGCTGGCGGAAAAAAATGAGGCGAACAATCAGCGAGAGACCGTAGTGGTCGCAACGAGCAAACATGGCGACGATTTTTTCTCCGGTGGAACGAGTTTCTGGACGCATTTCTCTACCGGGTGGCGGTCGCTCGCGCCGTATACGCGATCCCGGGTAAATTTATGGTAATTGTCTCCCGGAGCCGGAGACGTTTCGCCTTTTCCCTCGTTTCCCGCTACCGGTTGTTGCTCTGACCTCGTAACTAACCGCAAACGAGCCTCAATAATGCCTGATTGCCACCCGATTAGGTATCGGAGTCCCTCGAAGACCGTCTCCCGCCTGAAAACGGGCGTAGCTCTTCTACGTTATGTATACCTGGTACCGGAAGCTGTCGAGGACCATCGAACGATCTCTCCAGGTACCATTTTCCGGTTCCACGGATCGCCGTTTTTCGATTGAGCGATTAATCTCCGCAGTCACGCAGATGGCGAACGAGACACCGCCGCCGCGGTCGTTCAAGCGAAAAATAAATGGGAATGGCAAAAATGGCCAAAACAGTTCGCACGCTATCGCGCGACAACCGACCGTAATAAGAGGACCACTCTCGGATAATGACACGGCCAACCAGCTAAATCTTCAAATTATCGGTTATGTAATACGAGAATTGCGATTCTGACGGAGATCGGACGGCTTGCACGCCGCCTGGAGATGTTCCGAACGCTCCGAAATGCTTTGGACGCCGCACGAAGTGGTCCTCGCGTGACGATTGCGTGCGGGGCTCTCGAGAATTTTGTTTACGCGGATTTTTCGGGGTTCTCGAGGTGTTTGTTTATATCTGATTAAGTCCCTATTCGGAGGAAGTCTTAGTTATTGGGACAGCGTGGAAATTGTTTTTTTTTTTTTGGAAATTGATTGTGTTACAAAAATATTTTTGTCGACCCAAATTCTTGGATAGAATTTTTATGTCGCGTGAAGAATCTCCCTCGAGGGTACCCGCTGAATGCTACCAGATGTTAGAGGCAATTTAGATCCTCGGTGAAACCAATTCTGAAGACTCTGCACAATTTACAAAAGAAGAAACGACACGTTTTCTAACTTCAGCCTCAACATTATCATCTAGTGTCCATTTAACAAGTCCAGGAATTTTTCATCTGTAGAAAATGACCGGTTTCGTCGGAAACTTTCCACGAACAATGCGCCGGCCGTTTAAATGTTAATGTGCGCGTATAGTATACGTTCCAGCGACTAGCTTCGTTCCGTGCGAATACGCTCGATGCCATCGCGGTGAAATATTCGAGCGATTTCGTCTTCGAGGTATAAATTAGACTGTCGAAAAACGAACAACGAATAAAAGAAAAGGAAAAAAACCGAGTCGGAGTTCTCGAGCAAGGCTGCGAAACAGGTAACGAAATAATACAGGCGTGTGTATCTGCGGATCGGTTAGAAAATGGGTATATTTCACGCGTAACAGCCTAATAGACGGGAATTCGAACAGAAGGCAAAAGCTGCCCGATCCACGACCGGTGTCCGCTTGACCAACGTATTTCGCCCCGCGGTTATGTTCGCGATGGAACGTCCACTCTCGATGTTGTCCCCTTCTTTCCGCGGGTAATTGAATGTTCCGCGAGTTAGAGCGATCGCATAACTTCGCGCCAGGCTATCCGGGGAAAAAAGATCGCGCGAGATTTCACGCGTCCCGAGAGCGGCTCTCCGGTAAAACGATACACAAGATCGGGGAGAGCCGGCGGAGATATCAGGTGATCGCCACAGCTATGCAGAAAAGGCAACCGCTTATCTAGCAATTAGTCGGTATCGATAATTACCGCCGTGGAAACCGATCTTCCGCCCCTTCATTCCGCCTCGTTACATCGTTGCCTCGCCGAAACCAATCATGAAATTCTCGGGTTCCATTAGACGGTTGCGGCTTCATCTCGGCCAGCTGCCATTCCGTGACATTGTGGCTAATTAACACTAAACCTACCACTGCCGGTCAAATGACCGGTTTTATATTTTTAATACTTAATACCACAATTATTGAAATTATTAGGTTCCTTACATGGAAATCGTTTCGATCGATTTCTTCATCCAAGCACACATTGTAATAAAAATGGCAAAACATCGAAATAAATAGAGCCATGTCATTTTTACGAGCTGAAACATTTTCATCGCTTTTAGTGCTTGGTAGGTTTAGTGTTGATGGCAATTTCGGACGCTGAAATCACCGATAAGCCGCTTCGCGCGTTTAGAAAGCCCCGATTCCGAACACTACTATCTTCATTCATCTCGGAAGGCGGAAGACAATTATTTTTTATAACCCTTATGAGGGATATAAAATTAAAATCAATTGCAAAATTTGTACTGAACAGACAGACAGACAAGAAAGAAAGCTAATAAAAACGTAGTAATAATTTATAGTTTATAGTTACCCGAGAATCTACCGCTTTATAGGAGTTCAGAATTGAAAAACAAATTAATAGTAAATGCTTACAATTTCAATCGTGTGTACAAAGGCATGCGCGTTATTTGCGCCACTTTGTGCGAATTAATAGAAATTGCCTGCAATAATGCAACTATGAGGCGATTAAGCGCAGAAACGAACGGTTCGATAATTAAAGTTGAGCTGAAAGGGCCAATCTGGCGAGCGTTGCGTCATTGAGGCGCAATTTCTTGTACGAGGAAAAAACGGAACGGCGTGATTTAGCTTAATTTATTTGGGAATTACCTTCGGCGACGATAACGCTACAATGTAGATAACTTGACGTAACGATTCGTGACGAATCCGTCCTGGGGGCTGAGACTCCGAGCCTCGTGGCAGCGTGTGTGTGTGTGTGGCTTGGCATCGAGTGATTTTTTAACGACATCCGCGAACACCGAACGAACAGTTGCAATACTAATTACCTCTAATACCCGTGGTTGCGCAAACGGAATGAACGTGATAGCGGGGCCCCGGAGAGCCGGTTCTCTTCAGCGTTAGCGCAGCGTCGACACTGTTTACTGGGAATTGATATTACGAAAGGGAATTACCATTGTAGTTAAGTCACGAGCAATTACCATTAGCCATTCCGAGTAATTACTCTTTTGTTAAGTGAAACGTGCGAGACGCCGGAACGGCACGGCCGAGGTTCGCGAGGCGTGAACGGAGGACCCGGTAGACGCTTGAAAATGGTAATTTTACGGCAGGTTTGACGGTGATTGACAGTTTCCGAGAAACAGTCGGTCCCGAGACTTGCACATTGTTGCAACCACGGCCCCGCGGATGCGTCCATTGACACGCTCGAAATGAAAAGGAGTTCTTACTGCTCCATTGTCAGCGCTCGCGGCGAAACACAATAGCCACTCTTTCTCGATGTTTAAACGGATAATGGCGTGCCTAATAATCGAGATTATATACCCCGTACACTTGTTCTACTCTTTCTACTATGTATATACGAAAATTTACCGACGGGTTAAAATGTCACGGATAATGAGGTAATGGCTCAGAAGTTGGCAGCCGTGATTTAAAGTGGCCATTTTGCGCGCGGCCCGCTCTATTGCGAAAACTTCTCAACTATTATGGCTACGATTTTATGAATCGTGTTCGAGATTGAAACATGAAATTGTCTTTTTGCTGGCGCAACTATCGCGGGGAATGGTCGTTCGAATTGCAGAAAATGGCACTTTCTTCCAACAACTTTATCGGAGCTAATGGTGCTGACCCTTTCGAGTTTAATGGAATTACGATAATCCCAGACAATTACGGCGGTGTTTGCGATCACCAGAAAATGGTACTCTATTTATCACACTTCTCCGACATTAATTGTTCAGTAATTAGATGCCAACATATTTAATAATGTAAACAATACTTCGAATAATGGCGTCTCTGAAACATCATGGGAAATTGTGATAGAAAGTCTCCGATGAAATTCGCTCGTATCATCATCGACGCCGAAAAAACACCGTCGAGCACAATGGCGAAGTTAATCGGCATTATTAAAGCGTCGTTTACCCCCGTGACGTCCTCGCCATGGGGTGTCCACCATCGTCAATGGCGTTCGGTAGCCCCGGCGTCATTTCTTTCGAGGGACACCGTCGATTTCATGGGTCCTCGTGTTCTTCACGCTTTTTTTGCCTTTCGATTCGCCAATCGAATAAGTTCCCTGTCGGTGATCTCGTTCACTGACAATGACGCGCCATTTTTTTCACTAGATCCATTGTGAACCCGATTGACGTCTTCATTGAGATCGTCACACTCGATCGCGGATCGCTCGACCTTGTCACGGCTTTCTGTTCGACGTTTTATTTTCGAATCGTTCGGTTGTCCCGAACCTCCGTTGAACAACCAAATTTTTTTCAGAATTTTTTAACCGACTTCGAGAAAGGAGGAGGTTACTCAATTCGATCTGTATGTGCCTTTTTCGCTTTTTTTTTTCTATGTATGTTCACCGATTACGCCGAGATGGATGGACCTATCGGAACGAAGCTTTTTGCATCTTGTAGAGTATGTTACCGGGATGGTCCCGTGCAAGAAAAATTTTGCATTTCTTTATTAATTACGATTTTATTTGCAAAAATGTAGGGTGGTGATACCGTCGTGAACTTCGCTGAATGTTAGACATTAGGAACAGAAACGACGCGACGTCGGTACCGTTATCGATTGCGGCTTTCAGATATTTATAAATTACGATTTGGAATGTGACGGCTGACAGAGATAAAAAAAAGTGTGAAATAAAAAGAAAACTAAAAAAAAAAATTAAACCGACTTCGAAAAAACGCACTAAAAATTATAAAATAATTTCCATTTAATATATGTGAACACACACGAACTTAAATACAATACAATATTTTCGAAGGCGGCGCAAGATTGAAAATTTTCGACACTGGAAATTACGAAAATCCTCAAATTGTTCTAAATACTAATATATTTATATTTAAATAATATATTTGCGCCGTCTCCGAAAAGATTGTATTGTATTTCAGTTCGTGTGTATTCACATATATTAAATGGAAATTATTTTATACTTTTTAGTGCGTTTTTTCGAAGTCGGTTTAATTTTTTTTTTGTTTAAATTTTCCCGTTGTCACTTAGAAACTCGCGAATAAATATCGTAATCGTTCTTTGTTGGAAAGAAAGGTATTGTCGCAGAAATATTGTTGCCGCAATTTTCCTGTTGATTTAAGGAAGTTATTAGACGAGTTAGTTAAGAGTTTCGTTGAAGTGTATGATTCACGATTGGTATTTTTATCGGCAACAGCAATTTTAATCATGTGCCAACAGGTAACTCGGAGTAACGCAAGCTAATAATTTCGTTGGAGGTTCTCTCTGATGTATGGCAATGATTCAGAGTGACAAAACTATTAATCAATTTACAGCCAGCGAAATAAGTTAGTGGTATATCCGAACGGTGGGGATGCAGCGTTTTCTTTCTCGAATAATATTATCGGTAGTTTATCACGTTCGCAATATTTATGTTACACTTTTGTCACGAGCGTATACACCGTCGTTTATATCTGTTGTAGACATCTAATTATACATTCGAGAGACCGTGCCACGAGTAAATCGAATCGCGCACAGGTAAAATGTGTAAGACATCTGGTATTGCCTACCAGCATCCCCTATCACGCATCGCACTGAAATTATAGCCGCGCCGATAAATATTACTTGGTCGTTGCAGCCGATAAGATCGAAACGCCCTCAGAAATGAGTTATTAAAATATTTCCCAGCGAGACAAAGGAGAACAATAACTCGTTCAAATATCGCCGACTTTTACCACTGCGAGTTTGATTAAATTTTATGCAATCGGTCGCTAATCTTAATTAAAACGGAATTAATACGGAACTTAATTGAAACCGGATAGAAACACATTCGGAAATCGGGTCGAAACGATGCAAATACTTATTTTCGCCTACGCAGAAAATATGCTGGATACTGTTTCGTCGGATCTAATATTTCTTAATATTACGTGTTGTTGTATGCGTCAAATCTTATAATCGAATTTTAAACCTCTTCCCATAGTCCAATCTTGAAAAATTACAATAAAAGTAGAAAATGAAATATATAAAAAAAAACTTTTGCAAAACCACGCTTATATTAAAATGCACTAAAAAGGAGAAAATAATTCTTTCCCTGGGTCTCCATAAAATACCGAATCCAGTTAAACGATTAATAATATTTTTCTCCAAAATTTTAAGCAATTGAAAAATTTAATATAAATTTAAATAAAATCATGACATTGGTGACTATAAAATCGTGGAGCGCCTACGAAGATTATGTTAATATAGTTTAGCGCTCCACGCTTTTATTTTTGTAGTCACTAATGTCATAATTTAATTTAAATTTATGTAAAATTTGTCTATCTATTCCGAAACTAATTTCATAACAGAAGAAATTTTGAACTAACTGCTTAAAATTTAACTGGATTCGGTATTTTATGGAGAACCAGGAAAATAATTATTTTCTCCATTTTAGTTATTTTATATATTTTATTCATTTTGAATTTATTAGGTCGTCCGGAAAATCATTTCGTTCTCAAACCTGATTTATAAAATCCTGGACAGAGTAATCTCAGCTGCAGCTTCTGTCAACTAGTCTATAAATAATCACGATCGCACGTAACATGCGATCTAAAAAACCGTAATAATTATACAGCGGATATTTATGCACTTTCCAGTCTTAAATAATAAATGAATTGCTATAAAACGCAAACTTATATCCCGTCCAAAGCATTTATATCTGTTAAGGTAATTAAAAAATGATTAGCAACGTTATCATAACGATCATGTTATTGACTTCCACTAATGTTTCTCGGTTAATAAGATAATTGAAACTCTACGGGGGGGTTCGAGTGAAATTTAAATAGAAAGTTGTCGGATGAAAATTGCTCGTGTCTCAACGTAGTCGTTGGAAAACTGTCAAACGTAATGACAGACTTCGTTAGGTATTTGTTTCTAGAATATATAATGTTTAACGCGTGGAAAAATCTGTTTGCTAATGCCAACGAAGAGAACAATCGATGAAAAGCTGTGTCAGAAGGGAATAACACGTGTCAAGCCCGACACATCACTTTATTAAAACGAGGAAATAGGGACGGATAAGAGAATCGTTCATTAACAGACATTCGCGAGCCGTTGTCACGCTAATTACTCGTTGCCTCTCCACGCGGCAATTAGAAGCGATTACCGGCGGCGCGTATGCAAATCGCGGGCATTTTCAATTCCGCGCACGCCATTGAAAAATCGTCGCCCGATATCCGGCGTCGACCACGTCCATCCAGGTAATTAAATAGTAATCGCTCATTACAACAGCTCGACGTGGAACGTCCGGTCTCGATAGCTGACCGAGAGAACGATCTCCAAACAAAAAACAATCTCGTCGATCGACAAAAACATTCATCGATTACATATAATAACTTTTAGATATTGAACTATACGATTTGACCTTTTTTGAGAAGTTAGAGAAATTAGAGTTGGGCATTAATCGATTGAAATTTTAATCGAGATTGATTGTCTCATGCGTACGATTAAAAACGGTAACCATTGAAAAATCGACGATTTATTCAATCGGTTGATGAAGTTAATCGTCAATCGTTAATTTAAAGAAGAAATCGTCGAAAAATTGGAGACTGATTCCATCGGTTGATGAAGTTAATCGTCAATAGTTGATTAAAAAAAGAAATGATCGAAAAAAGAAACGTAAAAGCACATAAAGGGTCAAACGATAATACATTTAAACTCAATTTACATTTTTGTCAGTATTCATATATTTTTGATTCCGTTTTTTCATATCGAAATTTCAGCAGTTAATCATTAATCAATTTTCTGATTAACGATTACAATTAAAAGGAATGTAATCGCAAATCGCAATTAACGACTAAATTAGAAATTCAACCGTTATTCCCAATTAACGATTAATAAGCATTAACCGCAATTAACGACTTAACTAGGAGATTAAATCGTTCATTAAATTTTTACCCAACTCTGAAATTAGTTTACCATTTAATGTGAAGAGATCTATTTTCAACAATTGCAATTCGTCGGAAAATTGTAGAGGAAATACTAAAAGTTGCATTTCACAACTACTTTACGGAGGCCTATATTGAAAATTTTTAAAATGCGATTTTTTTAATACGATTTTGATGAAAATTTCAGAATATGTTTAATTGATACAGATCTACGAAACGTGTTTTCTAAATTTTCCATATAAGCCCATATAAAACATTTGTAAAATATAACTTGCACTATTTTCTTCGCAATTCCGACAACTCGCAATTTTTCTAAAAAATTTTGCTCACGTTGCGTGGCAATCTAATTTCTCTAACTTCTCAAAAAAGTTCAAATCGTATGGTCCAATATTTAAAATGTTATCGTCTTTTGAAGAGTGTTCGAATATGCAAACCTGCAACAAACTACTGTGTTTATTTTCACACCTACGCGAGCACATTTTTACACCGACTTCGATATAATTGCACGTTGACGTAGGCATTTAACGCTCCGATTACCATAATTGTCATCGGACACGGCGCTAGCATCAACATAAACGCCGATAAATTACGCGAGTTACGCTTTTTCACGTATATCAATTAATCGCACGGTATTAATAGCGAATGCATAAGTATGCGAATAATTCTCAACTGCGAATTGTGTACGCACTCCGCTCGTGTTAGCGCACTCGGCTGTTAAATCGAAAATATCAGGCCGATCTTTCGCCGAGCGGGTTTACGACGACGCCGCCGCCTGAAAATTATTATTAGCGACGCCGTAGAATTCGATTTCCATTAAAACACGACTACTGGTTTCGTCAGAGAACGCCGGATTGTTTATTGGTACAGCTTAGAATTAATCGGACTCGGTCGGCCGCGTGTGATTAATCGTCGTCGCGGACCCGATCGATTCAAATGGTAATTCTGCAGCGGTCTTCCCTTGTTTCGCCGAGCATTACCAGGCTCAAAGGTCTCAATGAACCGCGAGAAAATGCGTTTTCTACGACGTGGACGGACTCCTCGAAGAGCTGGGCGTGCTTCAATGGGATAGGACGTTCGGACCGTCACCCAGCACTGAAGAACCGTACATTTCTTCACGGCTTCTTCGTCTAAATATTAATGCGCGCCTTCTGGTCTACAGCGTCACTTCGTAGGCCTTGTTTGGAAATTTTTGTTAACAAATATTGGGACTGCTTTGTATCGAGGGTTTGCACACATGTTTTCTACTATTTGAACTACTCGACAGAATTTTTTCAAGTTAAAACACTTATAATTCTAGGAGTTATAGTTTTTTGAAGAGGGGTATGTAACTGGCCCCGAACGTCATTTGGTATGCCCTGTTTGGAAATTTTTTTAAAGAAAACAGGCGACTGTTTTGTATCGAAGTTTTGCAGGCATATTTTCCACTATTTGGACTATACGATAGAATTTTTTTAAGCCAAAATATTTACAATTGTGGAAGTTATGATTTTTTAACAATAATTGGTCCTGAACGTCATTTGGACATTTTTGGAACGAGATCGGACGACTGTTTCGTATCGAGGTTTTGCAGGCATATTTTCCACTATTTGGACTACACGATAGAATTGTTTTACGTCGAAATACTTAAAACTGTGGCCTGGAGTATAAAAAAATAAATACAGAACTCGTTAATCGATCCCCCGCTCGTTAATCATCCGCAAAAGTTGCAATCGAAACCGTTGATGTATTTTCCAAGGAAACGACCGCGTAATAAGCCGGGAGTATCTCTAATCTTTCGTGTCCAACACTGAAATTCAACAGATTTGCGTTATCGCTTGAAATTTAATGTTATAAACTTCGGCGAGCAGCTAGCTGTTTAATATACCGAAATAATTCAAGTGCAACTCGCCGTGATCTTGATGGCAATTAATCTTCCGTTACGTTCTGAAAAATGAACTTACCTCTAAGTAAGTATTGTAACTTCGTTTAAATGGTAATTTTTTCCCCTAGATCTCCCACCCACAGTGAGCTCTAAAGATCGCTCGGTTTCGTTTTAATTGAGAAATTTATGGGAGTGAACATTTTCCTACTGCGCTAACAAGTTTCATAATTAAACAAATTATTGCAGTGTACAGTGACACTTTATATCTATTTTTATACATAAGAATATTAATCCAGGATTATAAAATACTAATGTCTGGGTACTTACAAATTATTCAGAATCTTCTGTTCCTCCGTCGGATCGACAGGACACTGCCATTTGCGCGAATACGTCTTATTAACGATGAAGCACAAAACACTGCACTTCTACACAATCACTGGACACTACACAACACACTTTCCGAAATCGTGACAGCGAACGGGAATAGGTTACTCCGACCACGGTCAAAATAGTACTGCGGTTGTCACCTCGGTTTTTCGGGAATGATTTAGGTGGGGAAATGTTGCGTTTGTTAATTGGACGGTGGCGTGTTGGAAGAACTTTAGGTCGAGAAGTGGGGAAACTGTCAAAGAAATTTCTTTTGGCATTGTTTACGGTCATCAATGACGTGATTTATAAGGGTAGTTCGCTGGTCGCTTCGATGGGTCCGTCGCACGTGTTGTCGATTGAAGATTCGCATGCGTTTTTTGCTTGATATAACGTCCTTTACAGGTATATCGCCTAATCCGCTGGAGGAACGGTGACGTACGGTAACATTTTCTAATACAGGATTAATATTCTTATAACAATGGATATAAGGTATTCTTTCACATTTTGCAACTTCTAATTTATGATCCGAATGGGCAGGGTGTGACGATGACGTTGTACGGGCCTAGCGACGAATGTCCCTTTAAATTTCGTTTGTAGTAGCAGGCTTTTGTCTATACGTATAACTGCACACAATCAAATTTTGAAACAACTTGAACAGCTTATATCTCAATAACTATTTGTTTGCGACATGTGGCTTCTTTCAAACTTTTTCTCTTCTGGATGAGCGGAAGGTGTTGATGTATTAGGTGTGCAAATAAGTTCTTTCCCCTTTTTTTTCATAAAAGATTTTTAATAAAATCTTGTCTGATGTGTGCGATTCCCAATCTCTCTGCCAATTCTTCCTGCGTCTGGATCGGATTTTCGTTGAGCAATTCCTCTAACTCACCGTCATCGAACATTCTCGGCGCACCAGAACGATCGTCTTCCAAATGAAAATTTCCGGCTTTAAATCTTTGGTACCACTTTCTTCATATTCTGTAAGATACAGCGTTCTTTCCCAGTGCCGCAACAGCTGATTTCTTAAGCTGGAACGCAAAGAGTAAGCAGTGCCGGAAATGATGCACCTCGCACGCAATATTGCTTGAAATTGTTGCATAGGACTGGAAACTCTTAGAGCGCTCATCACTATTCTTCTTAAAGCCAAAAGAACGTTCTTTCGCATGGCACCAAAATCGGGAAGTAATTCGAATTCAGTCAGAAGTTATGATCGTAGAAAAAAAAGGGGAACGAACTTAGTTGCACACCTAATAAAAAACAACTTTACCAACAATTTTCTTTGTTATGAACAATCTTGCGTTTCTCTTACGAATGTCCACCGATCCAGAGGTATAGCTGTACCTCGAAGAACATTCATTTTATTCGAGCAACCGGGTTTTCGTTCGAAAAATAATAAAAATTTCTCCTCGATCCTAGTCGTCGAAATTGCCATGCAAAAATTCCTCGATTTCCTCGAGAGATTGCAACCCAGTTACGGTCTAATAAAGCAGAACCTCCGCCATATCGTCTCCCGCAGTTTCGGCTCATGTAACACGTCCTAAGTGTTTCAATGGGTTGTTCGGTGAGTTAACGCGTTGGCGATAACTCAACCGACAGGCCTCCGGCTTTTTTTCACTGTCTTGTCGTGTATTTGGTCAGCGCTCGGCCGATTGTTGTCGCGGATTTGCATAATTACGAGCCGGCCCGGTAATATACGGCGGCTGATTTGCATACTTAATTCCGTAATTGGCGCTTCTTAATTGTTTAGTCCACTGAGTAACTCACTTGGCTTGTTCCCCTCTTTTTAACCCTGTTCGATGTTTCATCGAGGAAAAAGTTCAGCGAAGGACACGGTCTTTTAATCGGGCTTGGAAAACAATTTTTGTGTTTATTCCGTACTCCGAATCAAAGAATTATTTACAAAGAAAGTAGATATGTCCTTTCAATTAAAGCGCAGAATTTTTATTTTCCATAAAGTGCTTGTATTTTCTATCCTTACATCATTAAACAAGTTGCTCGGATACTATGTGACTCTCACGAGCACCGGTGCGCCAGTCAACGCGTTGATGGCCGACGGTGACGCGATTGCCTTTTAAATCCATCCAGTTTCGTTGAAACCGAGTCGTTTCGCTTCGTCGAACACGAATTTCTCTGTATCGAACTCTCGGAGTCGAAAGACCTCTTGTAGCTTGCTAATTTTGGTCATCGTTGAAACTTAACGGTACCCGCGTTTATCATTCTTTGTTACACAGCATTTACATTTTCGCAGGCGAGCGATGGGCCTCTTCCGACTGTGTCCGATCGCGAGATAAAAAAAAATATATCGTATATTTATGCGTGTGCCCGTTTTCGCGGGCCGATCTGGTCCCCGGAGCTCCTCGAACGCTGCCTTTCTTGATTACGATTCACTTCGCGGCGTGGACGTTGAATAATTGATTGTTCGCTCTGGTCGTAAAGTATCTTCAGCGTGGGCACTGAAAAATTAGGGAATATTGCGCGGGAAAGAATTATTGGAGGAAGTTTGCGAGCAGCAGGAGAATTAGTAAACGTGAATAATTTCTTAGAGGTTAGTTTGCGTTTGCACCCCTTCGTCGTGAAATATTCTACACCCGGGTCACGTATGACGGATTTTTATGCAAAATGAAAAATTTTCATCTGAATTCCAAAGAAATGGTGCGACCGAAAATTTATTCTCAACTTAAATATGTTTAATAGGTAGAAAGTAGCATAACAGCAATTTCTAATTCTTCTAATGTCTTTGTAATGAGTAGACTGCGGATTTCATGCATTTTTGACAAAGATGGGTGCGTACAATCTAAAAGAGTGGTGGCATTAAACAGATTTATGGTGTACTAGTTTCACCTTGACAAGATAATCAAAAGAAGAATGAAATTTTTATTTGGCTCCTGTGTCTTGCAATCGATACAAACATTTTTTATTTTGCATAAAGATCCGCAGTCTGGTAATGAATAGAATCGACCGTTCTAATATCTTATGCCTGTATCGCGTACGTCGGATTTTTACGCAAAATAAAAGATTTCCATCTGAATTCCAAAGAAATTGTGAGACTAAACACTGATTTTCGATTTTACCATATTTAACAGTTTTGAAGTAGCATAACTGCAGTGCGTAAATCTTCCAGTGTTTTTCTAATGAATAGAATCGACTGTTTGGAGCCGTCGCGCTGCTGACCAGCCCTAAAACCGTAGAGCGACAGCTTCTCACCCCATGCTGGACGTCGCTCGACGCAAACCACCCTTTAAGGTATTCTGCGACGGCTGCACGACCGCGAACAGTTTCCCATCGCGCAGAACCTCCGATAAAAATAATCCGCGTTATCGGCTGTATCTCGACGGTCGCATTTGCATCGGCGGTCACGTCGCGTTTACGGCCGCGTTTCGAACAATTAAAAACGCATTAGGCGGTTGGGGTCGTCGGCTTCTTAGACAGGTGAGATGAGTGGCGGACGAGGGGAGTGAGACGTGAGGGGGTTGGGAGGTTGTAGATGGAGGGGGAAGGTGTATCCCGCGACGTGTTGGAATCGGCCCGGGATATAATTTGATACGTTTACGATTTGCTCTTGTTTTTCAGTAATTTCGAGTCGCTCTGGGCGGCTCAGCTGCGAGCGCACACACTCGAGAGCGTAATTACAGGCCCGTCTAGGCCCTGCGAGGCCCCCCCTGGCCCTTCTGGTCCCGATGGGCCCCGTATGGGCCTCGTTTTGCAACCCCCTCTTCACTTTTAGCTCGCGGACTCGTGGCAGCCGGGAACACCGCCCCCCGGCGACGTCTAGGAAGCGCCTAGAGATCCGCTAACGACGGAACCGACGACTTTCGGCCTGTTGGAAATGATAGAGACCGGATGAAGGATAGAGAGGTTAAGTGGGGGTTTATATGGGGGAACGATGAACGGATGGGACGCGATGTTCGGGGCTGGAAAATGCACCGGGGATTAGGGAGATCGAGCCAACCAGCTCCGGGGAATCGGGGCGTCGCGAAGGGAGGAGAAACGAGGGTGAGAAAATGATGGTGTTGTCGCTTGACGGGTTAGAGGATGGTTAAACGGACCTGATAATGTGGCCGATTTGCAATTTGTGACACGTGCAGCCTTTAGGAAGCGTGGTTGTAGTATCGAGAGGGTGGAGAGAAAATAGAGAAGGCTGGAAGTGAAGAAAGCGTTCGTTTTTAAAAGCAGACGTGGAATCGAGTCGGAACGGGGATGAAGGGGTGGCGTAGAACAAATAGGGGACATTGAGAATAACATAGTCATCTAAAGTAGACCAGAGAAATGTCATTTCCGACGCACACTGCTATCCAGAAAAATAGCAAGGCTAATGCTGGCACGACCATGCCATTGATTTGTAAGAAATCGATGTATCTTCTGTCTGATACGATACTTGAATTTTTATCGACAGAGATCGCAGAAAGATATATGAAAATATTTTTAACACTACAGTACAAGAATTATAACGTATGTGTAGTGCAATATAAAAATATATAAATATAATTCACTGCATAAAAATGTTTGTAAGAAAAGAACTGTACGCAGAAAGAGGGATGAAATCAATTTTACTGAAAAATATCATCATTTTGTGCATTTTATGCAGCCAACATAGTATCAAAGAGATCATGCTCCGTCGATTCCTCGGCACCGAAGATTACGGCACGTAATAGCGCTTATTGGTATGAAACGAGCCGTGTTCGGTAATCGATCAATAATTACGACTATTATTCGATGAAACCTGTCGAACGATCAGCGCCGTTGTTCCGTGAAAAGCGCTGGCAATCGATCGACACTGTGATTCTTCGCGTCGACCATGAGCCTCTGACATTTCTCGCGGCGCGGTTCAACGAAAAATTAGAGCGCCTCTATAAATAATTCGACGCTACCAACACCCGGCAGTCGGCAAAAACCAGCTTGAATAATGTATTTCCATTGTTTTGTGAATACAAAGAGCTCTTTATAAGAGCATCTCCTAGAGAGCATTGTCATCAATTATTTTGAATCCGCTCCTAACTATAGGCGACTGTATAAGAACTTTGCCAACTGAAATTGATCATATGTTATAAGAAAATTACTCCAAGTGTGAGACCCGAGGAATTTCTTATCACTTTTTATCGGTAACTTCCGCGACTAGCGTACGACATTTTGAGATCGAGATGTTAGTTCGAGATAGAAAGTAATATGAATTAATCTCTGCTATAGTTCTGCATTAAACACGTGTGACATTTAACAGTGGTACACGTGAAGTTCAAAATTGTTGAAAAAATGTTCAAAATTGAAGATGTTTATTATATGATTTCTCCTCTATTAAAGTCATTAAGGGAAGAAATAACATTCAATTCGGTTTCCATTTCTTGCAATCGATGAAAACAATTTTTCTTTTGCATAGACTCTGCTTACCTACTAGTTTTGAAGAATAAATTAATTTAGTCCATATACGATTTCTCCTCTATTAAAATCATTAAGAGATGATATAACATTCAATTTGGTTGCCATTTCTTGTGCAATCGATGGAAACAATTTTTATTTTAGATAAAGATCCGCAGCTCATCGATTAGTTTTGAAGAATAAAGGAATTTAATTGAACGTAGAAGCGTTAGGCATGAAAACTATGCGGAGTAGGTGGGTTTTCATAGAACGACAGGACCGATCGTGCCGTTGACAAGCGATCGTCGCTCGATCGGGATCGCGATCCATTGTTTACAGCCGGCCAAGGCAGCGGCGATCCATCAAGGATGGAGGAATGCAGCTTGTAAGAATGCTCGCACGTGGAAACGCATCTTACTTAAGCTTACGCGTGCATACGTGATGTGGCCATTAAAGCGGGCATCTAGCGACCTTCTGCCACGCGAGATATGCGTACCGTGCGTGCGCCTAAAGACCCAGTTAACATTTCAACCATTTGCCCGAGCCTTTGCATAGCAATGCGATCATTGAGGACGTCGTAGACTGGATCCGGCCTGGTGGTTCGATCGTTTTATCGATCCTCTCGATCCTCGTCCTCCAGCCTTCTCCACCGATCTCGCTATTTAGCTCCCCTATAAACGCTACCATTACAACAACAATTTCATTGTGTTTATTGCCACACTTATCCCTGAAACGACTGCCCCACTGTGCGAGAAAATGATTTTTTACCGCCTCAAAATCGATCTGTTTCTACTCTTCTTGTTAGTAATCAAATTTCTGCTGTTATTAGCTCATTTCAACTTGAAAATTGAACATTTCGTCGGACCTAGAATTACTCCATTGTACATGATTTTTGTCGTTTTATGCAATTTTCAATATTTGTAGACGATTTCTAAGGAAGTGGAATAAAATAGAATCCGATTTCCAGTGGTAGTGGCCTTTGCAGATCTGAAATAAATAAAAACTGTACTAAGTTCTGTCGAATTTGATATTCCACCCTTTTTTTGGAAATTTTCAGAAGCCATAAATTTTCAGAAATCCGCAGTCTACCGATTAGATATCAACATATTTAATAATGTGAACAATATTGTGAATAATGGTATAGCAATTAGTGGTGACTCTGAGTTAATATCACGCGGAAATTCATTAATTGTGGTACATAAAGTAAAAATATGAATCAATAAATCCAATAAATATTGAATCTCCCCCGTTCGTTAAGAAAATGTTCAAATCCAATGACGAATCTTCGCGTTTGGTAAGAGACCAGCCGAGGAAAACGTCATAGTACGGAGAATCCGTTGTTCCCGATTGGCAGAAGGAAGACACAATGAAAGATCAACGATCCGAGGAAAATTTCGAATTCAACGGAGATCGCGGAGGCAGCGGTCTCGAGCCCAGCGGCGAGGATCGAGGATCGAGCGATTTATCGTGGCGAGCTTTCCGGGCAAACTATCCTCGGCCGACTTCCGGCAGACGTGGGTATCGGTCGATCGACATGACTCTTTCGAGGCGGAATACTCAATTACCCGAGCGGACTTCTAGGTACTCGCGCGGCCGCTTCGCCTCGCCTTGCCTCGACTTGCCTCGACTTGCCTCGCCTTGCCTCGTGCGCCTCGTTTTCTCCTCGGTTATATGCATATCGGTCTGCTTCGCGAGCGGATCGCGCGACCGCCTCGCGTGTCGTTACTCACCCTCGTGACGACAAGCCGACAGGATCCGCGATGACGACGCTCAAAAATTAATTAGACCCTAATGAATTATCCGGGTATCGTCGCCGGCGCCCTCCGGCGACACAATTCCAAACCCTGGAATTTCATTCACCTAGGTAAACATTCCGGTACAAATTGTTTATACTGAATGTCATTCTGAGATGGGTCATAATTATTCTACATTAAATCTTCTTAATTGTCTTCCCTAATTAAAGAAAACATTTTTGTTTGATGTAAAACACACGATTTGTACACAGAGTTTGGCAAAAATTTTATTCAAATAAAAATTTCGAATAAAGTGGGTTAAAAACCCACTTGGAAAAAACCCACTCTATTTGAAATTTTTATTTAAATAACATTTTTGCCCAACACTGTTTGTACCACTGTGAGATAGTGTGTTGTAAACATTTTTTTCACTCGTGTAAACTGTTAGTTGGTATTGGATCATATCTTGAAAATTAGGTTACTTCATCCTGGACATTGTAGTAATTTTTTGGACCAGACAATTGACTAATGTAATACAGAATCAATCCATTATCTAACAATTCGAAGAATGAATTCGCTTTGTATGAATATTAAAAATTAAGTTACTTTATTGTGGACATTGTAGTAATTTTTTTTGGACCAGATACTTTGCTAATGTAATGCAGAATCAATCTATCTAGCAATTCGAAAAATGAATTTGTACGAGACCGACAAGTCGTGCAAACGTTAAAAATTAAGTTACTTTGTGCAGAACACGGTTTCTTCAGGAATGAAATTGTTTCAGGTCCCGACATACCCGGGTTCCTTCTACAACCGTTCAGGAAGCCGAAGAGAATAAGGACAGCGTTCAGCCCCAGCCAATTGCTGAAGCTCGAGCACGCGTTCGAGAAAAATCACTACGTGGTCGGCGCCGAAAGGAAGCAGCTGGCGCAGGCGCTTTCGTTGACGGAAACACAGGTACCGTAGTGTCCTGTTCTCGCGAATTTGCAGCCATTTTCTCGGACGAGACCTCTGACATTCCGCAACATAGATAGATCGCACAGAAACTCTAGCAATAATGAACCCTAGACCGCAGTGCTTAGAAATGAACCTTCTAACATCATCTTTGGAACTGAAATATCCATCAAATGAACAATAAAATTGTTCCCAGATTTTCTCGAACAAAAATATTCCAATTACACAACAAACTTAGCAGTCTTGGCAAGTTGGTGAAGCTATAAATCTCTCTGAGGAGTAAATTTTATCAAAGTTTGCGTTTACATTGAGATTGCGCTCTGCTTTGAGATCGCCGATTGCAGATCTCTACTGAGATTTATTCTTTCTTGTTAATCAGAGGGATTGCTAGAATTGTAAACGGACTAGAATCCTGCCGGAGATAATTGCACGATAATTAACCGAGTAATTACTCGTCGAGGGTGCGAATCAGCTCGGCCGGCCTGAAATTATATCGTTTAGGAGAGCGAGCAGTCAATTATCGGGAACGCAGACAAAATTCCGCGTTTATCTCACGCACTGTATCGCGAGCCGCCCTTCACTGCACGTTCTAATCATCGATTAAGTGACTGAAGCACCGTCGGATAGCCTGTTCCACTACCAATAAGTAGATTCAGTCGACAACGAACAGACGAACTTCCGTTTGCTCGATCACTATCCAAACATAGGCACGAACGACGCGTCGTGCACGTACCAGTAGGGAAAAGCAACCTTTTCCTAAAAATTGGGTCGTTCTACCGTCTCCAAACTGGCGTTGCTTCGTGGATTGATCCTCGTTTGTTCCCAAAATTAAAATACTTCACATCTCGGGACACGAAATATGTGAAATATCAATTCTCCTCCAAACAGGATTTCATAATTCAACTGTTGTAGCTGTGAAAAAAAAATAACAAGGAACACACAAACAGCAACAAAAAAATTTGCAAACGAAGGAGAACGGGATAAAACGAGTGATGGCGGAAATTAGGGGAGTCCGTCAAAGGATTAGCGAAGTTTATCGACGCTATTAAGCAAAGCGCGTCTAAAAATTAAATTTTTCAATGCCACCGGGCCATGATATTCGCTCGTAAACCAGCTCGGGCTGCCAAACAAATTATCGAACGTTTTCGTCGTCGGTCGCAGCATGTAAGAGGCAGTTGCGCGAAATTTATTGGAAAGGTTACGTAACACGCATTCTTCACTCGTGATTGTGGAGTAGCCTTCAGCCCTTAACAGCGCGTTCCCAACGTGGCCAGGCCGGGTCTCCGAATAACGAGGGAATTGATATGCTAATAGGGGATCGAGGGTGTACGCACGCGATATTCGCGGCGATTCGCGCGTGTGCGAGAAAGTGCGTGCCGGACGCTCCAGATGCATTACGTGCATATATCACAGGCGTCGCGTTACGTATTCTATGGGCGTAACACGCTCCGAAAAAGGGAAAGAGCCAGAGGGGAGTCGCGGGAGGGTGGTATTGTGGATCGAGGAGAATGGAGGAGCCGCGACGCCATCTTGGAAACTGGCTTTCGACATACTCGCACCCTCCTCGATATATATCCTCGTTTCATCTTTGAATCTCGGCTACTCGTCGAGTAGTTTCGAAAACAGTCTTACTTCTACGGCGATTTTGAACTTTACCCACTTTTCTAAGGAATTTGGACGAATTCCAGGTTTCGAGCTACCCCTATCGGCGAGCTTTATGCCAGGGGCGTGAAACAAGGTTATCAGAACTTTAATTTGCTAAGCTAAATCTGTGATTGCCAGGAAAAACGCCGCATGTCACAATTTTAATTCAGTTTATGCATTAATTGAGATTTATAGTATAGGATTTAGGCCTTTACGAGAAAAAAAGTAATGAAAATAAATTCGAAAGGCTTAAAAACATAATGCAATTGAACCGATATCCGATGGAAAAGCATTAGTGACCAAAACTTTTGACGGCAATGTCTCGAAAGTAAAATTATGTGACATGCGGCGTTCTTCCCGACACAACCATAAAAATAATGCCTGTGGATTTTCTTTCTGGTGAAAATGGCGACGACGTGGAATACGTTGAACGGAAGCTGTTAATATAGGCTCGAACCATGAAGTAATAAATTATTCATTGGTTATCTATACACTGTGTAGAACAATGAGAACAGAATACTAATTTGGTAATTAGATTATAGATCTTTATGCAAAACAGCAGTTCCCTGGAGCAATTTAATGCACTGTGAGAATTCTGCTAAATTAGAAACGACGTAAAAGCGCTATTTGGACATATTATCTAATCACCGGCGTTTTTCATAAATCCATAAAACCAATGAAAGTCTAATAACAGCGATGTCGTTCTTTAACTCCTGCGTGTTGAAAGTATGGAGAATATGTTAATCCTCGCGAGAATGCGCATCGTATTAAATCACTCTCCGATTAAAATGTTTTACATTAACTACATTTACTTGTCTTCTTCGAAAGGGTTTTCAATGAGGTCCTTAAAAAATTGTCTTCTTCGAAAGGGTCTCCGATAAGGCCCTTAAAAAATTTCCTTCTTCGAAAGGATCTCCAATAAGATCCTTAAAAAATTGTCTTCTTTGAAAGGGTCTCCAATAAGATCCTTCAAAAATTGTCTTCTTCGAAAGGGTCTTCAATGAGGTCCTTAAAAAATGTCTTCCTCGAAAGGATCCTCAATAGGATCTTTAAAAAATTATTCTTCTTTGAAAGGATCCCCAATAAAATCCTTCAAAAATTGTCTTCTTCGAAAGGGTCTTCAATGAGGTCCTTAAAAAATTGTCTTCCTCGAAAGGATCCTCAATAGGATCTTTAAAAAATTGTCTCCTTTAAAAGAGTCTTCAGTAAGGTCCTTAAAAATCGTCTTCTTCGGAAGAATCTTTAAAAGGATCTGCAAATAATTGTCTTCATTGAAAGGGTCTTCAATAAGGTCCTTAAAAGATTGTCCTCTTCAAAAGGTGCTTCAGAAGGATCTTCACAAAATCGTCTTCAATGTACTGTGAGAATTCTGTTAAATTAGAAACGACGTAGAAGCGCTATTTCGACATTTTATCTAATCACCGGTGTTGCTCATAAATCCATAAAACCGATAAAAGTCTACTAACAACGATGTCGTTCCTTAACTCTTGCGTGTACAAAGTATGGAGAATATGTTAATCCTCGCGAGTACGCGCATCCTATTAAATTATCCTCCGACTAAAATGTTTTACATTGAATTCATTCTGCGCCACAAATTTCTGGAATACGGAGCGCTTCGAAATGAATTCGGGTTAAATTGAGCCTAACAACAACGGAGGGGTTCGGTCTTATCAAGCGCCCTCCACTGGATTACTTAATGACACACCGAGCTGTACCGCTAATATGGTTCTTATTGCATGTTTACGTTGCTCTTCGTGCAACCGGCCAGCTATTATTATTACTTTTTAATCCGTTGCTCGAAAAAAGTTCGAGGCAAACGTACCGTACGATGTTTCTTTAGCCGCGAGGGAAAAATCGGTGGCCGCGCCGCCTATTCCGCAGCGAGAGATTAGAAAAGATTGGCCTGTTAAAGTTATGTTTCGAGCTTAATTAACATCGTACAAGTCGAGCACAAACCACCGATTTACATCCCCCCGTGTTTGTGCTAGAGGCTGCCCTCTAAACGGCAGCTGGCTGGCGTGTTACACGTTGTAGAAGTCGGCCTCTTAACTCGGCCGTTAATTAAACTTATTATGCACGCTTGCAATTTGCGCGAGATAAGCAAGGTAAACATTTAAATCAGTTTATTCCCCGGTTTTTTACGACGCCCTGATTGCCGATGTCACATAATTCCTCGCGTTTCCCGTTACACTAGTTCCACGCTTTCGACGGTTCAAATTGCTCCTATTTGTCCGTCGGACTTCTAATGTACTGGCCACCGATAATTAAAACCCAGCCGCGGCGTCGTTTAGGAAATTTACTTCCAACTGGATTGGTCGGCAGCCATTTTATGGCTGCACTGGAGAAGTTTCTAATTTTAAGTAGAAAACACATTTTTAATCTATTATCGCCACCGGATACATTTCAGTCGACGAAATAAATAGTTTGTTTAATCACTTCAATTTGTACAACACTATTCTATATTCCAACTAGATTTGTTTCTAATTTCCTCACTGACTGTTGTAAACTGAATCAGAATAATTCGACGAACCAGGAAGGTTAAAATTCATCGAGATAGAAATGACATATTTAATTAATTGTTTCCACCGTAGACATTTCAGTCGACGCAATAAATATTTCCTTTAACCATTCGAATTTTGTACTTCTACATCAAATCCGAAAATAATAGTTTACAAGAATCTTTACAATTCATCAATTACTTGCTTAACCCATTGCCTTACAATATCGTAACTGACTCGTGATGAAGATTCTGAACAGATTCTGATAAAAATGTATGGTAATAATTTCCTTCAAACCGAAATAAAATTCTATTTTGTTTTTGTTATAACGTACAGAGCTATTAGAGAACCATAGGCATACAATAGATATAAATTTTTTTCCTTTTTCAGGGAATTATGATCAACAAGAAAGTTCTAATCGCTGAAACCGTAAAACAAATCGTTAGGCAAGGGGTTAACTCGGCATAAATTGATTTTCTACCGTGTCTCGAACAATTTAAATTTTCGGACAAATTATACTATGTCACCGATCGGGCAGTCAATTAATAAACTCAGCAACGGATGTTGACAGTTCCATTAGAGAGCTGTGCCCACAGATAAATTGTGAACATATTGTTGACTATTCCGGAGGAAGATTAATTGCAGCTGGCCGGTCGTAATTAATAGAGCGCTCGGTGTGTGGAATAAACACTATTATAAACCGATCTGAACAAAGACGATTCTAATCGTCGAACCGGCCCGGCCAATCAACGTTCAGACGCTCCTTAATTAGCGGTTGCGCGGCTTGATCTCGAATATAGCAACACGCGCGAGCTGCAAGGGTACCGTGCGCCTTGTTCTCGCGCTTGTTCGGATTCATAAAGCGGAGCGTGCGTTACACGCGACCCGGTGGCCCTCATTAGGAGCCTAATTACGTGCGATTAGCCCCGCAATTACCCGGAGAATACATTAGAGCCGTACTTTAGACGCGGCGAATCGCGATCACGCAGACGTTCCTTCGGTTTTCCACTCGCGTCTCACGAACCGGTGCCTTCCACATCAAATTCGATCGATTTATCCCATTCGCGACGGCTGGGTTCCTACTGACCCGGATCTCCATCTTCACTCGACATTTGTCCAAGTGCTGAAAGATTAATCATTTCTCTCATCATTGGAGAGAGATCTTTATTCATTTATGGCTTCTGAAAATTTTCAAAAAATGCTAGAACATATCCTTCGAATTTAGTCAAATTTTAATATATTTCAGATCTACAAAGCCTGCCATCACTGAAAATAATACCTGATTTGGTTCCCTCTTCTTAAAAATCGTCTGGAAAAATTGCAAATTGCATAAACTCCCGCAGAAAATTATAACAAAAATCAGATAGAATCATTCTCGCAGTTAATACAACAATACAACTTGTAAATTAGCCAGTTGGAACCGTCCGTATTCCTTTCGTGGATCGAGGACATCGAGCACACCAATAACCGACACACTGAACTGAATGAAACTTAATATTTATACAGCGGTTCGGTCGTAAATAGTTTTATAGAATCCCGGGCAAAGAAGATTGCTCCTGTTTCCCTCGGCTCACGGCCGGCCACGCCGCGCGCATTATGCAAACGCACTTTTATAGTGTTTTTTATTGCCCAGCGGGCAGCGGGCCTGCGCATCGCAATTAGCGGGCGAGCGCGGTGTGTTAGTCTTGCGTAATTAAAAGATGCCTATTAACAAAACAGATGAGAGTCTCGTGATAAGAGAAGCAGCTGGACACAATGGAGGAGCGCGTTCTGGATGATTGTCATCGATGTTTCGATGAAATTACGGACATTCAGTGCGTAATACCTTTCATATTTTTTTTTTTATTGGATCACTGAATTGATTGTGCTCATTAATATTCGATTAAAAGTGGGTTGCAAGTCGGAAGTAGGAAGCAAGAAACAAATTGGATAGATTAAGCGGGGAACGCAGTAGCGTTCGACTGTACTTTGTCTCTGTTAATCAATAAGGAACACGATTTTAATTTAGTTTTATCAGCGTGTCCATTCCGAAATTTACTTCTTTTTAATTCCATCTACTTCCTCGATGCAGAAATACGATTACTAAATTAAGTAGGTGAAATTTGAAATACTAGATTAACCCTTTGCTGCTCAAAGATTTTTTGAATTTGGTGGATACGAAATTGATATAATAACTCGTACAACACTAGAATATTTAATAATTTATCTGATGCCAACATAATGTAAACAATAATTTAAATAATGGTACAGCAGTTTTTACTGGCGCATTAACATTTTCCTATTAAGTTTCCGCGTGACGCGAACATTGGATTAAATGGATGAGACACAACGCGGAGCTCTTTTTCATGAAATATTTAAAACAACTGCCTCGGAGGATCCCGGGGACAAGCAAAAAAACAGTACCGATCAATTTTCCTCGGGAAGATAATTGAAAGCCATTAAACCAGCTATTACACTCGCCGATGCAAATTAGCTCTCCTCCGAAATGATCTATACGGCCGATCGGGGAAAAAGATTTTCCTACTACGTTCGCAACACGCGACTCGTGGCACCGCAGCGCGTTATCTGTATTTTTCGATGTTCGCTCGCCAGAACCAGCCGTCAAGCGTAATTCCGAGCGAGACTGTCCTCGAACTATTGCAGCGCGACCAACAAGACCTGTTACACGGTTATAAATCAGAAGCAAGTGACCGGACCGAGAGGACATGATTGACATCAGCGGAACCGAGCACAACTAAAAGGAAACACCGCGAGGAACACTGCACACGGACGCACATAGGTGTACCGGTGTTCCGACGATAATTAAGAAGACGGGGTAGCGAGACCTGTTGTTCAACTGTTGCCACGACCTTACTATACCTTCTTGCTGTGCCATAGTATACAGCGCGGCTTAAAAGAAGCGACTCTGTCGTATAGGTTGCTACATGTTCGGGTTGTACGTTCAATCATCAGAGGTCCATTTAGAAAGTGTTATACAATAAAGCCAGCCAGTTAAACGTAACACAGATCTGTACGAAATTGGCTTCTTTATAGGAATTCTTTACTAATTGTCTTCATTTAGAACAGTTTTATAAAAAGAGTTTTAAAAAATTTTCTTCATTGAAAGGATCCCCAATAAAATCCTTAAAAAATTGTCTTCATCGAAAGGATCTCCAATAAGATCCTTAAAAATTGTCTTCTTCGAAAGGGTCTTCAATGAGGTCCTTAAAAAATTGTCTTCTTCGAAAGGATCCTCAACAGGATCTTTAAAAAATTGTCTTCTTCGAAAGGGTCTTCAATAAAGTCCTTAAAAAATTGTCTTCTTCGAAAGTTTCCTCAATAGGATCTTTAAAAAATTATTCTTCATTGAAAGGATCCCCAATAAAATCCTTAAAAAATTGTCTTCTTCGATAGGATCTCCCAAAGACCCTTAAAAAATTGTCTTCTTCGAAAGGGTCTTTAATGAGGTCCTTAAAAAATTGTCTTCATCGAAAGGGTCCTCAATGGGATCTTTAAAAAATTGTCTTCCTTAAAAGAGTCTGCAGTAAGGTCCTTAGAACTCGTCTTATTTGGAAGAATCTTTAAAACGATCTTTTTTTTCTCTCAAATAGTTGTCTTCATTGAAAGGGTCTTCAATAAGGTCCTGAAAAAGATTGTCTTCTTCGAAAGGAATTTGCACGGGATCTATAAAAGGTGTTCATCGTCATAAGGATCTTTCTAGAACGAAAATAGTCTTCATTTCTGAGAAGAGTCTTTCCGTAACTTTATGACAGTAGCAAATCCAAGCAAACAATGCGAGTAGCGGCGTACTCCCACCTGCACGACGAGCCCCCACGCTCTTGAGCGTCGTAGAGTTGGGATTAATGGGCCGAATCGTCTCGATTTTAGAGTGGATACAAGCCTGACGACTTTAATTGATTAGGAGGCCGCCGGAAGGCGATAAACCCGCCGGCTCGTGTTTCGATCAGCGTCCCGCCTGATGATTAATCGCGGCCTGTTCCTGCGTAACATTGATGATTCGCGGTGTATCCGCGAGACGTGTCGCTTGGAAAATGATCGGGCCCCGCTACTTTCTCCAATAAATCCAGCGACGCAGACACACACGCGTCGCGACACGACGAAAATGAAAATGAAGAAGGGGGAAAAAGACGAGCGACGGATGATTAATCGCGTCGCGTTGCAACGAGACGCGGAACCACCGCGATCGCGGCCCGGAACGCGAAGGAATCGCGGAACCAACGATTTTTCGTGGCCGACGCTTAATCCGCGGTTTGACCCTAATCTGTTTCAGCGCGTTCATTAGTTCGGACATCGCCGAGTCGTTTATAATCGCTGCACACTCGCCGGGAAGCGATTTAATCAATTTGTACGGTCCGCGCGGTGATTAATCGATCATCCTCGACCGGATAAAGTTTCTTCGCCGCGAATTAATTACAAGTTTGTCGTGACTGTAATTGGCTACGCGCTCGGGCGATGGAACTCTTCTGCATCCACGACTTCCGGGCTGTCGTTCCGGCTCGACGAATATCGCCGAACTTCCCGGCGTCCTCCACCAAGTCTCCTGCGACCAAAATGGTCGCTGAACGTGAAAATTGTTGACTCGAGTCAACTATATGTTTATTTTACGTTTTTATTGCTCTTCATCATTCTTTTACGTTTCTTACCGAATGTATTTTGTATTTCTTCATCTTCTATTTCCGCGAACCTGGCGGCATCCTCCAAAAAGTTCCCTGCAACCAAAATGGTCGCTGAACGCAAACATTGTTGACTTCATTCAACTATATTTTTCTTTTTATTTTCACTGCTCGTTTGTACTTTTCTCGTACGCTTCGGACTGAATATATTTTGTGTTTCTTCATTTGTCTATTTTTTCGCAAATCAGTTTGCTTCTCGTTCATTGCTCACCATTTCGTTGATAATTACTGCGTTTTTGTACTTTAGGCTGATGAAATTACTTCATCATTGTTTTACGTTTCCCACTGAATACATCTTGTACTTCTTCATTTTCGCAAATCAGACAGTTCGCTTCTCGTCGGCTGCTAATTACTCGGAATTAAAATTGCGGGGAGAAGTACGCGTACCAATATGGCAGTCGCGCCGCTCGATAACGCCGAAATTTCCGATGTTGGATCGCGGGTCGCCATTAACGTGGATAATTAAAGAAAAGAGGGTCAGCAGTAAATCAGACTTGGTCGCGGCGCGGCGCCTGTTCGCCTACCTGTCCGCCGTGCAGTTTACAAAATAATCGGTCGAGCATGGCCAGAGCACCGGTCCGTGGCGGGTCCGTAAATCATTCTGTTAATTGCTGGTTATCAGCAGGACGACAGAACTGTCTTTTCGCTTTCGTTGTCACCGGGGACAATGGCGATCACGTGTGAGCCCAAACGAACGAGCCGCGCCAATTGTATCAACTTGTATATTCGTACATCATTCCCTATGCTAAAGAAACCTTGAAATAATTCCAAAAATTAGTGGCCAATTAAGCTCTGCTACCAAACGATGTAGGTACCAGTATACGTGTTACATGATTTTTCTAATTCCTCTTTGCACTTGTACTTATTTACATTTATTTTTGGGAAGCCTGCAGCTGCCAGGTGAACATTTATTATTCCTGACGAATATATGAATCTCGAATGAACAAGGCGGAATATTATGTACAATGTAACCAATGTTTCAGTGGCTCTGTAATTACATATAAATAGTGTCCCGCATAACATGTGTTTCGATGATCGCCAATTAGATAAAACCGTGCTACTTTATCTTTAAGATGTACATGTATCGCAGAAAATTTCAGCAATTTATTTATCCCAGGAATGCATAACATCTGCGGTCGAATTAGAATATTTCTATAAACATCGAACATCTTTACAATGTAACTAACGAGTGGACTAGCGAAAGCGATAATTAGACTGTGGATTTTATGCGTTTATAACAAAAGGGAAAATCGTTTGAAAAAATTGGCAAATGATGCTGTAAACGGTCTCGAAGACCGTCAGCCGTGTACTTAAGAGAACGGTGGAGGATTCGAGGGTTGCCAGATCGGGTAAAGGTAAAAATGGTAAAACGGAGGTTAATGGTACAATGTAAGGCGTAACAAGCTCAAGACTGTGCAAGGGCTCATCAGTTCCGCTGGCATATCCCGTGCAAACGGCAACGGCGCGAGTCGATCGCGGCCTCCGATTTTCCATCACATTAGGCGCATTGAAAAAGAAGAAGCGTCGCGGTCTCGCGGGCAAAATGAACGCGTCCTCGGCCGGTATTCCCGGCGCGGATCGCTCGGTGATATTTACTGGAACGTTATTAGCATGCCGGCCTGTATATTACGCCGTAATTTGCATCGAGTTTCAGTTGGCAGAGAACAGAACCGCGCGCGTCGTTAACAACCTTATAATCTCGCGGTCCGCAGCCGCGGTTCTTTTCTTCGTCCTTTCGTCAAGACGAAATGCCGGGTCCGCATCGACCCGCGAGAACATTTTCGATGTTGCTCGAGGCGTTAATTCCCCTCTTCTTCTTTGCATCATGCTCCTCCTCTTCTTCTTCCAAGTCGCTCCTCTTCTCTTTGCTCTTCTCCCTTCGTTCTATTTGAACCTTTTCTGCCCGCGTTTTCTGCCAACACCTCCGGCCAGATGACCGAGACGTATCTAATCGAATTCGGCTGTTGAACAGTGGTGCAAATTGGCGATGATAACGGGTTTGCCACCCGGCCAGCCTTTTCGCTGGCTCCCCATACGCTAGCCCCCTCTTTATAGCGGTTCATGATCCCAGTCATGATCGTCTGATACATTGTCTGCTAGATCGTTCTTTTGTTCAACCGTTTCCAAGCTGTTTAACGGATTAGCTGCTAGCAGCCTATCGTTTTTTAAGTGAATTTTTAGGGTGTGAACGGTCCGACAGTAGCTTCTCGCTTTTAGCGTCTACATCATCCGCGGGATATGGTGGTTCGCGTAAATTCCCGGGTTAGAAGATTGATGCTGTAATGACGGAATTGGGGATTTTGCAAATTGCCATGTGTGCCGAATGCATACAAAGCAGGACACTCTTGATGACGTGCTTGGGCTACGTTTCAGAGTTTTGCTCCTCAGCTGTGTCAATAGCGGAGACTTCGAAGCGAATATTTAAGCCAGGAAGATAATATTCATGACTACTTTTGTTTGCTAATGTGTTTGTTTTAAGATCGGAATGTTCTAGAGAGATTCGAGATTCTTCATATTTATTTGCGGTTCCTGGATTTCCTTTAAACGAATTTTTTAACGTTCTTGTCAACGTGTCTTGTTTAACGTATGGATCATAAATTTATTTCTATTTGAGATAGTAATAGACAGCAACATAAAGTCAGTCGCAGTAGGTGTAATAATTCGGAGACAGCGCTGTGTGTTTTAGACTTCGAAGTTATGTACACAGTTTGTTGTTTGTAGCGGCAATTACACCGTAATTGGATGCCACGATTGAAGAATTAACCGGTTATTGAAAGGAACGATTTACTAGTCATATTTATCGTAGCCTGTGATACACGATGTGATGTCGATTATTCTCGTTTCTCCGATTCCTTTATCCCAGCGTCGACTTAGTAGACCACAGCGTCGCGATCATTCTCGAATTACATTCAAGTCAAACGCCATATCGTTAAGAAACAATGTCACAACAACGCCGGTGAATTACTTGAATACAAAGCAGCGAGCCGGGTAACTGGAAAACAATGAAACATCGCTCGACTACTTTATTACTTTTAACTGCCACGCGAGAACGGTCGCACGTGATTTCTAAATGCTCGCTCGGGTCGTAAAATAGAAGGGGACAATGTCAACTGGCGTTGTCAATATGCATTTGCAAGACAAAAAGAATATAATAGTAGAATACATTAAAATAACGCTGGAGAATAATATTCAATCCAAACGATTTCATGTTGTCTTTTCGGACGGTCGAACGAGGAGACATGTGTCCACATTTTGTACAAACGTGATGATAATTACAGAAAAGAAGAAAATTAGAATGAAATTAAAAGAACAATGTAAAAGGAAAATGACAATGACATTTCAAGAAGAATGTGAAAAGAAAATTACAATGAAATTTCAAGAAGAATGTGAGAAGAAAATTACAATCAAATTGCAAGAAGAATGTGAAAAGAAAATTACAATCTTTCAAGAAGAATGTCAAAAGAAAATTAGAATGAAATCGCAAGAAGAATGTGAAGAAATTACAATTTTAAAGAAGAATGTGAAAAGAAAATTAGAATGAATTTGCCAGAAGAATGTGAAAAGAAAATTAGAATGAAATTGCCAGAAGAATGTGACAAGAAAATTAGAATGAAATTGCAAGAAGAATGTGAAGAAATTACAATTTTAAAGAAGAATGTGAAAAGAAAATTAGAATGAAATTGCCAGAAGAATGTGAAAAGAAAATTCCAATCAAATTGCAAGAAGAATGTACAAATTGTTGTTCAGATTGTTTGTCCACAAGATCATTAAAAACCTTTATCAAAAAATCAAGTGCCAGGAAAATCTTGAAATTGCCCATTCAAACCGAAAATGGTCGTGATAAAAATTGATATTATTATCGACGGTGCACAACGTCGGCCACGCTTAGTTCCGTCACAAGAGTCTCATTGTGATGCCGCAGGGAAACCGTCAACAGGAAAGAAAGCGAGACAAGTTGGATTAAAATAAAATAAAAATTATATAGTCATTGTAAGTAACGTTATAGAAGGAAAGTTACAGTTACGTGTGACGGTGTATCTCCTACGAAGAGGAGTTGGAAAAATTTGCAAATTCAGCGAACGAAATCGAAGGATGTGCAGGAGAGAGAGAGAGAGAGGGGGGAGGGTATTCGCGACGGGTTTACGCGTTCGCGGAATACGCCTCGCTCGATGAATCACGGCCTGTACCGTTCGGTTTCTCGAAATTCCGCGTTCCCGCGAGCGGGTCGTTGACGACGGAGGAGGCGAGGAGGAAAGAGGCGAAAAAGGCGAAACCACAAAACGGAGAGGGGGAGAGAAAAAGAGTCGAAGGGAGCGAGAAGGAGAGACAGAGTGTGCGTACACGTAGAAACGCGATATACGTATAATATCGGAGAAGACCTGTTATTCCCGTCGAATCGTGCGTGTACCCTTTCGGGCCGGCGTATTACGTTCGCCCGTGGACGGTAATGGAAGGAGTTTTGCATATTATGCAGGCCGCGTGCGGATTCTCTATGCATAATGAGGCGTGTCGTCGCTGGACTAAGAATAAAGCATTGCGAATGCGCTGTCATCCGATATATTGTATGTGAACGTGGCCTCCTCTTCCTGGCCGCAATTATGCGACCGATTCCGCGGACTGCCCCCACCATTACACGCTAATTATAGTTTCGATTGGCGCGCTCGCGAACACCTTGAGGATCGTCAGCGTCACGACGCCCTCGGCTTCAACAGGAATTAACGATCGACGGACGGTTGCAAACCGTTTTAGCCCGGCCGCATACCAATCAGTTAATTACTGTTATCCGCTAATTGTCGCTTAATTCTATCCTCTTTTTTTCTATCCACTCTCGATCCGGGTACCCTACGACAGACTGATTGTAGTGCCGAAGCTTCTTTTCTCGCGTGCGAGGCTTGCTCTTTTAATGGAAAATTAACTAGATGTATTTTTGTTGCTGACGTATGTGTGCGAGGTACGCGGAAGTTATTTTATTCAATGTATTGTTACAACGAGGTCACGCTTACTGTCTTTTCAATTTTGGGACTAATTGAAATAATGAAGTAATAATATCGGTGAAGGAAAATCAAGTAAAAAGCATCGAGAGTGAACGGAGGAATTAATGCACGGCTGCAGTTCCCCGTAATTGACGCCGACAAATTTTATTCAGCATAAAGATCGACGCTCGACTAACAAGCAACATAAACATTTTTATTTCGCGCAGAGATCCGCGGTCTAATTATAACCTGTCCGATTTTTCTCGCGCCCCGATCGAACGATAGTGGCCTTATGTGTGTCACGGGGGAGAGAGAGGTGGTCCGCCATGCAAATCCCGCTTTAATTACCCATTGTTCTTCCGATCGTTCCTTCTCCCGTGGCCCACGGACCGTAGAATACGAGACAGGCAATACCGTTTTTATTGCGGGACGTTAACCAGCTCGTAAACTGTCCGCGAGTCGATTCTACATACGCAGACAGACGGAGAGAGAGGACTGGTCTCGTTTCGAACCAGCCGCTATAATGTCCGGTAAATACGTTGTAGCGATTAGTCGCGAACGGATGCAAATCCACGGCGACCATAATCGTTTCCCCGCTCTCGATCGCAGTACCACTGCGAGCATTCAAGTCTCCGCGCGAACGACCGCGCTACAATTATCTGTACTCGGTACTCCGTAGACGATACCTACACTGAGTTAGTGTTTCCTTCTACCTTCCATGTTTCATTCCATTGTCGTTTCTTTCCTCCGCACTTTCTGGATGCTGTTTTCTGGAAGCCGCGGATTTAACAAGCAAAATTGTAGTCCCCTTTCAATTTCCGCGGGGCGTTTCTCTGGAAACATTGATTCCAGTCTGCCGGAATCCTTGCTTCAGCACTTTGCACTTCCTTTTCAATTATTCCCTGTTCGAATGGCGTATTGTAAATGATTTTGGAGACTGGAAGTACTCATTTTAAAAAGCCGATTAGTCGGTCAAATGTTAACCCTTGATTTTTCTTCGAACCTCAAATATTTCTAGTTAATATGATTTTCTTAATTTGATCATTATAAACTGATATAATACGTAATTTATTGATTATACTTTATCCAAGCACATATTTAAAAAACAATTGCCCTGTCATTTTCATAAGCTGAAACATTTTAATCGCTTTTAGCGCCCGGCAGGTTTAGTGTTAATAATTGTAGAACCCGAGGGTGAATTTCGAGATCGACAATTTCAATTGTGGGTCGATTGTTGCGCCGGGGAGTAACGTGATTAGGCAAGATATTTTCGAAGCGGTATTCCCGATGGCGGACGCAGAGCATTGTGTCGTCCGTATATGGCAGACGCGTCAGCGAAACGTGTTAACGCACGAATGAAGAGAGCCCCGGCGAGATCGTCCCAATACCAAATACATTCTTTCGAAAAAGTCATATCCCGTAGGGGGCATGGTCGGTTACCAAACGATCGGCGAATTCAAAGGGTGGACCCCGGTTGGTCAAAGGGGACCGAACCGCGAACGATTCCCGATTCGAACGATCGGCGTAAACGATAGGCGCGGTGGCTCACCAGCTCTCGTCCACGATGCCGATCCTCTTTTCTCTGTGTTCTCGCTCCTCTCACATCCCTTTTGGCATGGGACGAGGCTGTGGCGAAACACGGTGGGGAGGCCACCTTCTTCCTCGGTTTGGTTTTCTCGTCACGATCCTGGCATGTCACTGTCGTGTGTCGTCGACTTCGTGTGCATACTGTCGGGCCTCGACCACTCGAGGAAGCAACCGAGAGCCGATTCGAGATCGGGAGAAGAAATCGTTACACTTCGGGAAGAGAACGCACTCGCGGGAGGTCGACCCAGACTTTGACCAATCGCCCGAACCAGATTTCTAACACCGCCATCTTGCGTTTAAATCCTCGATTTTTCACTCCCGAGGACAGCGAGCTATGTTGTACAAGTCATTGGGTCGTCTGCAAACTCAGTTCGTTTTCTCTTTCTCGGTTGAAATTTTTATAATCAAATTCAAGAAATTGGAATCAAATAAAATCCTATTCTTAGTGGGAACAGCCTCTGCAGATCCGAAATAAATAACAATTGTACTAAATTCTATTGACTTTTATATTCCAGCATTTGATCAGCAGAAAAACGAACTTACTTTCTGAATAACCTAATAAAACGGAGGCGAGTGCGAAGTCGATTTTGATACGTCACTGGATGAAAATTGAATCAAAAATTTCGACAGCTAAAAAAATTCTGTTTGTCGGTAGCTCCGCGTGTCGGATTTCGTACCCAATAAATTAAATTACACAGGGACAGGATAATTGTGTTTCGGTGTTTGTGTAACAAATATTGACGTAATCTTGATCATCCAGTTTTTGATTAACTTTCTCTGCACGTTTTTATCGGCGGATCGTGTCTCTGCACCGATTCCATTTTCTTTTCTATACATAAATATTGACGTTATTATTGACCGAGCTTTCAAGACCAATATTTGATCAGTCCTCCTCCATTATTGGCTCGCTGTTTTCTCTCTACGAGTGCTATACCTGGCTAATCCACGCAGGTGTCCACGTCCCGATCGGAATCGTCACGCTCCCGATATTTTGTTAGCAAAATATCATCCCCTATTTTTAATCCTCTCTGAAATCCAGTCGTTTTATTCGCGAGAAAAAAAAGAATCGGTAAATACAGAGCGACGGGGAAAAATGTGTTCGTCGGCGTCCCCTTTTCGGCGTCGCGTCGCTGGATTGGTTGGAACGTGGCTTCAACCCCGGCCAATCATCCCCTATGGCGAATGTTCCATAAGCGTATAGACTCTTTTTTTGATGGAGATCAAGGGAAATTTCCGAAGAAAAACCCTGTTCTCTCACGACTCAGACAACTAGAAAAATTAAAAATTTTCGGTCGCAGTACTTAATTGTTTCTTTGAAAATATGAAATTTAATTAGCTGGGCGTAGGATTTATACAACAAATATTCATCTCGAATATGTAAATCTGTCACGATATTTAATTATTTTCGAAGGAATATAAGATCCGGGTTGAGCTCTAATTTATTTGAGAATTTTTTAGAAGTGCCGTAATTTATAATGGGGTAGTTTGACAAATTTTGATAACAGACTGGCATACACGAGCTTAATATTGCTTTTATATGTGCCTATAATTATGAAAGTGGTTCAAGTCAAAATTGAAAAGAAGTGAGTTTAAACTAAATGAATTGAATAGTGCTTGTTATTTCAACATTAACTTCATTCAGTGTTCAAATATTTATGGGCACATGTGAAACAGGGTTATTTAATTGTATCGGACACGTTCAAAAATTAATTGACGAAACAATGCTGTTTAATAGAACCAGAATGACAGAGCCGTTATAATTTCTGTCTTATAATTTCGCCATCAGCGTAATCGGCTCATTTTTACGATCGTCGATCAGCTGGAGGCTGTTTACGAGGACGGATTCACGAAGGTGTGCAATCTTTTCAGCGAGGAGAAGCTGATTGAGGCTCGACGTTGCTTTTTATTCGTTTGTGTCGGTGCGTTCGCGCGGATCTTAAGCGATTTTCGCACGCGATCGTTCCGCAGAATCGAACGGAACGAATGCCGATTCCGGTTTGTCCGGCGATAATAAAACGGGCGCACGCGGAAAGGTGTATCCGGGTGAAATTGTCTGGCGTTCGCCGCGCGATCACGCTCAATTTCGTCCTAACAAAACACACGGGCATGGACGGACGCGCGGTCCCCGTGTGTCCGTCGACAATTGAAAAATAATATCCTCCGGTTTATTTAGCCGTGCCGATCGCTTCGGGGAGGCACAGGGGGTTGCATGGCCGTCGACGTGCACAGGGTTGCGTATAGTCGGCGGGGATTAAAAATAATGTTTCGAGCGTGACTGGCCAGCCCCCGGGGGATTACGGGTCAGCGTAGCACGCCGCGATTGGCCAGGGGGGGTTGCAACCCCCGAGATTTTATTCGGCCGTAGGAACCGAGGACGCGACGCCCGAAAAAATCCACCCCTTGCTGTTCTTCTCTCCTATACTCGCTCGCCAGCCTGTTCGTAGTGGGGAGAGGATTCTTTCATCCCTTATTTTACGGTAGCGTCAACCCCTTAACCCTCATCCGTCCCTCATTTCGCGAACTGAATCTGTCCGTAAAAGATAGGTTAATTATTTCTCGCTGTTCTTTTCTTCAAATTGGTTAGTTAATATTTACAATCTTAGGTTTTTCGGTTATGCGTTTCGCATTAAACGAATAAAAGTCACGGTGTTTCGGGCAAATTTACCTACGAATAGCAGAACGGTATAATTGTAATTTTTATTTCGGGAAAACTGTGTTTACGAGGCGTAATTTTCATTATTTAGCACAAGAAGCATAAAGCTGGGCATGTAGCTGTTTTCATAAATCGTAAACGTAAAAATAGGACTTTTGAGGGCAACTGCGGCCCAGATTGATCTTTCATCTTTTGACTACTGGAAAACCTCATCGTTGCATTATCTAGAAATGAGAAGGTGCATCCCGCACCCTTGCAATCCTGGAAACGAGACTACACCATAAATTGACACGAGGAAGGGGTTAACAGGATTCGCAGATACACTTTGGTGGGTTCGGCTCGGCTGCTGGCTGCGAGCAAGGGCCAAGGTGGTCAAAAGCTTGCAGCCAATCAACCCGTCCAATTACGCCGGTTATCAAACGTCCGAGCTCTCGCAGTATCCGAAACGCAAATATGGCTCGAGTCAGCGGATACTCGGGCGGCTCCTTCCTTTCCGGATGACGGGGGCAGGTGCCGTGTGACGGCGAGAGAGGACTCTCCCGTTGGCACACAGCTGTGCGTCCAAAGAGCGTTCCGACGCTCGTCCCAGACCTACACACTCCGCGTCCAGTCCTTCGCCGAGTCAGTAAAGGTAAACAAATGCACTAGCTGCGATTCTCAGACGGTTAGCAAAGGATGCTGCACCCGACTATAGCGACGACTGTCACGTGTTCGTTGGTTACGCGTATAAGGTGTTCACCTGTCACTTAGACGCGTTCCGGGAACAGCTTCAATTACGCGGCTCCCGGCTGGATCTGTGAACGTGATCGCTTTTCGAGCCTCTCTCATCCTGTGTACGTACGTACACGCGTTATCCTAACTCGTTATCTGTTAGCCGGGATCGACGTTTTCTGTTCTCCGCCGATCCGTTTCCTCAGACCGCGAACCAGGTTTCTCGGTTGTCTACGAGGGATCGAGGAGGATCAACGAGCCTCGCTCGGTTTTCCGATCGGCGGCGCGGATGTTTAACGCGGCCCGATCGCCGCCGATTGATATTAAGGCACGTAATCCACCGGGTAATTCGATCGATCGAGACAGAACCACGAATCGCCAAACGTGTTCCGTTGCCGATCGGTTTATCTGCCGCGGAATCGCTTGGCCGTTCCCAGGCCGGCCCTGTTTAGAGAAACTACGCCGACCGGTCGCGATCACTATACACGCTGATGTATGTATGGAAAGTTAGAGCTGCCGCGCTGATGCGGAATTGCTTGGGACTTCCTTTGACGGGGACCTCAGCTCGCTAGCAAAGGGGTGTACCTTCAGTGATCTTCTGTCATCGTTCTTGAATCAGCTGAATTGCCTTACGATATCGTGTCTGACTCGTGATGAAGATTCTGAACAGATTCCGATAAAAATGTACGTTTCTAATTTCCTTTAAGCCGAAATAAAATTCTATTTTGGTATGGCTAATGTACAGCTATTAAAGAACATATAAATTACGATCTAAAAGAATGTTTTCATCACTGAAACCGTAAAATAAATCGCAGGGCAAGGAATTAATTAAAACGTTGATCAATTTTTAACCACCTCCGTATCCCAGACGTCGCCCACGAGAAGCAAATTAGCATGAGTTTCCCCCGCTCGATAAATAATACGTAATGCCCTATTAAGATCGAGCTGGACGTGCAAATCCGACGAAAGAGCGAGATCCGGAAGCGGCGGCGCAGTTTCTCCCGTCGACCGAAGAAACCTGTCGAAACGAGCGTGTCTCGGAGCGAGGTAATCGCGGGATTCAATTAAGTCCGATTAATAACTCATACGCTAATTGCGTCCACGTCCGGTCGATCTCGTTCCATCTCGCGAAATCGTCAAACGTGGCGAGGCGTGTCCGAGCAGCCAAGGGGGGGAAGGGAGACAGAAAAATGGGAGAGCGAGAGGACCAAAGAGAAGAAAGACGGCGGGGGGGTATCCAGGCCTAATCTATCGAAGCCTTTTACGTCCACTGTTAAATATAATTACGTTTATTGGCGGCGCGAGCGCGGCGATATTCGCTCTTTTCGCGACGCGGTGCTGCGCGCAGGAAATTGGATACACGCTAATGGAAATTAATACCGCGATTGTGCTCTCGCAGTTTTCTCTCCGGGCCGTCGATCTTGAATGCTGCCGAGAGAGAGAGAGAGAGAGAACGAACCGTCTCGAGACGACCGAGCCCGCCGGGTTTTATCGTAATTAAACCGGCGGAGACATTGTCGCAATTTATTGAACCGCGTTTCCATAAATCGGGCCAAGATGGCCGCCGTCGGACTTTATCGCGCCGCGTCTCTCCCGGCATCCTCCGAGGCTTGTTATTGGCCGCGATTTATACGGAGACGATCGTCATCCTGTTAATCGCTACGCGGAATTATTCTTGCCTTGAGTTTTATGGATTTCGCGGACGTCCTTTAACCGCCTTTGAAAACCACACGATTTCTGGACCGCCTCTATTACTTTTACGATCTTCTGGAACGAGCTATACCGTGCTGTGCTGGTTTGGTCTAATTAGTGGGCGGAATTGATCAATTGAGAAATGTTCCGAGGCAATCGCTAGAAATTTCCGTAAAAATCCGATGAACGAGAGAGCTCTGGTTCCCGGAGCACACCCGGACCAATTGAAACTAGTCGCAGGATCGATACAACAAATTTCTCGCGAGCGACCCTCGGCATCGGGGCGCAATCTTCGTCGGCGGATAAACGATCGCCTAATCCCGGCCGGGGAGTATAACCGTCTGCCAAATACCACGAGCAATTAGCCGCGGAATTAATGGCGGCAGCGAACGGGGGCCAGGCGAGAGAGAAAGCACGATCGACGGGAAATTTCTGGGGGTTGTGTGCCCCGGGGAACTTTTCGAGGATTGTGGCACTTAACGGATGATTAAGAGGGCAAATAGTGAGCGGCCCCGGTTAACGACGCTCCGTGTGCATCTCTCCCATCCCCCGGTCACCCTCTCGGCCCGGCTCGCCTAACACTCCCAGCAGGACCCTCGTCGCACGGTTTAATCGAGTTACCCCCATTTCGTAATCACCCTGTGTCCCCCGAGCCGGTTGCCATGGTGACCGCGAGCGGTCCTGAAACCCGATTGGCGGATCTTGACGCACGCGGAAACCCTGGCCACCCCTTTCGCTACCCCCAGGATCAGCTCGTCGTCGCCTGCTACCCCTCTACCGTCCCTTTTCATCCCCCTCCTCGGTCGCACAACTTGTCCCTCTTTCTCTCATCCTACGGCTGCTCTTGCTTTCCGTTAGCTTCTGTCTATGTTGCCACCCTCTTACTCTCACCCCTTATATATTTTTTTTCACCCTCTGACTCTATTTCTCTCGCCCTCTGTCTCTTTTGTTCTCGCACAACTCTGTCTCCGTCCCTCCGCCGATGTCTGCGTGATTCTCTCGACGAAACTAAAGGTGGATTTACACACTCGTGCCAGCTGGATTTACACTCGGTTTAACCGAGTTTACCCTCCGTCACCGGCCGCGTAGGAGAGCCACACAATCCACGCCAGTATTTTACGGGGGCGCGGGCTGTAAAAATCGCATAAAAGCTTCCAACAGCTTCGACGATTTATGCCGCCGTACCGACCAACGATTTTATTCGACCGGCCAACGCCGACGCGGCTTCCATCCGGCCTCGTTTTCGGCAACGCTCCGTAGAATTACGTCTTCGATCAAACGGAAACAGCAGAATATTCGTTCAGCTCTTTTTTCGAAGGATACTTGGTGTTAGCTTCGCGCAAGAAATCACACCGCAATAAAACGTAAAGGACGCTCGTCGTTTCGTTGATCGATTCACCGAGTCGTACACAAGTCGAGGAAACCCTCCTCGTCAAATTAAGTGGCAACTAGTTAGGAGCATCCAGGGTGTATCGAAGAGCCACCCCTAAACGGAGTGTATCCGGTTACAATGGTTCGGGTTAGGTGACGCGGAACCCCGCCGCGAAAAAAAGGGGGATGAAACAGGCAGCGAAAGGGCTGAGCTAACCCCGCATTGTCCTCGAATTGACTGTTAGATACGCATTGTCCTGGTCGCGCTTCCTGCGAGAGAAGGGTTGAATGGACTCCATTTTCGAGCTATCAACGCGTGAAATCGGCATTGTCGTTCTCGCGACGCGAAGGGGGTGGAAGATGGGGCACGAATGTTTGGCTAACAGAGGATCCGACGTGGTTTTGACAAGACCCGGATTAACCGGCGGCGGATCACGCGTGCAGGATCGTCGACGATCGTCCTGCGACACTGTCGAAACTGTTTATAAACATGCTTTGTGTGCATTGTAGCTGAGACGGTGGAATTTGAGGGTGGATCGAGTTGGGTCGGCGGTGGACCGCTAAATCTACTTCCAATTTTCTTTATTGGAGATAATTGTCATTGGTATACGTTGAAAACTACGTGACAGTGTTCTTAGATTTTCCCAATCTTTTACAAACTTTTCATTAAATCCATTTTCATGCATTTTCAATCCCGCGGGACTAAGGATTTAATTATTCAATGTAATGCATATTTAATAAATAACTAAATTTGACTTGATGAGACAATCGTCTTTAATCATAGCAATTAAAATTTATAAACGAAATACAAACAGAATCTAAATCTACATAAATCATTTTTGTGAAACGAACTATAATTAAAATAGAATAACTTTTTTATAATTGTACCAAACGACCTGATTTTGTATAATCAATTAGAAGCATTGGTTTACGAGATGATACGCGAAAAAGATTTTCCAAATAATTATAATTTACGAGGTTACATGCAAAAATAGAAAAAGGATTTTTTAAAACTTTTTTATTTGGGCCCTTATAGAAAATTTGAAATATATGTTTTGTAGATCTACATATAGTAGTTACACACATGCTGAAAATTTCATCGTACTCGATTAACGTACACACGAGCTACGAGCGGTTAGAAATGGTGAAAATCGTAGTTTTACAGGACTTTTCATCAGATCCTGCTTGAAATCCGCAAAATCGTACATCCTTCGATGCGTGTCGTTTTTTCCTGCTCCAACCGATTCGATGAAATTGTCAGTATGTGTATAACTAACATACATCTACAAAACGAATATTTAAAATTTTCATTGAGGGCCCAAATAATAGTTTTAAAAAATGGCTTTCTTATTTTTGCATGTAATCTTGTAGATTATAATTTTTGGAAAATCTTTTTTTGGATATCATTTCGTAATCCAATGCTTCTAATTGGTTATAAAAAATCAGGTTGTTTGATACAATTATGAAAAAGTTATTCCGTTTTAAAGGGCGTACGAATACTTTTTAGGCACACTGTGTATTAGACTGCGGATCTTTATGCATTTATGGCTGCCAAAAATGTTCGAAAACTGCTGGAACACAAAATTCGACAGAATTTAGTGAAATATTCATTTACTTCACATCTGCAAAGGCTACTACCACAGAAAATAAGATTTCAACTCCACTTCCCTAAAATTCGCCAACAAAAACTGAAAACTGCATAAACATAGAAAAACGAAGAGCCAACATAGAACTAACCAGAGCGAAATTTCTTGTTGCAGGTGAAGGTCTGGTTCCAGAACCGACGGACGAAACACAAGCGGATGCAGCAGGAGGAGGAGGCAAAAGCTCAACAGCAATCAGGCGGCGGTGGAGGTGGCGGTGGCGGAGGCGGAGGAGGAGGAGGTGGGGGTGGAAACGCGAACAACAACAGTAACAACAAGAACACGCATCACGTGAGCAAGTGGCAGCAGGAGACCGGTGACTATCACCACGAGGAGGAGGAGGAAGAGGAGCACATCGATCCGGAGGCGGAGGAGTGCTCGAGCGGTTCCGAGGCGTAGCTAGACGTTCTCTGCCTGGACTAAAGCGCCAGGAATCCCGTCTGTCCGACGAGGACACCGTCGCACGAGATTACGATCGTTCGACAAGGATCGAGCTCCCATGGAATCGCGATCCTGGCAGAGAACCAGCCCCAGAGTCGGAAACAGGGACTCGATGAAATTGTCAGGTAACCGCGGACGTAGATCGCGTGACACGTGGGCGAGAGGATGCAGTTGCTGGAATTGCTTCCAGCGAGAAGATTGGGAACCATAATTGCAAGTTGAACGTTGATCGTCGAAGTCGGTGCTCGGTGCAGAAACAGTTGCAGCAGAATGGCGTCCCTGGAAGGTTCTCTGAGAATACCAAAACGTCGTGGGAGTTGCGGAGGTTCTACGGAGCCGTCGGAATCGCGCGAAATCCAAAGATCAAGAATCGAATCGATCCGCAAAGAGAAGTTTGAACGGGCGATGGTGCAGAGCACTTACAAATAATCAAGTCCCTGGAATCGCCGAAGACTCCGCTGTCGGTACGACTGACATAGTCCCTGGAACCGATGGAATTGCGCGAGGTTAGGGCAGCCGCGGAAACTGGCTAATGGAGGCATTGTTCCCCGGGAAACTAAATGGACGAGTTTCCGGCGGAAACGGGGACGCTGTAGAAGTTCGAGTGTCGTCGAACCGATTCGTTCCCTTCGACGGAATCGCCGCCGCTCCTTTCATACTTTGACCATAGTTCCTCAGTCGAATGTCGTCCAGAAAAGGACACCGAGAATGTTTCCGGGATTTCCCCGACGAGATCTGATCAGCCCGAAAGAGAGAGAGAGAGATAGAGAGAGACAGAAAAAAGGGGGCGGCTTCCGGCCGTTCGATCGTTGTCGACGCGTCCGCGCAGTTGCATCTTGCCATAGAACACATTGTAACCCCCATCCAACCCCCGCGTCCCTCCCCCTTGATCGTGTAAATAAATAACCGAGAAGAATCGAAGACTGTGGTCCGTGGCTGTGACCCATGGATCGGCCATCCTGCGTCCTCCGAAGGGCGAGAGGATCTCTTTTAATCCGAGGTTAGAGTGTACATAGTTTGACAGAACCGGGTGAGAGCGAGTCGTGCGAATAACAGAGTGCGTGTATGCGAGTGTGTATGTGTGCGTGTGTTGCAAAGAGGGAGGACAGAGTGCCAAATTTCGTACCCTTAGGGATCATCCCAGTGTAAACCCGAGTTGTACTTGCGATTGTATTTAACGTCGTTGTCCCGCGAGCGACCAGTATTCCCTTTGTCGATCGATGTCTCCGAAATGTACTGACGATTTAAATTATTGTATCGATAGAGCGTTAGAGAGCAGCCTGACGACGAGACGATCGTCCCCCGGGGAACATAATGATTTCCCAGTCCCTTCGATCGGACCTCCTAGACTTCCCCGAGGGGACTCGGAACTGTTTCGACACGTGGAGGATCGATCCAAGCGAGATTCAAAGAGTCACGAAGCTAATTTGGATCGATCGTCGATCCTCGAGGTACGATCGACCTCCTCGCCAGGCTCCGTTTTGTATATAGATTGTATATAAAAGAATTGTGATTTTACTCGACGTGCAAAGGCGTAGGATTGTACGATCATCGGATGACTCAGTTCGTGTTCTAACGATATAGCGAAATAAATTATATCATCTCTTCACGATACAACTGTCACGTTTTCTCATTTATTTCAACGCCTTCTTCGCTGCGCGCGTGAAAACTCGGAAATTAGATTTCGGAGGTTCGAACTTCGGAATCTGTAGCAAGTAGCATAATCAAGAGGAACGAACGCAGAGGTAACGAAAATCAATTTTGTTTCCATACTATCAAAAGCAGGACTGATAACCCGTAATTTCGACTCGTCAAAAACTTAATTCACTAAATTTAATATGGCTTTTAATTTACATGTCTCTCCTTCGTAAATTTCCATGATTTCCATGATTCAAGCCCGGATAATTGTCGGATACGGCGAACAAGAGCGAGAAACGTGTATCTCGAGGAAGATATTTTCAATGTCGGTTCACCGGTGATTATGCAAATGCCGGTGGACGAGGTCAACATGCAAAATGTTTTCGACGGTGGTTATTATTCCCTCGACAAATCGTTTTCACGGAAATGTCCTTTCGCGGGGTCCGACCTCCCTTTCGCAAGCTACCGGCCGATTCTTGTCGATAATCGCTTTATAATCGCCGCCTTCGAGACGAATAATTACGCCAACTCCGGCTGACTCCCCCGTAATTAAGCGGGCCCGCGTCTACTTTCGTGGCCGAAACGGATATGCAGACACGCCGAGACTACAAAGAGTCATTATTTCCGCGGGGGCACCGGAATCGACGGTTACATCCTTGAATTTCGTGTAGGAACCCCCTTCTTACAGTGCAGGAAATACCGTAACGAAACCATTCAGAGAGAACAGTACCTCTGCCATCTTGAATGGACGCTCCGCTTCGAGTTTTAAATTCTTGATATCTTCGAAACGAATGTATCTACGGTGCTGGTACTTTGTATAGTGCTTCAACTCGATGGCAAGGTAAATTAACAACGATTACATTCTCTCGTAAACCGAAATATTGTTAAATAATCGGTTAATTGTTCCCGAGACTCGAATGCACAACTTCAGGGCATTCAAACTGAACTTCTTTTGACTTTGTTGGAAGGTGAACGCTTGTGGTACCGACACTCGCGTGTTCCCGTGACGTAATTAAACGTTCCATTAACCGTCACCTGGGAAATAATTACACGTCACCGGCGTAGATCGCGGGGATCACCGATAAATTAAGCGGTTCGATTAATCGCCGCGAGATCGGAGTTACGACGAGGTTCCCGGTAGAATCGGCCGCGGGGCGATAATTAAGCGCGTTAATTGGAACGTTGACCGAGGGCCGATAATTAAACCCGGTGGGGGGCATGTCAAATCGACGCGGCCCTCGATCTCCAATTAATAGATCTCATTGTTCACCGGGCTGCTTTCCCCGGAGAACGGAGACTTCGTCAGCGCCTCTATTCCGAAAACGTCTCATTAATATTCGTGGGCGTGGCGTACTTAATCGATTATTGCCCCGTTTGATCTGGCAATTAGCGCGCTGCCCGGTTCCTATCGATCCTCCGTATCGGCTGGCTATCTCGTTCCCGGTGATACCGATGCTGTGTTCCCGGCGCTGAAAAGTAACGGGTTCACGGAAGAATGTTGAAATCTCGACGTGCCTCGAACACGGTACGTTCGTCAGCCTTAATTGGGAGGAGGGAATCCAATGACTATGACTTTTGTTTTGTAGCGGGACTGTAATTATTTCCCCGAGGAGTTTCGAGAATAATTAAGGGGAATCGGTATGTTGCCTTCCGAGGCAACTGTGCAACATCTACGGTGAGACAGAGTTGTTTTCTCCAGTTCGAATTGAAACATGGACGCCGTTCTCGGAACAAAATTATCTCGAATCGTCCAATAACTCCTGCGTGGTGTCCACTGAGGTTGCAACTTACCAGTTTCATGTTATGTCGTGATTAGACTGCGGATTTTATGCGTTTATGACAGAAATGGCCACATACAATTTAAAGCAGTGGACATGTTCAAGATATCTAAGGACATCAATGTATTCGCTTCATCTTAATAGAATAATTAAAATAATACAATTTTTATTTGGCTCCTGTGTCCCGCAATCAATGCGAACATTTTTTATTTTGCATAAAGATCCGCAGTCTAGTCACGATTGTTGGAAATATGAATGAAAAATTTGACAGGATATTCGCAGAATATAGATAAAAAATAAAACTTCAATCTTTTAGTTGTGGTGGGGTATTTTTTCGAAATGTGGGAGTGTCCAATCACTTTTCACACTCACTGTAATTGTATCGAATATAACCTAGCAGCGAAATTTCGATGTTCACAGCTTGGAAACTCCGTTTCCTTTAATCTTCCAATAATTTACTCCGGAGACTCGAAATTCGAAGCTTCGAAAAAGTAACAGCCGTAGTTTCTACGTGTCCCGAGCCACCCCGAACAGCTAGCTGAACATCAGCGATCCGAGCACCTCGGAATATGTACCTTGGAATCGCGCGACACAGCTTCTACAAGGCAGCGAGTGTCATCGAGGCAGGTCGGCAATGAAAATATCCATCAGAGGCGAGGTTTTCATGCGGCTAAACACTCTACCCGGGGTACACGCGCGTCGTTGAGTACCGGTTATGACGAACGACCAAGGAGAGTCGGGAAGATCTCGTTCCATCGAGAGGGGCCCCCAGGATCCGTGGGCCTTCTCCCCTCCTTGCTCCCGGACCAACGTCGACCGTCTCTTTCTCGAAGGAAGTAACAGTATCCGAGTGGATGGATTCCGTTGCGAGGTGTGCAGGGACCCGTGTGGATTGTGTGCAGAATGAACGCAAACTGTGAGGGTAATTTGCAACACCGGCAATTTACATAATTAGCAGTTCTGAACTCGCGGCCCTCGACGACCCCCACCTTGCCAACCCGACGATCTCTCCCCTCTCTCTCTCTCTCTATTCCCCCTTCCCCTTCGCCTCGTACCTCACCTACGGTCACGTTTGCCTCCTCCCTTCTACTCACCTGTCCTCCCTTCTTCGGGGATCCTGTTCGTGGCGAGGTGTCCTTATCGGAGGGACAGGGACAGCCGATAGAGCCGGCCGCGTGTCCTTATCGGTGGAGGAGCTGTTCATTGTTCTGTACCGAGGGAGGACTCGTTTCTTTTTTATTAGATATCTCACACGAGGTTCATTACGCCATTAGGGGCAGGTCCCCTAGCGTCGGCCACTCAACGCATACTTCCGGCGGCCATCGTTAGACCATTTAAACCTTTGCTAATTTTACCACGTTTTTATTAGCTCGCTTTCTTGTCTGTCTGTCTGTTTGTTTGTTTGTTAGGTTGAAATTTTGTAATTGATTTTAAACTAACTTCCCGATGAGCTAGAGACTTGTTATTCTACGTATAGTTTCTTATTGAAATTAATGGAAATAGATAATACTTTTCCAACCATTTTGTGTGTGATGGTGCATTATCATGAAGAAAAAATCACTTTGTGATTCATGTGGAACCCATTTTCCCATCTTCTGGATCTTTCCTATGGTTTTCAAACGTATGGAGACGGCTCCTCGTGTCACATTTAATTGATCCGCGAGTTGTTGTTGCGTTTCAGCGTCATCCTCATCCAACGATGCTTGCAATTCCCCGTCTTCAAACTTTTTTCGGTGGTATTCCACGTTCTTCGTTTTTCACATCAAAATCGCCATTTTTGAATTTTTTAAACCACTCAAAGCACTGTGATTTACCAAAGGCATGCTCACCGTAAGCTTCGACAAGCATTCGATGCGATTTAGCAGCAGTTTTCTTCAAATGGTAACAGAAAATCAATGCTGTCCGCAAATCGTTGTTTCCAGGCACAGAATTCGACATGTTCAACGCTATTAAAAACTATGCTGTTGTATGAAACTTGTATGGTTGTGAGTTGAAAATCGTTATCAGATGTCAAAACAAGAAAATGGCGTCAATGACGCGGTTTGACGGTAACTACATTGACAGCTAGGGCCTCGTATGGGCAAATTCCGGTTTCGTATTTACAGACCTGGCAGATCTCGAATGAATATAAATCGTGCCAAATTCTGTCTAATTTTATATTTTATCCGCAGTCTGCTTGTCAGTTCCGAATCGGAACTCGCGATTCGCGTCGCGTGCTTCGTTCTGCGGCGCCAAACGACGGGTACGCTAAACGATATCGATACTCGCAGGTGTACATGCGATTCCTTTCGCTGCCAGCGGCGCCAAACTGTTTCTACGACTGCTTGGTCGCTTCGAGAAATTCCGCGGCTGCTGCCACCGCACCAGTGTAATGATACGGTATTCTACTCAATCATATCGACTCCACGATGAGTTGTTTAATGGAACTGCGCGGCCCAACCGGTTCCTATCCGACGGTCCGCCGAAATAGTGCTAATCATATAGCATTTCGAGCGATTGTATTAATTTCCCGGGGTACGCTGAATTTCATTAGACCTCTCTCGATCGGTTTCTCTGAAGACATTCTACGCTGCGAACGGTCCCACGGACGCCATACTCGTTACGCGCGGATTATAATAACAGCAATCGTCGTAACGATCCTCGTTACAATCGTGTGCCTTTCATTCGATTGGACGATTTATCGCAACCTTGAAATCGATCGCTCCGGATACCAGGTTTTATTTCTATAGAACAATCGACCCTCCGTCGACAATAAAATTACGATTCTAACCCTTGATTTCGATGATTATGCGGATGGCGATGTTTAGGATCGTTTAGATCGTTGGGTATTCATTTTGTCGAGGTTTTGCGGGTACTTTCGCGACCGAGGCGGCTTCCAGTTTGAAGTAATCGCCAAGGGAATGGGTGGATGATAGGGCTGAGATGGACCCGGGCATCATCATCATTCAAAGGTTAATGTCTGCCATATGTATATGATCTTTCTTGTACGTTCTCGTTCGGAAGATGAAATAATCGTCAAAAGTATTTTCAGACTTTGTGATTATGGCATTAGAAATTAATGGACTTGATACTAGAGATCCCTTTTAAACATATATTTAAATACACGTGCACTAACGTTCCGCAATTCTTATTAATTTCTAGAACAGAGTTAATAATGTTTTCGAAAGCGAAGTACGACTATATAAAACAGATACAAACATTAATTTACAAGCCACTCTCATGAAAGAAATGTAATCAACTATCCCCTCTAGTTTATTAGAGAAGAATCTGATATGTTTTAATGTTTCGACGACAAACGACTTCTTTTCGGATAACAACATTCTTAGCTGTTGGAAAACACCATTCTGGAGCTACTATTGTTGCCGATATGTTTGAATATTTTCTAGTCGGCTCTACAATTCTCAGGTGTTTCAATTTATTGTTGTACTAACAATCGCGAAATTTGTGAAACCTTAGTCTCGATACGTACATTAATATCAGTGTTCTAAATATTATACAAATTAAAATGAGGATACGCATGTGTTATTCGTACACGCGTTCAAAACCACGATCTCTACTAGACACACGATCCTGACGTCATCAACATGATGTTCGTCAGTGTTCAAAATTGTTCCACGAAGATAATCAAAATTCCGAACGACGACGCACACGCGCTCCAACGTGCGAAACCGTGGACCGACTAAATTCCTCTTCAGAGGAGGCTGTTTTAATTTTCTCGACGCCCGAGGACCATCGAGGACACCGCGGAAGCTGCCGCTCGGTTGTCATTGTCATTCAAATCAAGCTGGTGGCCGGCGGGTCGCATTTAGGGACACGAAACGGTGTTTTCTCGGGGCCGTACGTAAATTAGGGTGGATAAGTGGCGCGTATACCGTCCACGATCGTGGAATGAAGAAGTTCGGACACGAAGGCGCAAGGCTCTCGTTCTCCGACTCGTTCAGGAAGCGCTTGATGCGCGGCTAATTGACGATTGCGCGTCCCGACGCTCTGGAAAACAGCTTTTTGTGGATGAAACTCGACGTTTCATTGGATCGGAACCTTCGTAATTAACTGCCCCCGAGGTCGCTAATAACAGAATTCGAAATGGTGAAATAATTAAGCTGCGATTAGGAGAGGTATCTCACCAGAAATTACCACCTCGAGTTTACTATTCTGGTTGCAATGGAAAGGTAAATGATTTTCACGTGTGCGTATCCTAGTTTTATCGGCTCTTTCGCGAGTAATGTACACATCGAGTAATTCGCATTATACAATTCTACTTCAATTACACTCATGATTACACAGCGGATCTTTATACAAAATAACAATTTTCTAGCTGAATTGCAACATACTGGAATGAAATAGAAATTTATTTTCGTTCCTAATATGTTTAATAGGTTCAAAATAATGTAACAGTATTTTTTAATTCATCTAATGTTTTTATCGTTTTAAATTACACCTACTCATTGTTGTCATAAATGCATAGCGATCTGCTGACTACTCATGATTCAGAAGGCAATTCAAAAGCATGGAAGTTTTTACACCTTTTTGAGATCTTTTACTTTCTGCTTCTGTGAAAACACGTTTACCTAACCACTTAAAAATGTCTTTGATTAATTCTTACAGACGCAATACTGAAATTTTCTATTCTTGAAAATGGTCTAAATTGAGACCGAAACGTCCAATTAAATTTCATGTGATATTTTTGCAAATTTGCTTATTTTCCAATTGATCGAACCAGAGCGCCAATAACATTAATTGCAGCAATTCAAAAGGTTCGAATTGTATAATGCAACGACAGGATAATTCAAATACTGTGTCTATGAATTGCGTAATTCAATTACGCACAACTCTTTGGCACAACTCTGGTTATGTCTAGCATGAACTCTCGAGAGTCTGAGGAATTTTTGTGGACGGAGCGCAATGACTAAAAAGGGACGACGGAAAAAATTATCGACAATCAGAAATGAAACGGGGAGCGAGTCAAGTGGACCATGCACACGAACAAATCGTTTAATCGAAGCCGGTGCCCGATCGAGGTAATGACGGCCATAAACTGCAGCAACAGAAGGGCGCGAGGAACAGAGAAAGCCCAAGGTTCCTGGGCCCGAGCGGAATTGGGCCTGACAGGCGAAATGGGTTCCGTAGTCCCGGGCCAACGTATACCTGGGCCCTTTCTCTCTCCTTCTCACTTCTCTTCCAGCTTCTCTTCGTCTCGTTCGTTTAGCTGGTTCTCGCTCTGCCCGTTGCAACGTGCGTGTCTCTTTCTCTTGTTTCTCGACGGACGTGCAACTCGGATGCCACAAGCCTGGGATCCCAGATGGAGAGGATCCGGTTCCAGGAATCGAGCGTGTAAAACATCGGTTAAAGCCGTGCTTTCCGAGCCAGAATCGATGGGAAAACAATGGGCCGACAGGTCCTAAAGTGTCTGACAAATGTTTCACGCGTGTTCGCCGCGACCCCGCTCCGGGACACGTCGCGGTGGCCTACACGACGGATCTAGGTGAAAAATATCCGAAATTTTCATTGCTTCTGTCACCCAGAGTTGCGTTCAATTACTTCACGAATTATAATTGCATTGCACTCAATGATTTCGTTATTATTATTATTATACATACGGACCGAGGTCCTTTTATACAAATGTTTACAGTTGTTTACAGTAGAACTGATGAAAACAAAAAGAAACATAACAAAAAAAGAAGTCTTAACCTAAAATTTACATAAGAAGGGACAAGCGCGAAACTAAAAAAATACAGGTACGATATTAACAAATAATCTTGCGTAATTTTATATTGAATGCCTGTAACGTGCCATTAAAAAAATCAATATTATTATACAGTATGTTTGAGCTTGCAATTATGCGATTTAAAGGATTTATTACTCCATACGTGGATTTGTTCAGGTACGTAGAAATTGATTTGTCTTAGGACTGCGGGACAATCTATATTATTATTTATCAAATTAAAAATAAAGCTCCGTTCGGATACTATTCTTCGATCATATAATGTTTCCAGGTTGACTATGTTTAATATTTTAGAGTAACCATGATCAAAGATTGATATTGGATTGTTTGTCTTATATGCACAAAACCTGAGAAATTTATGCTGCACTGTTTTGAGCATGATTTCATACTTATTCGAAAATCAGTCGCTTCGTTCAATTACACTACGATGTAGTTTGCAATTCTGGCCTCTCATTCAACTAAAGTTCCATGTAATTCGTTTTTACAATTGATACGCAATTGCAAAGTGCAGTGTAATCATGAAAAAAATTATTATCAATGATGATTCATTAGTATCACTGATGAACATGCTATTATTCATAAATTCATATTGTGTAATCAATTATAAACTCGTTTATTACGTTCGTTTCAGAAAAGAAATTCTAATTGTAGAAAGACATACGACAAAATTACTGCAAAAAATATTTCGAAGATGCTCAACCTGAAGACGCTGAACTTGAAGATGCACCGGCGAACTGCATCCTGTTCCAGATCCACAGTCGCAAATTAAGTAATATTCAAGTAATTCCGCGTCGAGCCGCATAACTCGCAGCTATTTGGCTCGTAGCATGTATACGGGACACTTGAACCCTGATGACCTAACATTAAATGGGTCCTCAGGTACCCCGGCCGGCACAAGTAGGGTGCACGGGAATCCCGAGCAATCCCGGGAAACGATCTCGCTAGTCGTAAAAACATAAAACACATGTTTCCCGAAGAGCATGAAGGTTACGTAGAAAGCTCCCCCATGAAATTTCTAATTTCCGACGGAGGAAGTCTTCTGCTCCTTCATTCCGCAAAATTATCCTGCTCGAACGCTCGGAAAAATGAGCATGATGCTTCAGTATTTAATCATTCCCCATAATTTTTTAACAAAAAAGGAACCTACATGCAGCTGTGCACGCTTAATCATTACCTATCGTTCTTTAGTAAAAACTTTACTACGAAGATAAATACAGGTTTCATTAATTAATCAATCTTGATTTGATCTTGTCACACATTGTGTATGCTTATAGATTTACTGTGCGTCCGCCATCTTGCTTAATAGACACTGCACCTCGAGTATTAAATTCCCAATATCTTCAAAACGAATGCATCCAGAGAGCTGGTACTTTGTGTAGGTCTTCAACTCGATGGCAAGGTAAATTAACAATAACTACATTCGTTTGGAAACCGAAGCATACTTGTTAAATAATCGGTTAATTGTTCGTCAAACTTAAATGCACAACTTCAAGGCATTCGAATTCAATTTCGAAACTTCTCTCCGCCACTGTAATCTAAGAATTCTCTCTGCAGCATCTCTGCTAGGTTTCAAAATTCGCATAGGCTCAGTACCGCGAATTACTCGCGAATTCCACGGATCCCGCTAATAATCTTGCAAAAAGCGTCGATCTCCCGGCTTCCTTTCGCGCGGTCCGAAGCCATGAATCTATAGACCCGAGGGATCAATTTTGCAAGGGGCGCGAAAAAGCGACGAGCAAGAGACGCCATTGGGAATCCGCTTTGGAACGCGGTTCCCTAATGCAGGAAGCATCAGGGGAAATTGCAGAGGCCGTTTGCGATTTCCACGCGGCGAGCATGGAGCCTATCGATCTCGGCCTTCGAGTTCTCGCCTCTAATCATATCGTTGCTAACGTCTTCCTCGATGTTGCTCACCGTACCGTGAACGACGATCGGTGACTCGGATCCACGAAGATCGCTTGACCCCGTGCCGACGAGATTCCGGGGATCGTTGGATCCACCGTGATACCCAGCTAGATCCACCCCAGAGCTTCCTGAGACGATGGAATCCTGATTTGTTCGCGATTTAAACACGTTAACATCGATTCCCGATGATCGAAGCTAACTAGATGCTCTGCCGTCCATGATCGATGCTGATTATGGCCTGGATCTCCGCTAGAACCCACCCGGAAATTTATTTCTTCTTTTTACCCCTTGCCGTACTTTAGCCAGTCAAACTCGTGATGAAGATTTTAGACGAAGTCTAACGAATATGTGAGTGCTCGATTTTTTTCACGCCGAAGTTCAATATAGTTCTTATATAATATTCAATCCATACACTCAGGTTGCTATACAGGGTGTCCCAAAATTCGTGAAAATCCCGAAAGGGGGTGGTTCCTGAGACCATTTCAAGCGACATTTTCCTTTGCAAAATGTTATCCGCGGCTTTGTTTAGGAGTTATTAACGAAAAACACGGACCAATCAGAGCGCCAAATGTCTATTGGCCGACTGTGGCAACTCGCGTCTAGGTCGCGCTTCTGATTGGTCCGTGTTTCTCGTTAATAACTCCTAAACAAAGCCGCGGATAACATTTTTGCAAAGGAAAATGTCGCTTGAAATGGTCTCAGGAACCACCCCCTTTCGGGATTTTCACGAATTTTGGGACACCCTGTATATTACCCTTCTATATTACCCTGCTATATTACCCTTATATACATATTATGCTTCAACTTCAACTATATGGTCTCCGAAGAGCGACAACCAACGTCAATCTTTGATCATGATTACTCTAAAATATTAAACATACTCAATCTGGAAACATTATCTGATCGAAGAACAGTATCCGACCAGAGCTTTATTTTTAATTTGATAAATAATAATATAGATTGTCCCGCACTCCTGAGGCAAATCAATTTCTACGTACCTGAACGTGTTTCGAGAACGAGAGCAGGATTTCAAACAGTGAAATCTAAATCCGCATATGGAGTAATAAATTCTTTAAATCGCATTATTGCAAGCTCAAACATACTGTATAAGAATATTGATTTTTTTAATGGCACGTTACAGGCATTCAATATAAAATTATGCAAGATTATGTGTTAATATCGCACCTGTATTTGTTTAGTTTCGCGCTTGTCCCTTCTTATGTAAATTTTAGGTTAAGACTTTTTTTTTGTTTTGTTGTGTTTCTTTTTGTTTTTATCAGTCCTACTGTAAACAATTGTAATCATTTGTATAAAAGGACCTCGGTCCGTATATGATAATAATAATAATAACATTATGTGTCATAAAATATTGGGGTATTTGTTTTTATTGCCCGATTTCAATCTCTTAGCTGTGGTGGCGTATTCCTTTCGAAATATAGAAGATTTCGAAGTTCTAAGTTTCGAAACTCCGTTTCTTTTAACAGTAAACCTGCCACAGTCGGTCAAATGACCAGCTTCATATTTTGTTGTAATTAATATGGTATAGAATATTTATTTGTATATATAATATAATTGACAAAGTAATATAATTATTTTGTAACTTGTGAATACATTTGACGAACACTGTATACTCTTTAACGACTGCTGAGCGACTCACTCTAACTACGGCGCTCATATTACTATACATTACGTGTTGTCTATACATGTAATTCCCTACATATTTTTCATTTTATAATTATCGAAATCATGAAGTTGCATACATGGAAATTGATTCGATAAATTTTTTCGTCCAAGCACATACTGTATTAAAAATTGCGCAAGATCTAAATGAATAGAGCCTTGTCATTTTTATCAACTGAAATATTGTAATCGCTTTTAGAGCTCGGTAGGTTTAGTGTTAATCTTCTAATAATTTCGGAGCTTCGAAATGTTCGACCTTCGAAGTAAAGTAACAGCCCTATTCTGAACGTGTAAAAGTTCGACCAATCCATCGGACGTCTTGCCAACAGCAGTAAATCCCCGCTCGCCAACCAGCAACATTGTACCGCTACTTTCTCTCGCGAGGACTCTCGGACCAGCCTAATCGAGCAAGAAGGTGTACACTCTGTCTCGTTTTCAGCCATCGAAGCGTGAAAACGAGCGCGCGATCGTTCTGACAGTCTAAGGGATGAACGATATTTGATCAAATTAACAGTCCCGTAGCTCGATCTCTGCTGGCGATCGGCTCCGGACAGCCGTCACGAGTCTCACGAGAGGGGAATCGGCTGATCATGCTCTCCGATCGGTTCTCGATCGGCGTCCCGGAAAAGGAGAAAGCCGATTTCGTTCTCGCGGTTGTTTCTCGCCGCGAGGATCGATCGGCGAATTCCCGTCCCGGGGCCGCTTAATCCAACTTTAATTTGGACTTTACGAGCGTCGTTAGCCAAGCGGCGCGGTGGTCCGGGCCCAGTTTCACCTGGTTCCTCCACGGTGGATTTATTTCGTGGCACACATTCGTGGAAAAAGGTCGTGTCGCGCCGCGTGTTATTCAAATGCATACACCGGCTCTAACTCAGCCGGTGACTTATTGGCGAGCTCGATCGGGAATTACGCGGCCGGTGCCCCATATCCGTGGGATCACGTGCCTCGGGGCCCCAAGGCCCAAAAATTCAGATAGCAGTTCGGGCATCGTGCTGCCTATTCTTCAACCGATTTTTAGTCTTCTCTAGATTTCCAATTGCATAGATTAGGCCGTTCGGGAAGTCATCTCGACTTCTCAAGGGAAAATGAAAAGCCAATTGTTAGTTTTATAACATTTTGTTCTTTGATCCTTCGTCGATACGAGCAATTGTTCATGTCAAGTTTTATTTAAGTAGCTCTTATGGTTTCGTTGTAAGAAATTCCTGAAGACAGCCCTTTTTAGCACCTATTTCCGTTAGCTCCGATAAGAAAAATTGTCGAATGCCTTTTTCTCGACGTCGCGACGCGTCGCACAGTTGTGCCGATCGCGAATCTAGCTGGACAAGATTATTCTAGCATTATTTTAAGGCTCAAAGCCGTAGTTAAGTAGATCATTGTATTCGTCTTGACATCAGCTACAACAATATGTAATAAAAAATACTTAGTGACATTTAAAAAATTAACATGATCATACTTCTTATTAAAAAAAACATTTTTTTTATTTTTCAAACATGAAATAGCTCCGCGCAGGAAATTTCAGCAAGCACCACTAAAATGTGAAAAACAAAGAAGGTTGATACAGGCCGACGATAATTTTTTGTACGATGGTTCTACCATATTTAATCTACGATTTGAGAGCGAAAGTATGACAAAGGATTGCAAAGCCTTTTTTTGTAACTCTACCTAAATGTAAAGCAACTTGCTAAGACAGAAAATATAATACTTTACCAATAATGATACAGAACTCAATTATTTACGTAGATATTATTGGTTTATCTGTGAAATATATAAGTACATACCTTTCTTAGAATTATCCATATCCAACAAAGTAAAATAGGCAGATAAAAAGTCGAAGGCAATGTTCGTTCGGAACGCGTGGAACACGATTGAGCAAAAGCTCATTTTCTACCTGCTTTAAAAGCATATTGCAACACTTCTTCGAGGAAATGATCATTAACCCTTAGCAACCGTTTCATTAGAAAGAAGTCCCAACATGTTTCGCGCTCTTCTGCGAAAACGTGATTTTTGATTTTTGTCCAGCTGGATTCGCGTTGGCACCACTGTGTGTCGAGCGCATGAAATATGAAAAGTACTTCAGGGAGAACCTAACGGATTTAGCCAATGGTCTCCGAATTTCCCACAAAAAGATCTCGCGAGTTCAACAAACGCGTGGCCGCGTGTCTCGAAAACGAGGAGAGTACGAAGAGCAGAGGAGGCCGGACGGGGTTTGGGCGAACTCGGCCGAAAACACAAATTTGCGTGTCCCATCTAATACCATAAATCTGTCATCCAGCGGCGGGGGGAACAAGCTCGTTTGACTCTTGCTGCTTTGTCGGTGTGGAACGCGACGGAATTCGCAATTTAGGCTCGTCGCCGTGGCGCGCGTGTAAGAATCAGTCCAATCGAGGGATCTCTCAGCGCGAGCCTCAGAGGGGGCAGAGCCGCTAAGAGAAAGAGATATAATTCTTTCGGGGCCCTGTGGCTGGGGCCCGTGTACGCATGACTCTGCCCGTGGACAAGCCACAAGGTGTTTTCGTTCGAGCAACGAGCCCTGGCCCAAGTGTCCGGGGTCCAACCTTCCAACCGGTGGGACTCCTCTAGTCCCCCTTTCTCTCTCACTCTGTCTCCCTCTGTTCCGGTCAGATACACCCCCGACAATATTGTAAACAAAATGGTACCACTATTTCATTGGTAACCCGACACCCCTTCGCTGAACCCACACGCATCGTCTTCTCTCCCGCCTCCTCGTTTATCCCCAGCCCCCTTACCCCGGTCCCCACATTCACCCTCACCGTTCGCCTTTTTTGATCGTCTTGTTCACGGTGTTTTTGGGGTTTGTTAAATGGTGATCCTCTCATTTTCTTCCATTTTGCCCAACACCGTTGTTCCTCGCCGCTCGGAATTGTATTAAGTTCGAAATTAATGGATGTTCGGTTTTAGAGGCTTCTCGGCTCGATAGCACCGCGGAGATAAATAGCGAGTGTGCTCGAAGTGTTGTTAGTTGGATAGAGCAAATGTACCAGATCGTACTACAATTTATGAGAAGAATCGAATTATAAAACTATTATACACGAACTATAAAACAGGAAAAACGTTAGAAGAATTTAATAATACTGCTAAGTTCGGAATCAATGGATGTTCGGGGCTTTAGAGGCTTTTCGGCTCGATAGCACCGCGGAGATAAATAGCGAGCGTGCTTGCAGTGTTGTTAGTTGGATAGAGCGAATGTACCAGATCGTGCTACAATTTATGAGAAGAATCGAATTATAAAACTATTATACACGAACTATAAAACAGGAAAAACGTTAGAAGAATTTAATAATACTGCTAAGTTCGGAATCAATGGATGTTCGGGGCTTTAGAGGCTTTCCGGCTTGCTCGGGATGTTGTTGGATAGAGCTAATGTACCAAAGACATTCGAATTTAATCATACTGTTATACTATCTCCAAACTAATGAACAAATCAGTAAAGACAATTTTCTATTTCAATTTTTATTGTGCGCAAAGAAAGAAGCTGGTAAATACCTACATTTTCCGATAAGCGAGTATCAATTCCTCAGAAAAGAGGATCAATAACAGCAACAGGTGCAGCAACGAAACAACCCGATAATTGTCAGCCAATTGCGGTTTGCCAATGATTAGATCAACAGACGCCGATCAGCCGAACCCGATTTCCAATCAGGGCGAGACACGGTCTACTTGAAGAATTAAGCGATTGCCGAAGATCCGGAAAGAAAGCGATCCCGATAGGTGTCCCTCAATTTTACCCAGCGATGGATCGATCGGGGAATCTTAGAATCGATCGAATAAAGGGGGAATTATACGGTGAAAAACGATTGCCCGTATGGGGTTCGTCGTCGAGCGAATGTCGACCGGGACACTGGCTCGAAACCACGGAAAAGGAAAGGAAAGGTCTGCAACGCCTAATAACCGAGTATCATCCGACCTGGGGAGGGATTTCTACGATTCCAGATCTCGATCCGTGGATCTGTCTAATGTGGCCCAGCCACGCGATCCTATCATAACCTGGGCCAACCTCGACCACCTAACCACATGTTTGCCCAGTTAAGCCTCTTCTCTCGCCCCCTCGCAGCTGCACCACCACAGTTTCCCGTGCATTTGCATTTCTACGAGTGGATCCATCCATGTTCCCGCGGGAGCAACGATCCTCTTTCTCTCTCTCTCTCTCTTTCGAATTTTTTAAACGGCAGCAAACACGATTGCGAATAGGATTTGTACGATTTGTTCGATTGGATGTTTGCCGAAGATCTAGGACGACCTCGGGCCTCTCTGGAACGAGAGATGCTAACAGGGTTAATGATGGATGCAAACTGATCGATTTCGATCGTTTTTTTCGGATCACTGGGAACAAGACAGATGCCGTTGGATCTTGGACTGGATCTGTGGCACAAAAGCTAATCTTTCCCATTGTTTTGTGGAAATAATAAGAATATTTTTTTGGATTTTCAGCTAGATATTTTTTAGAGCCCGCGGAAAGTCAGTTCGTTTTCTCAAGGGAAAATGAACGGCTATTTTTTTACCATTTAGAATAAGTTTTATGATATTTTGTTTCATGATCTTTTGCGATTTTTCTGGCTACTTACAGATCCCATACTCGTAGATATACATACTGTATTTTATTAGCGAAAAATTGAGTTATGGCTTTTTACTTCAAAGAAGTTCTAATCAACGCAACAGTAATACAAATCATAGCGCAAGGGGTTAAGAAGGAAAATATATTTTTAGTTCATTCGAGCTCCCAGGAATTTGGACCAAATATGAACCACTTTGTGTTGATGTCATTTTTTGATTATTTCAGAATGCTCTTTTTCGTCCAAAAAATTACCACTTGCAGATGCATTTCCTCCCTATAAGCTTCTCGGGTCAAGTTTGTTAAAAAATTAATACAGCTTGGGAAAAATATTTTTTTTTGTGTTGTGTCATTTGCAGGTTCCAGCGAAAGGAGTTCTTAATATGGTACACCTTGATTCCCTAACATGACATCTAGTGTCATAGTCGGTACCCACACCAAGAATGTCAATAGCTATACCCATATTAGGGAACCCTTGGTAGTGCCATATTAGGAACTCCACGTGGACTGATAATACTAGCTACTGACAAAGAGAAAATGAATTTCAGCCCAAACCGACAGTTGGCAACCATTAATATAAATAAACTGAAACTACAGATATGTTCAAACATTTCAAAATCACTTACCTACCTCGAAAAAAATACAATCGAAAATCTAATCACAAAAATATTCAACACTTCTCACTAGAGTGCGACTTCTCCTTTACAAAATATAAGGAACTGCCATAATAGGCGACTATACCATATTTGGGCACTTTACCCAAGTTCTAATAAATAGATTCGTTAGACATACTTCTCATGAACTCCAAAAAAGTTCTAATCACTGCAACAGTAATGCAAATCATAGTGCAAGGGGCTAAGAAGAAAAATAAATTTTCAGCTCTCTCCAGTTCCTTGCAATTGGGACGAAATATTTTTATTTTGTCTAAAAATCTGCAGTTCTTTCCAACTAAAATTGTACTTCGTCCATCCTCGCAGGAAAAAGTAGGAGAAACACACCGTTGACCTATGGGGAATTCGTGCTCACGCTTCTGCGAGCCCGGACTCGCCTCGAAAGAGGAAAAGAAGATCCGTTTTCCATGATTCCGCGGTAATAATATCCCAACCGATGAAACAGTGCTCCATCATCAACGAACAACTCCTCGAATCAACGGGTGTCCCAGAAAAATCTGGACACCCGTGTTCGGCGTGTAGCTGGTTGCACGCGAGAAGAGAGAGGGCTGGAAGGGGTTAGCGTGCGCGTATGTGCTCGGTTATGGTTGTCGGAGTGGTGGTTCGAATGATTTTGCGCGAGCACAGCTGCTATAACTTCGGAACGAATGGAAATGGGAAGCGCATAGAGGAAGGATCGAGAGGGCTCGAGAGGGAGAAGGTGTAATCAGTTTGATGAATAGTCGCCCGACGTAATTATGGCTGAGATCGGAGTGCGGCGATCTAACTATTCGAACGGTAGGCGAGCATTTTTATCGAAAAATTGTTACACTTAAATTCACAGTATTGAGCTCGACAAAAATCATTGTGCTTCACGTTCCTTAGAAAAATGACTTTAACATTCAGTGAAAAAGTTGTATATATTTGAACTCTGATAATTTCGTAGAAAATGATCGTACCACAATAAGTTTAGACTCATTTTAAAGCTCGAAACCTCCACTTTCACACAGCAGTGTTTATTTTCCTCCAAAATATTTTTACGTGACGTAGCAACTCGGAAACTGAAGACCTATTTTTACTCGAAAATGTTGCCAATTCAAACAACTGTGGAAACTTTGAAAAATTTTTCACAAGAATGGAATTACCAGGGATTTACAAATTTATGATTTCTATTTACAATAACAGTACAAAAATTGATGTACGATTTTTTTTTTACACAGTTTTACGGAACAAACAAGAGAACCAATTTTTTTACCCGTTTTATCAAGCTTGTAAAAAGAGGGCTTTAGAAGGCAAAAATTGGTTCTCACGTTTGTTCCATAAAACAGTGAAAAAAATCGTACATCAATTTTTGGAAGTATCATTGCACAGAGGAGGCTTCAATCTGTAAATCCCTTATAGTTTCATTCCCGAGAAAAATTTTTCAAAGTTTCCACAGTCGTTTGAATATACAACATTTTTAAAGAAAAACGTGTCCTCAAGTTTTCACCTGCTACATCGTGCACGTCTATCCCGGAAAAAAATGAACGATGCATTTCGAAAGTAGAAGCTCCATGCTTTAGAATGAGTCCGGACTCGTGGTTGTGCTATTTGTTTTTACGATAAGATCGCAATTTAAAGATCGACAATTTTTACGTGATTGCAGAACCGTTTCGAGTTGACTTGGTGCAAAAACCAGGCAAGTCTGGATTTGGAAAATCGTTCAATTCCTGCGATCAGCGTTCTATAAAACCACGTAAAAGTGTAGCTCCACTAAAAAATGGACTGGCGGGTTTTTTGCGGCGAGATGTTCAAGCGCAGGAAGGAAGCATTGACTCAGAATTGTAATCGCGTTTCTACGAATTCTATTTGTACGGGGGAAAAATTGTGTAAGCTCGAGGACCATCGAGCAGTTTATGAGAAGTAGATGTCCGTAACTTCCATCGTCGTTTATTAGAACGTACACGGCGAAGAATAATGTAGAGGACAGGGCCGAGGATTTGAACGTGTTCGAAGCAAGATAAATGAAATCCTCCTTGTACAGGGTACGTATTAGAAATGGCCGATAAGCATCTACCAGGCAGTGAAGTGATCATCGATTTCAACATTCCGACGGTAAACTTCTCCGGATTCCGTTCGAACTGATTCCAGTTCCCCGCATACTTTAGCCCGTTTTAATGCATCGAAAAATCTTCATCGCTCGGACGGAGCTGCTCTTCCTGAGCAACTAGCTTCCAATTTCCCGGAAGCCGATCACATTCGTCGGGAAAAATCCTAATCGGCCTCTAAACATTCGCGCTACTCTCGTGATCACCATCCAACAAGAAATTTACAACAAATAAATTTCTCGTAATTATGCTCGTTCGGCTGATCAAACTACCTGGAAGGAACATAACCGAAATGATTATTAATAAATTACGGCGAAGCTAGGGGACACAGCTCCCTCTGAGTTTAATTGCAGAAAATTAAAATCAATATTTACTGCTGCTGCATCCTCTCGCTGTTTTGTATTCAGTTAGCGTCGTTCTGGATTTTATGCATTCAGGTGCAAACATTTTTTATACGATGGTGCATTACATAAAACTGAATTATTTCACAAAATTTGGTATTTCATCATTAGACTGCGGATCTTTATGCAGTTATAGAAAAATTGAGAAGATGAAGTTCAAAATTGTTGAAAAATTTAGCAGACCAAGATTATGAAAAATTGTCAGATAATAATTAGACTGCGGATCTTTATGCAGTTATAGGAAAACTGAGTAGATGAAACTCAAAATTGTTGGATAATTTAAAAAATTGAAAACGCCAATATACATTTTCTGCTCTATTAAAATCATTAAGGGAAGAAATAACGTTCAATTTAGTTTCTACTTCTTGCAATCGATGCAGACAATTTTTATTTTGCATAAACATTGCAACAACACGTTAAAATAAATTGCGGAATGAACGAAACAAGAGTAGAAAAATGCGTAGTCAGCCTGTAGATTAAACTCCATTTCCCAATGGTCGATTTCGAAAAAGATGAATTGAAAGGCTTATTTCTTGTAATATCGATCCCATTAGATAAGGTGGAAGAATGATTTCTCTGCTACAGTGTTTCGCTGGTTATTATTACGCGATCACCGAAGGATTTATACGCGCGATCTATTTATCTAAGCTTGCCCGATCCGCTTTAATATCTCTATTACTCGGCGCTGGTTTCGAGACGTCGGTCACAATGAAGCGTATTTAATTCTCGGCCGGCAGACAAAAGGAGAATGTTATTAAAACGTTATCGGGATCAACGATCTACGGGGAAGATCGATCGCGGAATAGGATCGGAGGACTCCGAGAGTTGACTTCTGGCCGGATACTAAACTACACGCGCGTCCGATCGATCGATAATGAACACGTGGAAGTATTCGAAACGGCTACGTGACCGTGCATACGCATGGATCCGATCATGTTTTATCGGGAATGCTCCTACAGTGTCCATACATCTCGATCGGATGCGTTATAATCGGTACGACAACGTCGTGACATCGGGCAAACATTTATCACCGATTATCCTCGATCCGGGGATCGATCGAGCCATCGGATCTTTTTTAGGAACTGCGACGTCGCGGTTAAAGAGTTTCTCTGGACCGATTTTTCGCTACTGTGTCCACAATTTGTTGCGATTGCGGTTCATCTTCAGCTGTGTTTGGATTGTTTGATTTAGTGGGCTTCAAGCAGATTCCTCAAAATATTTTTGTGTATGTTTCAGATGATGTACGTGTGTGAAAATTATTTTTTTTTAATCAAAAATTCATCCTTTGAAGTCGAAGCTATTTTTATTCCAAAATGAAACATTTCTTCCGACCTAGAATAATTCCATTGTATATGATTTTTCTCGTTTTATGGATATGAAATTGACATGATACCTCATACGATACTTTTGTGAATTTTTGTCGTTTTGCATTTTACCTGTATTTTGTGAATCATTCAGACGATGTACACGTGTGAAAATTATTTTGTGTAATTCACCCTTTGCAGTCGGAACAATTTTAACTCGAAAATACTTAATGTGTAGCTAAACTACAATACTTAGATGTGTAGTAATTAATGTAAACAGTATTGCGAATAATGGTACTCGATTGCGAAGGGTTAATATTTCTACAAGATTTTTTCTGGAATGTTCGAACCACTTTGACAAAGTCAGGTCGATTGTTTAAAATCTAACATGAACAAATCTTCCACTGAAGCTAAAAAATAATTCTTAAAAAATGATTAAGAATGTCTTTATCTTCAACTACTTCGAAAAAAAAGTAGTCAGAAATCGCGAGCTGATTGAATCGCAACGAAATTTCTCCGACAGCCATTTCGATGGAAAGTTCGCAACAGTGATAGTCCTGTGTGGGTGTATCACGAAACACGCGACTGGGATACACAGAGAAGCATCCATATACGTTCGCGAAACACATCCACACAGAGACGCGTATCACGCACATACTCTCAGCTCCGCCCGGCTTCTCCAAGCTGTCCTAGAAGATATACTCGCTACCATTAACATTATTATGTGAGCCAACGCTCGTCAGTGGGGATAAGTGAACGCGGCCGGCTTATTAAATTGCTGGTGTAACATTACGATTTACAGGGCAATAAGAGAGTTATCCAACCAGTGGCTCGCGAGTACACGCGCGTTAACGTTTGCGTGTCTCTCGGCTATAGGGTGTTCAATGTTCGGGGGGCTGAGGGGGACGTGGAATTCGAAAATTGTTTTTTCGGTCATCGACTGATCGACGGTGGCTGCAATTCGTTACGATTGCTCTGATCATCATCCGCGCGCGCGCGTTTACATTTAACAATAAATATCTGGCTTTATATTTTTCATCTTACAATGATTGAAATTATAAAGTTGCTTATCATTGAAATTTATTTCCACAAATTTCTTTATCCAAACACATATTGTATCTAATCAAAGTTGCACGGAATCTAAATAAATAGAGCCTTGTCATTTTCGTCAACTAAAACATTTCGTTTAAAAAGGAACTTTTAAGAGGAAATGGATCATATTCATGCTCAAAAAGCAAATATTTCTCAAGTTTTTGTTGGAAGAAGATTTCAGAGATTTAATTAGAATCTTATTCATTTTTGTTTCTACTTTGAATTCAACCTGGATTGTACGATATTCAAGCTTTTGGAGTCGGAGCTATTCTAACTCGAAAGTTAAACATTTCTTCCGACCTAGAATAATTCCATTGTATATGATTTTGTTTCATTTTGTTGATGTGAAATTGATGTAATAACTCGTACAATACTTGAATGTGTAGTAATTGATTAGTAGATAACTTTTGTAGATACATTTTAAGTAAGTGGAATGGAATGAAATCCTATTTTTTTATGGCAACAGTCTTTGTAGATCTCAAACAAATAAAAATTGTACAAAATTCTGTTGAATTTTGTGCTCTACATTCTAAACTATTTATCGCCTCGAAAAATGTGTTAGACAAAATCTGTAGATCTTCACATTCCGCGTCTTTTATGTCGTATCATCACTTTTTCTTGTAAAACAAACGGTGTTCGAGAAAATTGAGAAAATGCTAATGGTAAATTGTGAAATAGTTTTTCTCGAATATCTTATAAACTATCTATCGCATAGAAAAATGTGTTAGACAAAATCTGTAGATCTTCACATTCCGCGTTTTCTACGTCGTATCACTTTTCCTCGCAAAACAAACAGTTTTTGAGAAAACCGAGAAAACGTTAATGTTAATTTCATTTTTCTCGAATATCTTCTAAATCCTGCCCTTTTCTGAAAATTTCCAGAAGCCACAAATGCATGAAGATCCGCAGTCTATTGATAAGATGCGAACATGTTTAATAATGTGAACAATATTGTGAATAATGGTGCAGCAATTTCGACTGCCAAGGGTCAATTGACAAAATTTGAGCATCACGCTGGCGAACAAACTTTGAGTAAATCGTAGTGCAACGTTAATAGCGGTGGTATCGAGGGTGCTTCCAAATTGAGACAAACAAATGTTCGGCACGTAATAAGCCCGCCGGTAAAAAAGTGTCGAGAGTTAAAAGAACAAGGTAGAATTTTCCCTGTAACAAGAAGAGGCGCAGAAGAAGAAGAAGAAGACGGACGCGATGGAAAAGGGACTGAGGAGTCGATCGTAAAAAGAAGAAAACGAGGTGGAAGAAGAAGAGATGGAGGAGGAGGAGGAGGGGTGCAGAACTGCGAAGGGGGAGGGGGCAGAGGAGAGGTTGCAATGACTGCGAGAGAAGAGCCAAGCTCGTCTAAAAGGAGTCCTAGGCGGGTTATCGGTCGGTAGAGGCCGAACAACGTAGCAATTATCAGCCATTCCTCGCAAATAGCTGATGGTTAGTGATAATTATCTGCCGAGAACGCCACGCCATTGGGGCATCATCGCGTACCAACGATCTATATACCGGGTGCCTAAAGCGAAAGTGTCCCCTCCCCTCTTTCTGGTTACCTTCGTCCGAGGCTTTATCTCTGTTGTAGGCTCCCTCTCTCCCCACCCTCTCGTTACCTCTTCGCATTCGGAACTGGCAGCGACTGTTATGATAATTCCTGTTCTTTCGAGCGGAGGGACGAGATCGTTCCGTGGAACTCGAATCGAGGATGTTGCACCGGATCCTTAAACGAGGCGGATTGCTCAAGGGGAACGTCCGCGGGGGCATCGTTCCCCCCCTACTGACATCAACTCATGATATAGTGTCATGGTTGCTCGCCACGTCCTAATTCTCGGCTTTTGTTAACACCTTAGCCAGAACGAATCGGAGCTTCCACTTTTTAACGCTATTTACTTCGTTCCCCAATCATTAGACTTCAAAAATATAATGGTGCTTCAAATTATATCAGATTGACAACACAATTTTTTACGTTTTCTGGTACGTATAGCATTTTTATCATATTTTATCTTTGGATCATAAGGGATTTTTTTCACCCTTTCATGTAGAATATTTTTTCTTCAATAATTCACTGATGATAAGAGATACTAAGACATTTTAGATGATTCATTGTAGTCTTGTTACATTTATTGAAATATATTTACACTCCCTCTTGAGGTCATGAAGGGTTTCCCACCCTCCAACCCAAAATCTTTTTTCTTTAATAATTCACTGATGATAGAATCCGAGGTACCAAAACATATTTTAGATGATTTATTGTAGTCTTGTCACGTTTATTATAAGATATATTTACCCTTGAGGCCATAAGGGATTTTTTCACCCTTTCATTTAAAATCTTTCTTCTTGAATACTTGGCTGATGATAGACAGACTCTGAGGTAACAAGACATATTTTAAACGGTTTATTGTAGTCTTGCTACATTTATTAAAATATATTTACACTCTTGAGGTCATGAAGGGTTGACTTCCCCATCCTCCAACACAAAATCTTTTTTCTTCAATAATTCACTGATGACAGCTAGACTCTGAGGTACCAAGACATATGTATATTAGATGATTTATTGTAAACTTGCTATATTTATTAAAATATATTTGCACCCTTGAGGTCATAAAAGGTTGACTTCCCCACCCTCCAACACAAAATCTTGCTTTTGAAGCAAGACAGGAAGACTCAGGTCAAGCAGGATTATTAAATTTAGCGATGGCCGTCGCAGGGGAGGCCGGTCGTTGACATAAACATCGAATCCGCGCGTGTAACACTGTGTTAAGTACTGGCATTAGGGTAATAAGCGTGCATAGAGAACGCCGTCGGCCTAACGGCGTCTAGTCGAACTGCACAGAAGTAAGTGGGCGCCTCCACCCACTGGAATCTCTTCCTCGTTCGTCCTTGTTACGCGAAAGATTGACGATATTGCACTCGCTAATTCTACGGCTAGAACGAAATCGATCACGGTCACACAAAAGAAAAATTCGTGTTTCCATCGTCGGGTACCGTTTCGTACTTTCCACCGAATGAATTATGACACCCTGTGAATATTATCTAGAGTATAACTATAAATACAAACATGCGCATTAATCATGGTAAAGCGTGTACAGAATAATTTATACAATTGTAGCTTTATATTCATTTAACTTCATGGGCTCCGTAAGTGGTTGCATAAAATATCCTGACATAATTTATCCATTCTTGTTTTACTATCTAAATTCTAAATCAACAGATCGCATTGTACTGAACACGAATTTTTTAAAACTTGAAAGTAACCCTTTGCAGTCCCAGCTATTTTCACTTGAAAGTAAAACAATTTTTTCCGCATATGATTTTTTCATTTAATGGATAAGTAGTAATTGATTACATACCAACATATTTGATAATGTAAACCCCTCGATTGCTAAGGGGGGAAAATTTTCCTTTTGCATAGAGATTCGCCGTCTACTCGTTTCGAGTTAAGAACTAGCTCGTTTCGATAAGAATAGCCTGGCGCAGGCGTCAGGCTAATTTCGCCGGTGGCGCGTTGTGTGAACGCAGCTTAAGGGTCCCGTCCGCAGCTGTCCGGTCCTCTGAAAGCGCAGATACGATCTGCCGGACCAAATTGTTTCGGATTGTTGGTTAATTGGGAGCTCGTTTTGGTCCTGCAGCCTCCGAACAGCCCGGAGGACCCGAAGAGGAAGAAGAGGAAACGCGGAGCGGAGTGAAGCAGAGCCGAACCGTGCCGCGCCGGCCAGGGGAAATGCCTCGCCCACCAACCCCGTGGTGAACCAATAATCGAAGCTCGATACACAGATGCCACCGAGTGGTTATCCAATCGTGGACCGCGTTCCCCAGCGATTGACACGTCCGTCCTGGACACCACACGAGCGCACAGGGTGGCGAAGGGGTAACACCGTGCACAACAGAGAAAAAAATCGGATAAAACCCGATCGTATAAATCTTTCGCAAATACGTGTCGTTTTTATCCACTCGTGGGAAAAATATCGCTCGTCTATCAGTTTCTTCCATTTCGTATTTTTTCAGTTTTTATTCGGGCTCGTCGCCTGTCAGTTTTCGAAATTTATTCGTCGGGGCTTGTGCACGCTCGATGCCGGCGAACGGTCTCGTTGTTTACGTGATTTCGCGCGATGGGGTGAGATTATAGCCATCGCGACCATGAATATGTAGTATTTTCTATTTCTCCGGGAGGGAGTGAACGATAGATTTTTCCGTTTTTAATTTTTTCGCGCGATGGCGAACTTCCGCATGGCGTAACATTTTTCGAAAGCCATTCTTATAATGTAGACTGTGGATCTTTATGCAGAATGAAAATCTTCTGCATTGATTGCGGGAAGCAGGAATAAAGTGAAAATTGATTTCATCCCTTAATGACTTTGTTGCGTTGAAAACAACATTGAATTTTTCTAATACTAATTAGTCTTATGTTTATGCACACACAATTTAAGTCTTGAATTATTTAAGAGGATAAATGGCACAAACGGCATCACAGTAAAATGATAAAAAGAGATAATTGTTTAACTCCAGTTTGTACAATTATGTAAATTCGCAGACAGACACTGAACACAAAGTTTACCATAATCCAATTCAGAGCCGGTACACTTTAGCCTATCGTTCACCTGTTGAGGCTATTATTAGATTAAATAGAATGCATTTAACCTCGCTCTCTTGAAATTCGCAGCCAAGCGAATTTGCATGAGCATTTGCAATCTAATGATACGACACACGGACGTTTACGATTATTACAGAGTGGCAACAGAGAACAGCGCGGGGTCAATCAGAAACTAAAAATCGCGATTTTTCCTCAGTTTTCTCGAAGCTTGCACTGGCAACGGTTTGCATTCGAAGAAAACCCGAGCGAAATCGGCTTACATCGAGGACGGCGGAAGAAAATTGTGCACACGCGTGTGGGAGATAAAGTGCAACGAGGCGAATGCAGGGCACCGTTTGCACGGTGATCGGCCACAACCGTTACATTGTAATGAGGGTTTGTCACGCGTCATTGGCCACGAGCTCGCGATGTATTATTTAGCTGTGTCCAGCTGCGCAACGCGTCGCACCGTTGCAATCAATTCCTATATCGGCCTAATTACCATTAATAATGACTCGGCTGCAACCCGGCCGTTATTAATGCATCAATTATCGATCCGTCGAAAATCTGTCGATTTTGTTTCGCCTTCTCTTAATTCATCGATCCGCCACAGATCAAACACGAGCGCGAGAATGCAAAAAGATCTTAATTGGTTTCTTTAATTCCTGATCGCGTGTCCAGAACCATTTCGAATCGAACTTTTCGCGGCTGTTGAACAAACTGATTATATGTAATTAATCTTCACCGGGAGATATTGCTAAACGATATTGCTCTTTTACGTTTTCTGGAAGTGCGGGCGCCAATTAGAGAATTGAACGTTTCTCCGTTCTCTCCTGTAAAATTTAATTGTATTTCATTTAGTAGAAATGGATTTTCTGCTCCGATGATTTGTTGCACTTCTACCATATTTATTTAATTCGTGGTGGACCGTTTTATTTAATGTAATTATATAAAACATGAAATATGTAAAATTGAAAAGTGAAGATATCAGAGAGTTTCTCGAATATTTGTATAATATAGCACAGAATACTAATATTTATTTTCTTTTATCCTTCAATCTTGTTGAACCGTTTAGTCATCTACCATTCCTAATAAATTAATGTAATTCATCATACATGAAATCATTCATGTACAGTTAGGAGCAAAACCGATCATACACACTTTAAATCAGAATAATTTTTTGATGAATGGACCAAAAGACTTCAATTTCCCTGTAAGGCTAGAAGAATTAGTTCTCGTAAACCAATTAACCAATTTCAATGAAATTTTCAGAACGTTTATCATTTATACGAGTTGACCAAATACATCTTATAAACTTTCGTTATTGGCCCAGCTAAAAATGTCACAAAAATCCATTTTTACTATTGTTTTTCGCAATTCCGACCAAATGCATTTTTTCAACATATTTTTTAGACGACATTCACTAAATTAATTCTTCTAGCCTTACAGAGACATTGAAGTCGTTTGGTCCATTCATACAAGAATTATTCTGATGTAAAGTGTGTGTGATCAGTTTTGCCCCTAACTGTATGTTAAAAATATAGCACAGAAATCTCCAAAATTTAACTGACCATGCAAATAAATCAGATTTTATTTTATCCTTCATTCTGCTAACACAAAAATGAAGAAAAGAGTATCTTGGTACCATTTAAATAATACCGGTTGCATGAACAAGTATTTTCGCACGTGCGCCATAATTGCCTAGAAAATGTTGGTGGAACGATCAAAGGTGCATCAGAACCGAAGAAGACGCGCCCGAGGGACAATCGTTCGGGACGTCCGCGCGTGTCGTCGGCCCATTATTCTCGTCCGATGAAACAATTAGTCAACGGGCCGATCGGACGGTAATTAGACAAAGGACAATTACCGTGGGTCCCGTCGTTATCTCGCCGGACGCGTGTAAGACAAGCTGTTATAAATAATCGTCTCCCCGGTGTACCGATCTATCGGTACGATAATTGGCCGCATCTCGTTACGCGCCGCTCGGCCTCGCTTCCTTCCCGAAAACCGGGGCTGAATTTTATGCAAAATCGCCCGGTTGTTTTATTATCCGGCCGACGATTTATCGCCCATCCACCCTTCCCCCCCCCCCCTCCCCTCCTCCCCCCTCCGTCCGTGTATATCCTTTTCCTCTCGATGACTTATCGCCTTTGCACTGTGTCGACGGGAGAGAAAACTGATTAAACCGCGATAAGTTCCGCCGAGGATTTAATTGTCGGAGGGAACGCTGATTCCGGGCGGAAGACGCCAAGGGGTGGTATTCTTTTTCTGTTCCGACTCGTTCCGAACAGGTCTTGGCCGATTCCTCATCTCGCAATTACTGCAACAATGCATCGTACGCGATGAATATTTATTAACCGGCGGACGAATAGGAGAATCCAGATTTGGAGACTCGAAGGGGTAGTTGTGTCATTCTTTTCAGAGGAATACCTTTGCAATTAACTTTTGGAAAAATTAGTTACTGTCTCAAAAAAAGGGCGTGGCCTCATCTTGCAATAACTTATTATCGAAGCCAGCAGACGAATAGGAAAATATTAATTTAGAGACTCGAAGGGTGGCTATTTCGTTTTGCAATTAGGTTTTGAAAAATTACCTATCGTTTCAGAAAGGATCTGAATCGATTTCGCATGTTGCCATGAACAATTGTTTACAGAATCATGCTTTAAGTCTGGAAAAGATATTTCCAGTGTTCGCAAGTGTTAACCCTCACACGCTCCTCAAGAATAGTTGAATAAAAGAGACTAGGATGATAATTCACCCATGTTTGCTCTACACGTGAGATCAACAAATAATGTTGCATTTGTAACGTCACATTTTAAAGAAATACATCTCACAACATACACATAAAGGGATCAATGATTTTACAGTATGTGAAAATATTCTACCCTGAGGATCGTATAAGGGTTATCGACTAGGGTAATCGACTAGGACTTCTAAATTAAGTCTGTCCTAAACGCGGATTCAAATTTTCTCCCATCAATCGAACAAGAGAAATAAAGCGTCCGCCACGTTGAATCAGCGATTTCGTGCGTCTGGTTCGAATAGAATCATCGAAAGCAGGCAGCGCAATCCCCGACGAGGCCAGAAAATCATTTATCGACGAATGGGCAACCCTGCGGGAGCATCGGGTTGCGATAAAATCAGCCGGAGTCTCGTTTCAGCGGCGCGAGGAACGCGCGATCACCCTCTCGCATTGTTTATAAACGGGTTCTCGCTTCTAATGCTGTCTGCCGGGGAGAGAGTGATTCTGTAAGGTGGCAGGGAACACCATCCGCGTATCTCCTCGTATATTTTTCAGCCGGGTACACGCCGGTACGCGCGTACAACATCCGAGACACTGGTGCACGGGGCCCGAGCGGGCTCGCGCGCGGATGTGTGCGAGCACTACGGGTATTCCATACGATGCCGGAGGCTTGATAGAGTCGTCATGTGCCCTGCGTGTAATCAGGGGCTCTCAGTTGCGAGCTTCGCTCGCTATACTTCGTCGTTTACCTCGTGGAGAACCGTCAACCTTCCTCAAACCTCTTGCAACGTTCATCCCCCATAATTTGGAACACTTACTGTGGATTTTTCATTGATATTTTTTCGATTTAGGCTCTTTTGTCCTGTTCTTTAGCCTTGATGACGTCCTTTTTCCTCGTGAGGCACCATCAAACTTCCTCCAACCACGTGCAATATTCATCCCTCATAATTTGGGACACATAGTTGCGAATTTCTCGTTGATATTTTTGCGATCTAGGCTCTTTTGCCTGTTCTTTAGCCTTGATGACGTTCTTCTTCCTCGTGAGGCACTATCAAACTCGCTCAAACATCTTCGAACCTTCATTTCCCATAATTTGGGACACTTAGTTGTGGGTTTCTTATTGATATCTTTTCGATTTAGGCTCTTTTGCTTGTTCTTTAGCCTCGATGACATCATTCTTCTTGTGAGGCACTATCAAACTTCCTCCAACCTCGTACAATATTCATCCCCCATAATTTGGACACTTAGTTGTGGGTTTCTTATTGATATCTTTTCGATTTAGGCTCTTTTGCCTGTTCTTTAAGCCTTGATGGAGAACCGTCAAACTTCCTCCAACCTCTTGCAACCTTCAATTTCCATAATTTGGGACACTTGTTAGTTGCGGATTTTTCATTGCTGTCTTTTCGATTTAGGCTCTTATGCCTGTTCTTTAGCCATGATGACGTCCTTTTTCCTCGTGAGGCACTATCAATCTTGCTCAAACATCTTGCAATCTTCATCCCCTCTAATTTGGGACAGTTGGTTGTAGATTTTTCATTGATATCTTTTCGATTTAGAGTGAGGCACCATCAACGGTCCTCCAACCTCGTGCAACCTACTTCTCATTTGTAAGTGTCAGAGCACACTTTTGCAGATTCCACCGCAAAATATCAAGTCAGATTGAACATTATAAAAACACACGGGACGATCAAGATAGTTGCACATGCTTGATTCGACTGCAACAGGATTAGGACTCAAGCTGTTGAAGCAGAGTGGGCAGCTACCTGGTGTGTGGCATTGATGTAGGACAGAATAGTTGTACTAAACTTAATCCTGATCTACATCTTAACCTACAATCTACGTGTAGCATGTAGCATGACCAATGTTTAAACACTGATGAAATCTAGATGAACTAAATACAAGTTAGATATGATTCAAACTGACGTCCGCGTGAAGTATACGCAAAACGCGCGTTTATTTCTGACATAATCTAGATGGAACCCTAGCTTGAGTCGAACCTGAATTTAGTTCCAGTTTTTAGCTCGATGTAGACATTTAAGCTGAAGTTACACGAACGTAATCTAAAACAATTCCAGGCTTCGATTAGACGAAATCTAGAATAATCGCCAGTTCCAATTTCCTTGTTAACACGGCATAGACATTCTTCAGCATCTTGGGAGTCGATTTAATGCAAGCTGCGTAAAGTAAACAGCTCGTTTGCAACCCTGGACCACCGCGAGATGTATTATTTATGAGGCGCAGAGCGACGGTGGTTGCGCGTGGACGTTGGGCTCTCTGTTTGGCCGTTGCGTTGTTTGATTAATCTAATCGGCCCATTAATATTAAACAGTTGATTTTTGGCACCGGTTGTCATTATCGGCCGTGTAAAGAGCACGTCTGCCGATCGACGGACCCCGGCGAAATTAACGCTGCGACCGTGCGGCCTGAATCCTAATCGAAAGGATCCTGGTCGATCGGTCCGCGCCGGCAAATTGGTTGTTTAGCTACCGGCCTACTGCCCATAATTAGACTATCAATTTCCTCGTAACGTCGTGTAATTTAACAACGTCGCCTCGCTACTCTCTCCATCCGCTCGAATTGATTTTTTCCAAAACTGCCTCCATTCTTCTTTAATCCTCTTTCAAGTCTTCGGAAGCGTAAATTAAACCATCTCACTAGACCACGGATTTATATACGAATTAAAATTCTAATATTTTCACTGTTTATTTTAATTACTTTTGCCACTTCCTCGTTCCTTCGAAAACAGTTCCACACTTCAGAACAGTCCAAGAAAATAGAAGAAGCCGAGAGAAGGTCCCTGCTATGGGATCGAGGCTGTCAATATGGGACGGCTGGCTTCACAAGCCCGCTAAAGACATTTTCAAGAATAAAACATACACGAGGTAAGCTAATAGATAGTAGTCGCTCGATGGTAAGAGGTAAAACGCAACGGAAAAGCTCGTCACCGTGAAGGGTTCCACTCGACAAGCGTCCTCTAAAGAGCTGAAAACATTCTCGATCACGATCGGGGTCCACCGTCCGATCGTCGTTCACCTTATCATTATTTAACCCTCCCGTGCGATCGTCCCGAGTCGTCGGACTGTCGTTCGCTCGTTATCTACGACGGGATAATTGGCGTTGAACGGTTATTTCATTACCAGTACTCTGTGCGACGAGTCGGAGAAACGGGGATAAAGCTGGCGCACTTATCGGGACGCAAATTGTCCCTGGTAATTGACTCTGCTCCCTGACGTTCATCTTCTCCTCTTTTTCCCCTGCTTCACTCTTTCTGTTCCCGTTCCGCTGTTACAAGAGGATCGAGAAGAAACGGTCAAATAAGAGGGGCCGTTATCGGTGGACCATTACGCTCTGTAGATCATTGTAGACTCTCTTTCTCTCTTCATAGATTCGCCCGTTGTCCTCTGTCGCCCCCTGTTCGCCCGGCGGCGGGAGACGGCCCACTCGGGATAAATGATCCCGCATCGGGCCGAGTAAATGATACCATTATCGATATTAATATTGGGTCCGCGGCGACGTCGTTTCTGCGCCACTTAATCTTGATGGCGCGTCCACCAGACGGTACCGTTTCCGACGAGACACGCAACCAGCCGCGTTTTTTCTCGGTTCTCGGTAGCTGCGTGCGGACGCTTCGATCTTGGTCTCGTGTCTTTGAACCCTCGTCCCGTTAACGATTCGATACCCTCCTTCTCCTGCTCCTCTTTGTTACCTTCGCCATTTTATTCTACGCAGGGTGCGAGGCCAGTGGTCGAGCACAACGAAAATAGGGGGTGACTTTACTCTGTAAGTTCTATTTTAATGGGGACTCCTCGAAACCACCCCTCGTATGTATTAGGTCGTTTTCTCAAGGGAAAATGAAAGCCAATTTTTTACCATTTAGAATAAGCATGGTGACATGTTGTTCTGTAATTTCTTGCGATTTTTCAGGCAACATCCCATGCTCGTAGAATTTCTGTTTTTTATTAGTAAGAAATTGAGTTGAATGAATTTTCACGACTTTAGTTGAAATGAAATTTGCACCGCATAAAAAATAAAATGGTAATCCGATGGTGCATCCTCTCCTTAAACAGCACACGCAAGATGAAAATTGTTTTTTGAGATACGTGCTCGAGATATTTGTTCTTGAAAACATTGAAGAAATTGTGTAAAACCGAGAAAAGAAGGGAAAAAGTGCCGTGCAGAGGGCAATGGTGCATCGAGGGCAGCGATGATGGCCGAAGTTAATCTCCCGATCGCAGAAAACCTCACCGTTCGGCAAAGTGAGTCCAGCGCCAGGCATCAATTCGCGTCGATTATTCGTCAATTTTCGCGTCGCCGGCGAGATCTTCCGCAGTATCATCGAAAAAAAGGGCGAGAGGCATCGGAAGAAAGCTCGATCCATCGATCGGGGAATCGATTACGAGCACGTAGACGCCGAGGCGTTTCGCAATTTGCCTCGAGAGCGTAGGCTTCGCGCAAAAACGCGCGTTATCCTCTCTGGAGAGAGAGAGAGGATCCTCGCGCGTATAGTGTGCGTGCGGCGGCTGCGTGAATGACCGGTGAGCGATCACTATTCTCTCTCTCTCTCTCTCTCTCCACCCGCCGGCCCTGACAACATAATCATCGGTTTAACTTCCACTAAAGCACGGTGAAACGGGCACCGCGGCCTGGGCCACCTAAAATGTGTGTTTAACAGCCGCGGCCCTACGTGGTTGCTTGTCCCGGTTTCTTTCCTCCATCTTGGACGCCTCGTGTCTCGGATCCTCTCGTGTCTTTCCTCTTCCCCTTTCTCTCGAATTACACTGTCATTATCATTATTAAATTAATGACAGGATCGGGTAACATTGTTGCGAGAAAAACGCCGACGATGCGCACCGAGCGGTTCCAGCTTCTTAGACGCTCACGACGATTATCCTAAGCTCACCTTCTAATTTGTTTGCTGAACAACTTTTTGGTTGGTACTACGCTTTTTGTGTACTTTAATAATCGTGTTATGTGCACACTTCCCATTCGAAGCTCAATAAATCGGCTAAAAAAAAATCGTACATCAAGTTTCAAGCGTTCGTTGGAAAGAGGTAGCTTCGATCTTTAAATCTCTGACGGTTTCAGTAACGAGAAAAATTTTTCGAAGTTTCCACGGTCGTTTGAATTCGCAACATTTTCCAGTAAAAATGGACATACTGTTTTTCAGCTGCTACGTTATGTAAAAATATTTTGCAGCAAAATGAACACTGCTGTGCGAAAGTAATGGTTTCAGGCTTTAAAATGAGTCGAAGTTTATTTTGTCGTGTTACTTTTTTTAACGAAGCTATCGGAGTTTCAATGTCGACAATTTTTCAAGATTTTTAGTGTTCGAATACTCTTGAATCCACTGATTTAAAAAAATTAAGTGTTTTGGAGGAAAATGGACACTGCTTTGCGAAAGTATTCAGGCTTTAAAATGAGTCGAAGTTTATTTTGTCGTGTTACTTTTTTTTAACGGAGCTACCGCAGTTGCAATGTCGGAAATTTCTCAAGATTTTTACCGTTCGAATACTCTGTGGATCCACTGAGTTAAAAAATAAAAATGTTTCGAAACAAATTTAAAAAATGGTACCTACCTAACAATTTATGACAGAGGGATATACTTTCGTATCGATAGTTCGACGATATCCTCGAATCGCCGAGGAAAAATTGGTAATGAATTTGCAGGTGAACCTCTCGGTTCCAGGGAACGAAACGCGAGCGGAATAATCGCTCGTCGAGCGATAATCGTCGGCGATACGCTCGCGGCGGGTGATGCATCGTCGCGTTGCTATCACGACACGGGTTCCAGGAAGATTAGAGCAGCTAATTAATAAAGCGGGGTTATCCGCGTTACATCTCCGCGGTATTAGCCGGCCGAATGGCCGCTTCACGGAATCCGATATCTCGGGGCCCGATCGAGCCTTAATAAAGTTCTCCGCGAGAGGATCTCGGAATTTCGTCTGTAGAACGTGACCCCATGCGAACAGAGACGAGAGAAACAAGAAACGAGAAACGTAGCCGCGGACGGGTTGTCATAATTCAATACTACCGTGGGCTTGTCCTCGCGATGATTAATGATTTCGACGTAATTGTCGATCGGCTCGCGAAAAAAACCAAAATGTCCACTGTCTCGACAATTGTCTCTTGTTAAAAACGCATCCGCACACAGTCATTCGTTCTCTGAATTTTTGAAACTGTAACAGTGACGCCTGTAAAGAATATTGTGCAACTAGACTGCAAGTGTTGCATTTTTATTTATAAACCTTTTTTTGATACACAGTAAAGCTGATTACTGCTTCTCTATTATTACTAGACAGCGGATTTTATGCACTTATGACAAAAACGAGTAGGCGCAATTTGAAGCAGCAAAAATATTAGAAGAACATAAAAATACTGTTATATTATTTTACATAAAAATTGCCATACCATTATTCAAAACAGTTTTAATATTATTAAATTCGTTTGTATTCTGTAAATTGTAAAAAGCTCAACTGTTGTGTGAGGAAGCAGGTTCAATTCGATGCGCACAATTGTAAGAAAGATTACATAGAATGAAGATTATCTGGGTTGTGATATAAATGTCTTGATTTTGGAATTAAAATCGCTTCGAGACCAAAGGGTTAAGAAACAAAATAAATTTCTATTTCACTCCAGTCTGTTGCAATTCAGATTGTTGTTCGCAGAAATCGGCGCGGCTACAATCTAATAATTATTAGTTGCAGTATAAAGCTTTATTCATACCGATGTAACAAGGAGGAACAGGCCGAAGTCGATTTCTCGATCACCCAGTAGATCGATTTCCCCTCGGAGCCACGAGTGCCTTTATCCGCGATTTATCTTGTAAACGGAACGTCTTTACCGGCGTATCTAGAGATAAGTATAAAAGATAGCCTACTCGGGGATGCATTTTAATTATTCATACAGGACACCCGTGGATATATCCTTGCTCGACTTTAGCCGGTCACGTCCATCGATCTCGATCCCGAGGACCACAGTCGCGTCGTCGTCGTCGTCGTCGTCGTCGTCTATTCGAGAAAATCACATGGTACATGTTCAAAAGTCCTGACATGGAGGGGGCTAAAGGAACACAGGAATGCCCGGCCTCCTATAATTTATACAGCATTTTGTAATTTAAATGGCCGAACCTGTGTAATTTGGCCTCCCGAAATGAACACGCCTGCTGCTTCGCCCGTGTACATGAAATGTTTCTTCATTATTAAGAAGACCGTGGTTAACAATCTGAAGAAACGTGACTTTCAGGAATTTTTCGGAATTAATGAGCTGTTTTACTAAAGGTGTACCTAATTTAAAAGTACATATGTATATTGTACTACTTGTTGCAACTTTTTCGTCGCTGAAAAAAATTCACGAGATGTCCGAGCAACAGCTTCTTCCCTGAACGTCTCGCGACGCTGCGAAATGACCATAATCATCGCGGCTATCATCTGGAGTAAAGAATTGATGACAATACCGTTCGTATATGATTTTATTTTATAGATAAATCATCGATATTACCTTCTTCTAACCCTTCATATTATAAAATAATAAAAGATTTCAAAAATTCGAGAATGTCGTAATGTTGCTTTTAACGTAACAAAGTCGCTGAGGGATGAAATCAATTTTTCCCACAAACGATGCAAAACATTTTTAATTCGCATAAATATCCGCAGTCTAGTGATAAGAATTAGGGGATCCGAGGGACTTACGAAAATCCCGGCTTCTCCGAGGAGCTCCGCTGAAGTCGGTCGAGTCATCGCCTCATTAACGCTGCTGGATCGTCATTAATCATGTATAGTTCCCATTGTACAACCAGAAGAGGCGCGATGCCTCGCCACTTTAGACCAGAGTCTCCTCTCGGACCGAGCGATTAGCGGCTCGGGAAAAAATCACGACCAAGATAGAGAGAGAAATTCAGAGAAAGAGAGAGAGAGAAAGAGAGAGAGAGATATGGAACCGGCCGTGAATCGACGGCAAATGAATTTTAATGACGACTGGCCCCGATCGGCCTATTCGAGTCCACGGCGATGATTGATATATTAAGTATGAGTGGCACGGGAACCGTGCGCCGCTCGTTCTTTCCGACGTCGAGAAATTCGCATTGATCGCGACCCCGTTTGCTCCCGTACGGCCCAATACCACCCTCGCAACTTACAATTCCGTGGACACTGATCTAACCGCTCTGAGAATCGCCTGGAGGCTCGCAGACAGTCTTGGAATTATTCTGAATCGATTCGAATCGCGGAATCTGGAAAATTGATTCGAATCGATTCGCGCAATTGGCCTGCAATTCCGACACGAAGGAAAGGTGTGATTTTTAACAACCTACTCTGGTCGAGTGACCGGTTTCAGATTTTTGGTTCTAAAATTACTGAAATTATAAAGATGCCTTGAATTGAAAAAAGATATGATATTAGTATAACATTATATTAACACTAGAACTACCAGACCAGTCAAAATGACTGGTTTTACAATTTCATTGTAAAATTCCTACTTCATGTTACATTTTTTTTCCCGCAATGATGATTTACAGCGATAACTGAAGGAGTAATATAATAAATTTTATTTCTGTTTAATTTATTCAGAATCAAAATAATTTTGTATCGTGGCTACTTATACCAATACCAGTCATTTTGACTGGTACTTCTCTAAGTAGAAAAGTATTCAATAATTTGTTTACCGAACATGAAATCGTTTATTAGATATTTAGATAGATTTATTGATGCTTTGCGCTATTTTGTCTTATTTTGGCGCTATATTTAGCGGTGATCGTCCTCCGCTGCAACTTCCGGTCAGATATGTATTATATTTTAACCAAAATCGCCCAACAAGAGACGTAGGTATCAGAAAAAATGCTATATTTGTCGGAGACCATCCTCCGCTGTAACTTCCGGTCCCGATAGAGGTCCGCCGCATCGACTGGCACCGAGCTGTGCGTCGAGCGATAATCAGCCCCCGCGGCCTTGCTTATCACGTTGCCACCCTTAATGCGCGCATCTGCATACAATGCAGGGGGCGCTTGCGGTTCCACGAACGCAATCGCGTTGGAATCTGGCGGAACTCGTGGCCCAGTGACTCGGCCGGATTCGAGGCTACCAGGCCCCTCCCCACGGGGGGGCAAATTAAGTTGTGATTATCTGTCGATGCGATTTAGCCGACGGTGGTGTCCCAAAGATCGTTCCACGGCCCACGGAGCTTCCCTTGGCTACTCTCGCGAGAGACCCGTGGAGAAAGAGATCAAGCCTTACGAAGCTGAAGGAGAAGAAGATGAAGGAAGGCGAGGTAGGAGAACGCGAAGAAGGAGAGGAGGAGAGGATCGAAGAAGAAGTGGGCTCGAGCGAGGAAGAGAGAAAGAGAAGAACGTGTTTCTTCGTCGAGGCAGAAACAAATAGCCATTGTCTGTGCGGAGCCACGGCAGTGCAGAGCCTGAGGAGCATCTATCACCTGCTTATCACGATTATACCACTTGTGCCTTTCCCTTCTTCCAGCCTCCGCTTACCCTCTCCTCTATCCTTCGTTCTCCATCCTCTTCTACTTCTTCGTCGTTGTTGTTGTCGTGTTCTTCTTTCCCTCTCTCTCTCTCTCTCGATCGTTCTCTGTGCTGTTCATCCTCGGCCGAGAGAGCGTTCCACAATCTTCAGCAGAGTTCGCTCCTCGGCGGAGCCTCAGGAGTGAGACGTTTCCAGTTGGAGAACCCTTTTTGCTCAATTTCGAACCCTTCCAATGACCCCCGGCCGACCGCGCCGGGAACGCGGATAAATAATTAGCGGATCCGGCGGAGGTCAGCGGCGACCACGCCACCGAGATATCCCGGCTGGCATATTTTATCGGTATTCAGGGGAATATCGTGTGTGCTATGCGAGCGGGCAACAACGCTCCGCGCCGATTTGTAAGGGCGAGTCCCGGTGGTATATCGCGTGATCGCGATCGAGAATCGTTCGACGGTTTCTAGAAGACTGAGAGAGAGAGAGAGAGAGAGACCGGTCGGTCAGCTGCCAGACGATCCTCTCAGCCTCTTTCTCGCGTAGCTTGTTCGACCGCTCGGAATTGATTGCGACTATTCCGAAAAATTCAGATTCTTGTGCCGTATGGTTGCTCTGTTTGGAAATCACAGGCGGAAACATTGCGCCGATTGATTAACTCGGCTGGCTGCGCTGGGGAATGTCACTGAAATTGTCAGGGTTTGTTGAGCATGAGATGAAGAATTAAACAAATGTTTTATCTAATTATATTGTACTACTTATCGCGATCTTCTTGCTGAAATACCTCGGAAGTTCAGCGTTGAAATGTTTTATTGAATTCGGCGTGTCATCCTCTTGAAATAGCGGAACCAATATCGAGGACCGGGCGGTAAATTTTCTCAGTATGATGCAAGTCTTCGAAATGCCGCCCCTGAAATGTTTTTTCCTTAAAATAACCTTCGATTGCGATTTAAAAAGGAAAACTGCACAAATTTATTTTAAATTTCTTCTTCTCTTGCGTCGCGTCGTCCTGCGTAAAGATTTTTAATAATCGAACGGTTCAAATTGTATTTCGATTTCGTTGCTTATGCCGCCCCTTAAATGTTATTTTTAAGATAACGTTCGATTGCGATTTAAAAAGAAAAACTGCACAATTTCATTTTAAATTTCTTCTTCTCTTGCGTCGCGTCGTCCTGCGTAAAGATTTTTAATAATCGAACGGTTCAAATTGTATTTCGATTTCGCTGCTTATGCCGCCCCTTGCGGTGCCGCCTCTCTGCAATTAACACATGAAACAGTCCCAGCGTCATGTCATTCGGCTAATACAAGAATTGCAGGGCCCTTCTGCTCGGAGTAGGCTGCGAATAGAGATCCGTAGAACGACGCTGGATCAAATGATCAAAAGAGCTTGTACAGCGGCGTCCATCCCCATGTCCCGTCCCATACGTTCCATCCGCTTCCCCTTAACAGCCCCCGGCGGCTGGACGTGCTTGTTATCAGATACCATTTATTTCCATGATTTTTCCGCGGGAGTACGGACCGAGACGAAACAGAACGAAGCGAAAGCGAGACTGTCGACGCAGGATGATCGGCGCAGGTGATCCTTTCCATCGTTCCAGGGGACGATCGAACGGTTGGTCCGGTTGGCAGGCTGGGACGAACGAATCCCGCCAACAAATGGCCCCGGCCTGCAGATTCCTATCGTCCCCGGGCTCGTGGATATATTTATACGAAGAACTCCAGTTGGTAATGTACCCGAAGAAGTGCTCGTCGAACCCCCTCGCTCCTCCTCGGGCCCCCTCTCATCCCCACAGTTTAAGGACACACCGGTGTCCCGTCTGATTACCCTCGATCCCGATCCCGCCACCATGGATCGGGTTACCCTAGCCTCGGATCTCTCTGGTCCGGCTGGATAGAGACGTCTAATTTGTGAATGCGTTCGCCGGGGGATGGTAATTGCGCCTCCGATAACCCCGGGAAATTAAATCCTGGATCCCCCGAACCGGATCATCGGCCGGACGACTGACAAGATAGCCACGGGAAAAGGGAAACGATCGCTGTTCGCACCGGGAAAATCGAGGATCTCTTTCGACAGAATTATTACCGAGTCCGCGAGTCGATGGCTGCGGGATTTTTCTAACGACGACGCTGCTTTTAACGTTCGAATGTTTGATTGCCAGACCGGGCTCTCCTAGATTGCTACTCGAGGCAGAACGGGCGGCTGAGTGGACGCGGTTCGGTTTTATTGGGTGTACTCGATGGTTGCTACAGGAATTAACACGGTCGCTACCATCGTTTGTTCGGTACTCGCCTGACCACTGCTGGAGTGTTTTAGTAAATGCGTCTTCACGAAATATTCGTGCAATTCCGTAGAAGAAAGTCGACATTTGATTTTTCGTAGGAGGATGAACTTGCTTTATTGACTACGTTCATCGATAGTGCTGCTGAAAGAAACAACTGCGAACTCCTTAGTAAATCAACTCGAATATCTGCGGGACATCTAACTAAAAATCTTCCCGAGACCGCATTTCGCGCGAAGAGTCCCCCAGAATTTATCAACCAGCCTGATCTGGACGTGAGCTCGAGAAAAGCTCAATCGTGGTCGAAAACGTCTATATTTCAAAAGATTATCTGGGACCCTGGAAGTTCAGCGCTGTCTCCGGACACCCGTTCGAAGAAATATCCTCGGCCGAGAACCATCGAGCAATTCGTTCGAGGAAAGATGAAGAAAGAAATTTGTCCCGTTCGTTATTTGTACCTTTTTTCGAGTATTAGGCACGTTCTGCTCGCAAGTCGTCTATTTGGGAAACGAGACGAAAATTGTCGGATAGAAGCGAGAGAACGGCCAGAACCGGGACCGTTAAGTTTCCAAAACAAAAGGTAATTTGTTCGCCGAACACGTCCCTAAAGAGACTATAGCCGCAACGGTACCAGCGAGATCTCCCCCGGGATAGGATCGCATAACCGCGGGCCCGTCACAGTGGGTCTCTGGGTTCTGGACCATCCGAAACTGCTTCGTGGAAACGTATCTCGGCGAAGACATCTAAATCCAGGGGGACGTCGTGCCTGTTAAGAATCAACTGACCCCCGTCTCGACGATGGACCTTGCGACTCCTATCGAACCAGTCCCGTGTCCATTTTGGTCCTCCGGAAAAATCAGGCTCGGTAATAACATTACATTGTCCGGTTTTTACAGCCTCTATACAATCTGGTAGACCATTCACTCAGCTGAAATTCCACGGAAATGGATCTGAAACGTTTCCAACCCTCAAACTAATTTACAGTAAGCAGCACAACTGATTTCACACACTTTAAATCAGAATAACTTTTATATGAATGGACCAAACGACTTCAATTTCTCTGTAAGGCTAGAAGAATTAATTTAGCGAATGTCGTCTAATAAATATGTTTAAAAACTGCATTTGGACGGAATTGTAACAAACGATAGTAAAAATTGATTTTTACGACTTTTTTAGCTGGACCAATAACGAAAATTTATAAGATGTATTTGGTCAACTTGTATAAATTATATACGCTCCGAAAATTTCATTGAAATTGCTTAATTGGTTTACGAGTTATGAACAATTTCGTCCGAATGCATTTCTTCAACATAATTTTTACACATCATTTACTAAACTAATTCTTCTAGCCTTACAGAGAAATTAAAGTCATTTGGTCCATTCATAAAAAAGTTATTCTGATTTAAAGTGTATGGAATCAGTTATGCTTCTTACTGTATCTCAAAGAACATTTTTACCAGAACTAATTTCTTAATTCATTTTATGCTTTTTTTACATAAATGAAGAGAATCAGATCACGTTCCATATGTCACTTTTAACTTCTGGACATTTGGGGGTTAAAACGTACCATTAAATTGCTGCAGCATCCTTGATAGACCGAAGGAATTTGTGAAATGATCATTCGAATTTATTGAGGTCTATATTTTCACTGTGGTTTCACAGAATTCATGATGAAGTTCAAGAAAGACATTTTTCTACAAGATTGAAACTGTTTCTGAGCGAACTGCGAAGAAATGAAAGAAAAGGAGGAATAGAAAGCTCGGACCTTCCCATTGCACAATCGGACACATTATCGGCGATTTCGAGATGCCGATCGCGGTTGATTGCAGGAAGAGAGAATGCGAAACGCGTGAGAAATTAAGATGAAGCGAGTCCATGTCGAGCCTGAATTGCGAACTACAATGTATACTTGATCGTACGAGAAGCCGGCGATCTCCGAAAGGTCTGGCAACTTGAGTAACAATCCTCGGTGAAATTAAGAGGCAATAAAAATCGTTTCGGTGGAACTTTCCCGCGCGAATCGCGCAACCAGCGGAAAGGTCAGGCCTGCTAATCGCGGGACGATTTGCGTGTCCAGAGGATCGTGTAACGATCGGTTTTGCGATCGTCCTTCGTTTCCTCGTCGATCGACACCACCGGAGGGATTCCCTGGCTTCGCCCCGTAGTCGGAAGGACCTAGCGGAGAAAACATCTCGGAAGGTTATTATCCTTGTAAATGAAAAGGATCGTTGCACGTCGGATGTGGAAAGTGTCTCTAATTGCGGCGAGCCTCGATAACGGGGCTCTCGCGTACCAGTCATTATTTTTAATAAACGCAACGCGTCCGCGAGCAGGATTGTGTTTCCGAGGCTTGAAAGCCGCGATCAGGATTACGGCCTGGTTGCGTGGCGTCGCGCGCGCTTAAACGCCGCCGATTAAACGACGCCGATAAAACTGCTGACTTACCTGGTGTAGAACGCGCGCTTTCAACCTGCGGAATCGTCGAACCCGCCATAATACAGCCAAGGATCCCCTGAATTTTATCTCAGAATTTCGCCATTTGTTCGTGCCCCTTTCTTCTCCACTATTTATTCTCTTTAATTTAACTGAGATTTAACTCTGCAAGAATCGAGTAGAGACAAGATAAAACTATTAGGTTGGAGGGAAACTTCTGTCGTATTTTAAGCTTTCCCTCCAACCTAATAGCATCGTTTTCGAGAAACGGGAGCTTCGACTCCCCGCAACAGGAACTTTTTACCATAACAGCCGAGAAAAATATTACATCCTACTGATTTTCAGTGCGCTCGTAAGACTGTGCTGCATCCTCCGTTAAAAACGCGCGGCGAGAACGAAAAAGAACGCTATTACCATGCAACCGGGTACATTTTGCACGCCATCAGTCTCCGGTTTGACCCTTATTACTTGTTCCTCGGTGTATAATGTATCTCATCCTTCCCTCCGCTTTTTGCACGGCCTCGCACACCAGCCGGGCATCCTCTTCAGCGATATCCCCAGCCTGTCCTTCTTTATTTACCAGCAATCATCGTCTCCTGAAAAGTTAGAATTTTCCCGGGAAGAGAAACAAGAAGGTGCAGCCGACGGTTGTGCGAGAGCCAGAGAGCATCGAGCATGTGTGTCCAGGTCGTTCTCTATGCAAAAAGTCGTTGAAAGATGATCAGGTATCGCGAAGTCCCGATAGAAGTCACGCACAGGACGATCCTTTCAGGACATGTCGCGCGAGGCCGTTAGAGTCGTCGATGGAGCGTGGTGCTTGTAAGTGGTCACTTACGTGGAAGAATTCTGACGAGCGGCTGTCGGTGCGAGTTTATTCCCGCCGTGGTTATTGCCGTTCTTCCTCGAGCAAGGCGTCGCGGTCGTTACAGGACGACGATGCGACGTGGGCGTCGAAGCGAGGCGTCGCTTTAACGCCAACAACGCACACAACCAATCGACCGGGTGTTCTTCGGGCTCTCTCTGCTCGAGGACTCTTCCCTTCTCTCTCTCTCTCTCTCTCTCTCTCTGCTCTCTTCGGTATACCTTCATTTCTCATCCACCGATAAACAAATTCGACCCGGCGAGAAGACAAGGACCGACGAAGTTAATTGGGAATGAAGACCGAGGCTGTTTCGCCTTCCGTCACCCACGAAGTTATTGTAAGTTACCACTTTGCATACAGGCTGAGTCTTCTGCAGAATACATCAATACTTCCGCAGACGACTACTGTACTCTCTTGTTGCTGAATAATTGTCTTCGGTCCTTCGTTCTTCTGCGATATTTCGTGTTCTTCGGGGATTTAGACAATCGACTTGTGGGCTCCATTGTTCTTTGATATTTTAGTATAGTGGTACAGATGTACAGGTTAGTAATTGTACAGATCATTTAATTCATTTTATTGAAGCGTATTGAGTATTGAGTCTTATGTTGCCCTAGCAGTAATGACACCGTGCACGTGTGTTCGATTAATTTAATTTTAATTTTAAAAATACTTAAAAAAATATGAAATAAATAGAAAATGATTCAAAAGAAACTTCCGGAGTGGCTCTAAAAATCAATAAAATCAATGAAATTTCATCAATACTAAATCAATAATTTAATTTTGTAATAAATTCATTTTTATTAGAATACCGAACCAATGACTACCGTGTACTTTTCAGTGGTGTTACTTTTTAAATTTTGATTGTTCATTGCTTCCTAATCCGACGTGAACAGTGCACACATTCTTGCCTACTCTTTTCGTTGCTTCTCCCACAATCTTAATACATTATGCACATTCCTCGCCTCCAATTTCAGCCAATTGGTTCTCGTTTCTCGGTCCTCTTCTTGAATACACAGCGAACAAACGACTCATTCTTCTTTAATTCCACAATGATTCGCGTTCCCTCTTTGAGATGCCCAATGCCGCGCACACTATTCATTAAATTCCTCTTTTCGCGGCAATTTCGTGTCCTTCGCCCTTTCATTACCGTTCCGCCATAGGCCTCCGAAACTCCCGATCGACGTCGCTTCTTTCTCGCGGGGAAGACTACAAAGTTTTCTGTTTCTTACATTCATCCGCTCCCGGAATGATCATTTCCCATCTCGGCCGAACTTATCCCCTCATTATTATGCAGCATCCTATAATTTCCCCATTTACTTAGGCCTCTGTGTATGCTACCCGCGTGCTACCCCCCAAACCCCGGCGCTTTTTCAATTACGCGTCGTCCACCGTCCGAATTGCACGCGAAATTGACCGTCGTCGATTCTTCGGTTTCTCGGCGTTTCGTTCTCTTCGTTTTATCTTCCGGTGAGCATCTCGGGCACCGGTGCCGTCTCGGAGTAATTACAAGTAATCGCCGCGATTATTCATCATTTTCGACCGGAGGCCTCCGAAATGGAAGATAAATTGCTCCCGGGGGAGCCACGAGTGGACGGCCGCGCGTTACGACTATTTATTAACAATTACGAATTTCCTTACGCGATCCTCGTTTTATTTATTTCTTTTCGTTTCCCCTTGCCGGGACGTTATTACCTCAAGGAGAGCCGGTCGAGCAAAAAGAAATTAGGCGTACCACGGCATTCAACCACCGACACGAATGTGTGTAGCGTAGCTCGCAGCGTTTCCGCGGGACACGCCACCGCCAACTGTCCCGAGAACATTATAATAATGCGCCAGAAATCGCACCCGATCGGTAAACAATGTTTCCCCGAACAGCTGCGTGACAACCGGCTTATAAGAACATTACGCAATTCCCATTCCGATCCGGAAACGCAACTCGCAACGTCCGCGCTCTCTCGCCTAACGGACGAAGAATGGCACCTATGCCGGACGAACGCGTGTCCGTCGCACTTATGTGTAGTATAGTATGTATTATGTATGTCCGGCTCGTATGAACCACATGATCGAGTTCACGAATTATTCCGCTCCTTTCACGGGAGAAAGTTACATTGTTGCGATCTCCTTTCCCGCGAAAAGGATTGAATGCATTTTAGGCGATCGCTCGCGGCATGCAATTTCGCGAACTGCTTACCTCCTTTTCCGCTCTTTCGGCGGACGAAGTCACACAAAGAGGGACTCTGTTTATTCCATTGCTTTCGAAGAGGTGTTTTAATCTTCGGACGCCGTTTATTGAGTTTTTGGCATTCTTTTCATCGGTCCAGGCATTCGATTTTTACCATTCATTTTTACTGGCGGTCCTCCGTTTCAATCCTGAAGAGAGAATGGCACCAGGCACACACATTGTCGGGATAATTTATTTGAGGTTGATTCTGGAAAGCCTACGAAAATTTTAATACAAGACGTCACTTCCTCACGGGTATTGATGAAATTGAGATATTAGATGATTGCATAAGTTCGTGCTCGATTTGAAAATAAAATTCAGTGGTTAAATTTTAAAGATTTGGTTAAGATTGGTTAAATTAAAATTAAAAAATGGTTAAATTTTCTACAATTAGAAAAGAATATTGACTATATGTACAATTGATTAATAAAGTTGTATTATTTAAAATTTAACCATTGAATTTTATTTTCAAATCGGACACGAACTTATGCAATCATCTAATATGTTATATAAATCTCGACATTCTGAACAACTTTTTCCTATAAATAAAAGTCTCGTTTAGTTTCTTGGATATTTACAATAATATTTTTTAAGTTTTAGTTTCCAGTAGAAACTGGGAAAATTTCAGCCATCATGTCGAAAAATCCAGCTACGTGTATTCTGGTATTGTTGTCGAAATAAAAAATTTCACCGCTGGGCCTTCGATTTTGAGATATTTAAACTGCGGACACGGTTGCCAATTAAATAAAAAACAGAAGAGATCTGACAAGTAGAGAAAGAGCCGTAGTCCTTCTCAAAATTAAATGGAACATTGCCATGACCTAAGAATAAATCTATGAAAATTCCTAACTGAGTCTAACCACCGAATTCCATCAAAAAAAGTGAAAACACTAAAATTGCGTGAAACCCCGAAGAGATCAACCGAAACCCATGGATCAGGTTGTGAACCTGAAGCATTCGAGTCGCGTGGAAACGTAGAAGAAATGATCCGAAAAATCATCGGATAGTGGGGGTAGGAGTAGGGGGGGGGGGATCTCTTGGAACACGATCTCCTCCGGAGCACCGTAGGATGGAGGCCGGTGAAGAAAACAAAGGAGCATCGGCGGAATGATGCACGAGGTGTGTTTAGGCGCGCGATAGTGACGTGCTGCACCTCGGTACATCGCCACGGGAGCCGTTCGTAGCACTCGGCGTCTCTGTTCCGCCTGAACCGGCTGGAATTCAAGTATCTTCGTTGCCTCCTAACAAGACCGGGATAGAGCCGTCAAAGCCGCAGGGGGGGCCACGCTGCCTCACCGACCCCCCGCTGGCCGCCATCTTGGCTTTTATTAACGAGAAAGGAGTCCCTTAGCCGGTCCCTTAGCCCGAGGAAGGCCAACACTTCTTACACGGGAGGGATTCACTACAGTGAGACGGAATTCATTAGAGCTACGTCTGGTTAATGACTCGTTCGGCTACCTTACCACCTTCGGCTTCATACTAATCCTCTTCGTCTACCCCCTCTCGCCTACGATCTCGACAGCACACTGACAACTAGAGATGCGATGAAGTATAATTGGTCAGCAGGCTCCGATCTCGCTGAATTGTTTCGAATCTCCGAGTTTTTATGTCTACTTTTATATTTTTCCTCGGTATCCATAATGAGAACAATTATGCAACCAGACTGTACTTGTTTAGTATTATGATGCAACCTGGAAAATAATGTTGTACAAGAGCAACGCTTGTGATTGTAATCACTGCATTTCTCCTTGCAATAATGTAACTGAAAAATCTTGTGCAATTTCAACGATAATAAAAATGACGCTAATCCTTGAATATCAAACATGTCCTCCATCGTATCCTTCCTGTCGCATCAAATTTTATTTCCAATAAATCTTCGAACAACTAGAAAACAATTATGTAACCAGACTGTACGTGTTTAATGTTAAGATGCAACCTGGAAAATAATGTTGTAGAAGAGTAACGCTTGTGATTGTAATCCTTGCATTCCCCCTTGCAAAAATGTAACAGGTACAGTGGTCCTGAAAAATCTTGCGCAATTTCGACGATAATAAAAATGACGATAATCCTTGAATATTAACCATGTCCTCCATTATCCCCTTTCTGTCGAATCAAATTTTCTTTCCAATAAATCTTTGAACAACGCACGGCTGCAACTTTGATTCCTGGGGTGTCACGCGTTTATTTTTTTGTAAATTGTACTTAACATAATGTATTAAATAAAGTTGTCTCGTTCGGTTCTCACGGTGGACCGTTCGCAAAAAAGATTCCCAGACATGGGATCCCCACGTTGCATTGCAATGGATCAGGGATTTTTTCTTTGCCGCGAATGGTTCACGACGATCGCCGATAATAAGCTCTCCGCCGGAGACAGAATCGAGACGTGGAAGATCGATCATGAGGGACTAATGGAGACTCCATGTGGAGGTGGCTTAAACGGCCGGGCATATTTCACGCGTGAATTCTTAATTCTCCGTTGCAGCGCGAGAGCTTGGTCTCTCCGCTCTCTCTCTCTATTTCTTTCTCTCTCTATTTCTCTCTCTCTCTCTCTCGCGGGCGCGCTCGCGAGCACGAGCGGATTGCACGCGTTACTTCGATATGATTTATCGAGGCCCGAACGGAGTTAATGAGGGGACCGTTTAAGACAGGCCCGGGCTTTTTTAAATAGCCTCCCCACCAGCTGGGATGAGATTAAAAAATAAATTTGTTTGGGCCTGGTTACGTCGCGCTGCGCCGCGCGCAAGAGAAGAAATACAACCGTCGAAAGGGCACCGTCGCGAGATAATTGGGGCTGGATGAAGACCTTCGCGGCATGAAGTACGGTGGAAAGTGGCGTGATGGAGACTTCGCGGCTCGGTTAATTGAAGAAAGCTGGCGAACAGGAGAACCACTTTTTTTTTTATTTCTCGGTTGTCGGACTTGTGAAAAATATAATCCGACAAGCGGGCGAAGAAATATACTTTTGTTTAATGAACATCGTGCGAGGCGGACGGTACCGTGGCGAGGACGATGAAGAGAGGACACGATGCTGCTGAAAGATGCGATAAAGAAGAAACAGGATATTGGCGAGATGAAATATGAGTTGGATAATCAGCGGGGGAAAATGAAGAAATTCTTTCGGTATCATCCTCTGGAAATTGGTTCCCGAACAATTTCACTACCTGTGATGTTAAACATCAATAATGACAAATATGCTTTCGGCTTGAAAATCGAAGGAACACCAGCTGCTGACGAACCATGAAAACGAGTGACACATTAGCACTTCCGAAGAAGAGACGAAGAACGAGTATATCTTCTTACCGGCAATTACCGGTAAAGAGACTGAAAAGAGCGGAGGATCGCGGGACACGAAATGGCAGGCTAAAAATAATGAAACCGGTGAAAATTGCGAGGCGAAAGATGAAGAGTGAGAAGAATTCCGACCACGCAGAAAGAAGAGTATCGTATCCGCAATTACCGAGGAAGAGAATTAATGGAGCCGCAAGGAGGACCACCGAAGTCACAGTATACGAATAAGGTGTGCGCAGGGAAAAATTGAGAGGTTGAAGTTATTTAACGGAAATCAGTGAAGATCCTTGTGGAAGCACGAGAATTTCGTACGAGGATGCTGAAGAAGAAGAAGAAGAAGAAGAAGCAGAGGAGGAGAATGAGGAGACGAAAAAGAAGAAAAGTTCACAGAAGGAAGAGACAACAACGAAGGAGGAGGCGTACGAGCATAGGTAGAAGGAGAAGGTGGAGGAGGTGGAATCTTTGGGTGGTGGAGGGTTCTTGGGACCGTGAGGAGGCGGGAGGACACCGGGTCTCCCTATCGTAGATGAGATCAGATCTCTCTCTCTTTCTCTTTTCGTTTCTCTTTCGTTCCCACTCGACCGGGCGATCTGGGCCCGATGTTGGTATAGCAAAACACTGTCGGGTGATGAGCGTCATTACCCCCACCACGGGAGTTGGTAGGCCAGGAGGGCCGTACAGGCGGCCATCTTGGATCGAGATCGCGGGCCCGAGGGCTCGACGAGTCTCCAACGCCGCTGCTGACCAACTGGCCCCGGCTGGACGCCGTCCTCGAGGATCGCGTGCCGTCCCGTCGCGACTCTAACGGTTAATTAATTAGGGAATTACGCTCTCCACCTATCAGCTTCCTCCTACCCGCGTTTCTAATGCCCTCTCGCCGGATTTAACACTCCCCGAGCGAGACCATCTCGATAACTGCACGCTTCGCCGCGAGGAGGAGCCAGTTCACACACTTTTTCTCGTGATTTTATCTGATTCAAAGACTAATTAATTACTAGACAGCGGATGTTTATACAAAATAAAAATTTTCTACCTGAATTGCAACAATCTGGGGTGAAATAGACATTCATTTTCTTTCTTAATATGTTTAATAAGTTGAAAATAATATAATAGAATTTTTAAATTTTTCCAATATTTGTACTGTTTTAATTACGTCTACTCAATTTTGTCATAAATGCATAAAATCCGCTGTCTATTAATTATATTTAGACTGCGAATCCTTATGCAAAATCAAAATATTCTGCATCGGTTGTGCGAAGCTGTAGTTAAATAAAAATTATGATAGTTTCATCGCTTAATTGTCTTCTTACGTTGACCACTACTTAACAATATTCTTACATTTTTCACTGTTTTATCTTTTACTTGATTGACAAAGTTCCTAGATAGGTATAACACAGCGTACAATTACATTTTTATATTCTTATGAATAACATAAGATAATTATGTAAAGATTCATATGTGATTTTTATTCAAAATTTGTATACTGGACGAGATCCATTGTCGATAAAAGAATCTTTGTTGTGTAGCGGACGCTTCTGACGATTTCAGACTAGGACCTTTCAGATCCTTGTGTTTGTTTTTTGTTATGTAAGGGACGGTTATGATGATTTTATTACATGGGCCCATTCGATCCTTGTGTTTGTTTTTTGTCATATAATGAACGCTTTTGATGATTTTACCTTACGTTCATTTATTTCTTAGATGATGTACTACCAAAAAATTAAAAGAAATTTTGCTTGCCCGGAACCTGATACATTTGTCGAAACTGTCTTATTACGAATAAGCCGCATTCTATTAAAATGTAAAATAAAAATGAGCGAAATCTTGCCGGTGTGGTGGATCCTTTTGTACAGCTATCCCCGAGAAGCGTACGGGGGTTGATGTATGTATAATGTTATATTATAATATGTTCTTTTTGATTGACAGTAATATGAAGTTTCCGCGTGTCGGCCGGACGTCGCTACTTTTGTTCGTGCGGCAGCCTATCGTTTCATGGAACATATGTCGGGGACTACCTCACACGTGATCGTTGCCGCGAGCACGTCAGCGTTCCTTGACAAAGACGTCGCGTGAAATCAAAAGCGCTTTATGGAATTACAAGTTACTTTGAAACGTTTCAGAATTCTAAAGAGCTCCGACCGCAAGGTCTTTCCAGACGTAATTGCTCGGTGATCGAGTGGAAATTGTCTAGCGTATCCACAAGCATTTATTCGTTTCACTTGCTTCTGCATTTACCGGTACTGCAATTCAGGGAATTGTGCAGAAACTACTTCGCGAAATTTTGCGAAGTTTATAAAAACAACTTACAAAATTGTCTTCGCCAGAAGATGGACACGAGTAAAGAAGATTTCAATGGGGTAGTTGTAACCTAACATAACTAATGTAAACTAATTTTAAGTTAACGACTGAGCCATATTGTCTCATAATGATTAGACTGCGTATCTTTATGCATTTATAGCAGAATTGAGTAGATGGAATTCAAAATTGTTGGATAATTCAAACAATTGAAAATGCCACAATATATAATATGATTTCTCCTTTATCAAAATCATTAAGGGAAGAAATAACATTCAATTTGGTTTCTGTTTCTTGCGATCGATGCAGACAATTTTTATTTTGCATAAAGATCCGCAGTCTAATTATTATTAGATAATATATTGTATAATTTGTAATGTATGTGCTATACAAACCTTAAATATGGATTAAAGCAACAAAGAAATAAAAATATGCATAGGTCGGGAAGAAACTGAACGTAAATGTGCTGAACCTCGAGTTAAATTCAAATTTCCCGCGCATCGTCTAATAATATATTGTATAATTTGTAATGTATGTGCTATACAAACCTTAAATATGGATTAAAGCAACAAAGAAATAAAAATATGCATAGGTCGGGAAGAAACTGAACGTAAATGTGCTGAACCTCGAGTTAAATTCAAATTTCCCGCGCGTCGTCAGATTCCCGATTCCCGGCAGAGAATCGGCGTTGTCCCAAGGGAAGATGTCAACAGAAACCCGCGAATCTCGGTGGAACAAAAAGTCGAAAGGAGACGAAGAGGAAGGCCACGGATTGAGAAAAATGGCGGCCGAAGAAAGCGTTCTCGCAGGCCGTGGCGTCCGGTTCTTTTTCATTCTCCGCCCTTCGGCCTGTTCGCTGGTTCGCCGGTGGAGTATTTGTTTTGCGGCGCAGATGAGCTCCCCAAGCTTCCTCCCTACTCCTTTTTCCCTTCTTCTGCCGCCTTTCTTTTCTCTTTCTTCTGTTCCGTCTCTTCCTCTTTCTCTCGCTCTCCGTCTCTCGTCGTCCTCTGCGGCACATCGGGGAGAGAGAAGCCGCGCCTCGCGCCTCTCGTTGCTTCATTTGTTTATCGGCCCTCTTTATTACCTGCAATTTGGCGCTCGCTCGCGCGAGGGTAATTTCATATTGGTTTTCTGCCCTCCTCCCCCTGCACCTCTCTTTCTCGCTCCACCCCTCGTCCTCCTTTTCCTCTTTTTCCTCCCCTGCACGCCTCGCTCGCCTCTCCTCGACTCGAAACCAGTTACCAGGAGGTAATGCTACGACCACGGGTACACCATTCGGAAATTTTTGTCGTTTTTCTACTGCCCGTTCCTTCATTTAACACTGGCCTCGCCGAATACTATCTTCGGAAGTCCCATAAACTCAGAAGAAAGTGGGAAGACGAAGTTCGCCATGCTGGTGGCCGAATATTATCAAATATTAATGAACAAATACATTTTAGAACAAGTACAAGGTTTTTACTTGATTAAATTAACCATTTCCAGTCCGAGTTACTTTAACTCGAAAGTCAAACATTCCTTACGACCTAGAATAGTTCCGCTGTAATATGACATTGATATGATATCTCGTACAATGCTTATGCCAATTAGATTTTCTTCCAGCGGTTAACAATAATTCTCACAACGAAGTCTTCGTAATTAAACCGACATTACAACATTCAATATCCTGTGCGGACCAATAAGACCGTCTAAGAAACATGTATCTGGCAGTGTCTAACAACCCAATCAGTCAAGCACATTTTCCAGAACTCTTTTCCTGAAATTGCTCTCCCAGTATCCCGGAAGCGACTGATATAACCATTAACCGAACACGCCAGGGTGGTTAATTGCTAATATTAATAATAGATAATCACGGAGGCAAGAACGGGCGTGGAAACGCCGAGAAAAAGTCGGCACTGTTAAAAAAAATCAAATTGCGAATCGTTTCAAGCCCTCGATCGGTTCTCGGAATCGGGTCGATTCACGGAATATCGATTAGTGGTCGCATAATTAAGAGCGATCGCCGTAATCGTAGCGAGTGGTGCACCACGGGGCTCATTAAGGAAATTGATAATGCGGCGCAGCATCGTGCGAACCGGCTCCTTTTATGTTTCCATCATGGCCGCGGCGCACTTTGTTCGTCGAGTGATCCAACCGAATGATCCACGTTGTCGTATCTAGATCTAAAAGTCCTCGGTAACGCTAGATCACGAAATAGTCTTGTACTGGAGAAAATTCTTTGTTCTTGTTTCTGGATCACGTTCGATCTACGGGAATGCAATCACGCGGACCGATTATTACCGGGATCGAGTGGACGGGGGGACTGATGGGTGATCGAAATGACTTCATCCTGGAAACTCGGTGGATCGGATGGATCGTCGATTTTCTGAGATCGAAGTCCGAGCGTCGAGGAATTCAATTTCGACGGGGGACACCTGCTCCCGTGTAATTGGAGCGATTACCGTTTTCGTCGATCGTGAGATACCCGGATCGATCGATCCCCGAACGATCGAGCAAGATCGATCGATCCGGGGTTGATTAATCGTTGACAATGTGACCAACAAATTGCGCCAAGGTGCACCGGGCTCTTGTTTCTCCGTCGTCCGGTGAAACGATTTTTAATTTGTCATTTACCTCGCTAAGTGGTTTTTAATAAATGGCTATTAATTATTTCTGTTCGCCGGCGATCGACTACGATTCCTGAATAATTCCAGCTGTTCGGTTGTTCTCGTGTATACCCTTCTTCTACTGTAAACGATATTATGAAAATTTGCGGTTAGGTTTCAATCGTTCGCCGATCGTCGTCAAGTGCACCCTTCCCTCTAAACGCCCAACGAGATCTGGTTTAGCCTTGTATCGCGTGTTCCGATCGCATCTGAGTTATATGTTGATTAACTTCAGCCGCAACCGGTTGCCCTCGAGTGTCCCGACTAGATATCAATTAGGTTCAACGTCGGTTTGCCTCGGACGTGGTGGATTCTTCTCTGGAACCTGGGGAAAGCTGATGACTGCGCTAACTTTCAAGTAGACGCCGGTGCAACTGTTGTATTTCTTCTATGTTGCACAACCTGCTCTTCTGAGAAATTGTGCAAGTAAGTCTGCACGGGATTATAAATGCGGGCGATAGATATTCCAAGGGGTTGAAAGTCCACGAAAGGATTGCCCAATGACCTCCACGCGAAATTCGGGAGAGGAGTTAATAAGGGAAATAGATACTGAAAGGGGTTAATAGTTCACGAAAGGATTGTCCAATGACCACCACGCAAAAATCGGAAGAGGAAAATCTGGGGGAAATAAATATTGCAAAGTGTTGAAAGTCCACGGAAGAATTGTCCTCAATGACCTGCACGCATAAATCGGAAGAGGACTAAATAGGGGAAATAAATATTGCGAGGGGTTGAAACTCGACGAAATAATGGTCCAATGACCTCCACGCAAAAATCGGACGAGGACTAAATAAGAGAAATACATATTGCAAGGGGTTGAAAGTCCTCGAAAAAATTGTGCCGTGACATCCACGCAAAAATCGGAAGAGGTCGAAATAGGCGAAATAAATATTGCAAGGGGTTGAAAGTCGCGAAATAATTGTCCAATGACCTCCACGCAAAAATCGGACGAGGACTAAATAAGAGAAATAAATTTTGCAAGGGGTTACAGGTACCAGAAGAAAAATTGTTCCTCACACAAAAACCGAAAGACAATAAAATAAGAGTAGACTCTTCGTCGGAGCGGATCGAAAGGAAACGAACGAGACCAAAGATGGCAGACGAGAAACCCCGAGAGGCCCTCAGCGGCGTCTCGACGCTCCACCCACGAGCCTCCTGACGTTTTAACAAACAGCACCGCGCCCAGAGCGGATAATTATTTTCGCGGAGGGCGCCTTTAGGATTACCTTCTCGCGTCTTCATTTACCCCGGGCCCTTCTGTCTCCCTTCGTTCCTCAGCCCCCTCGTTTCTTCCTTCCCTTCGCGCACCCTTCCGAACGAATCTCCGCTGTATAGGTACGCAAACGATTTTTCGCGTTGAAAGCCGCCTTGCCGGCCCTTGCGCCTTTTTTTGCACGGCCCTGGGGGCCCTCGCGAAGAAGGGTATGGGGCGTGGTACACGTTCTACGTTTTAAATCACCTCGAGACACACGTACGTACAGCCACGAACCACCTTCGTGGGCCCGACGCCTCCATTCGCGATATCCGTCGATGATTCCCCTCGGAATTGGATATCCCCGTACCCAGGGCCGTCTAAATCATTGGACACCGTGCTCAGGGGCTTTGGGACCTATTGGAAAATTGTTGGAGCTGCGGAAAAATTCTGAGACCGGTGGGAACACGATTTTTAAATTAAGGCAATGGTGTAATAACTTTTCTACTGTATTTGACAGCTGCAAATATGAACTTTCTTTAACTTGTTTGGAACATTTGAGATTTTCTGTCTTACTTTCTGTCATACTTACAACTATTTAGGTAAAATCTTACTGAATTTTAGGAAACCACCTCAGGCTGAAATCGGGGATCATGAAGCAACGTGAAAATAAATAAATTTCCATCTACCGGTCTCGAGACAGTACGTTGAATTAGTGACATTCGAGTCTCGGGACAATATAAATTTCCGGGTACCCGCACATCCCTAGTAACCAACGAGAGTGTGAAATTTGCGAGATATACCATTGTAGACACATACATTCACTTTCGAAATATGTACTGCCGTTTAAAGTTGCGATCACTAATGCTTTGACTGCTTTGTGAGCCTTTCGAATTTACTTTTGTGACTTTTTCCTGGAAAAGACGTGAATCCTATCAGTGGCGCACCCAGGGGGGAGCCAGGGGGCCAAGTCCCCCAAGAAAAAATGTTTAGACATTTTGGATAAAAGAAAAAGGTCATCACGCAAAACCTAGGGCTGGGTTCAACTCGCCCCCCCCCCCTCCCCCCGAGATTACATCCTGGGTGCGCCACTGAATCCTATACTATAAAACTCAATTAATGCATAAACTCAAATTTAAAATTATGACATGCGACGTTTTTCCTGGAAACCACAGATGTATATCTGAGGGTTGCCTGCACCAAGGGCTCGCTGATTATTCCGGTCAAGGTTCATCGATGAGACATCAGGAGGCGAGGTATCCCGGCAATTACTCTAGGAACACGTGTTCCAAATGGCGGAACGTCGTTTGAACGAGCGTCTCTCGGCTCGAAATTTTCTCATCAATAGTCTGACGCCGCGCCGTCACGCGTCCAAGGCCCGTCGATTTCCTTCGTTCACTCCTCCCTGAAACCCACCGAGGCCAGACAAGGGAGTAGACAGACAACAGTACCTGCAGTTAGTGTCCTGTTAAGGGGTTTAAGGGTGGGCGGGCAAGTGATAATCTGCAGGTGACCGCAACAATCGTTTCTCTTGACGGTCGTTTACCGCAAAGACCGTTTAAAACGATGGGGAGACTTGTTCGTGAAGGGTGGATAGGAATTAGGGAGACTGACCGAGGGTAGAGTGAACGAAGGCTCGCCTAAATCCGCAAGTTTGTAAACGTGTTTTTGAGCGGGCCCATTCCTGGCAAATCCTGAAATTATCCATTTAACTCTGTCGACCGATTATCTGGTTATTTCTACAGCCGTTGACGTCAATACCGTAGACGGTTCTCCGGCGACGAAGTCAGCACCAGGTCACTTTTACGTTTGCTTGGATTATCCTCCGTACGGTTATGTTCTAACAAAGTTAAGGGATGCCTGCAGATTCTGAGGCGGGACCAAGCCTGATCCTGTAACTGTAGATCAAGCCAGATTTTCCCTGTATTCCTTGATCATTCAAATTTTTCGGGGTGGATTCCTTCTGGCAGGTATTTAAGGGTTGGGGGCCTTGTTTAGGTGGTCTTGCTGGCTGGTTAACAAGATAAGGACTGTATTCATCTTTATTGTAGTTGCTCGGATCTCTTAATCCTGTTTACTGCAAATCTACGGAAGCATTGATGAGATAGAGGTATAACAAAGAATATGATTTCAGTGTCACGGTTAGAAGCTTGTCGTTGTTCTTTTCATTCAGATCTGTCAAGATTATCGTACTTTCACCCTAATTTCATTTTAGTGCTAACCCTTATATTGTTTGCATTATTAAACATGTCGGTGTCTAACCAATTACTAAACATTTCAATATTGCATGAGGTATTATATCAATTTAATCTATAAATATATATGTAGGATGTGGTGTTACAAACAACATACAAACGGTATGTATGAGTGTTATGCCTCGTATAGACCTGAATATTTCGACGAACCCTCAAATAAGCCCAATATATTGAACCTTATTATTAATTTATGCTATTATAATTATACATATCAATATTATATTTTAATCCTATAATAACTTCTTCTTCAACTAAATCTATTAAAAAATATCCTAAATTAATAAAAAAATAATTAATTTTTAAAATTTTAAATGATAATTTATTTTCAATTTTTGATCCCCCTACTAATAATTTCTTATCTTTAAATTTATTTGTAGTATTTATTCCTTTATTACTATTTAATTGGTCATATTGATTATACCCTTCACGCTTAAGTATACTTTGATTTTTAATATACATATATAATAATAAAATCTTCCAAGAATTCCTCAAACTATAAAAAAAAATTTGCTTCTAATATTATCATTTTCTTAACAATTATAATGTTATTCATAATTTTAAATTTATTAAGATTAATACCTTTCGCGCGCGGTTCGTCGGAATGTTCAGGTCTGTACGAGGCATAAGCGTGTATATGCGAGCGACGACGAACAACAAGGTTGACACCGGACGTCGCGAAGGAGTAAACGGGGACAATTCAAAAATCGAGATCAGTCTATGTATGATAAAAAATCGTATAGACTAGTCGATTATAGAAAATTGAACAGGGTAGACGAGAAAGCGAGAGAATACCGTGTCGCGCGAATCGTGAAATTGTCAATGTCCTTTTTGTTAATTGTAATAAATTGTCTATTATCGTTCGTGTAATCGAGTTAATTCGTCTCCCCCGAAGTCAACGCAATTCTATCTGCGTTGACGACCAGATCCTACATATGTATATCATATAAAATGCGTGTGTGTGGAATTATTCGAGGTAGGAATAGATGTTTAATTTTCGAGTTAAAATAGCTCCGACAGCCACAGTTAGTAAAAAATTTTATTGAAATAAAAATTTCGAATAAAGTGGGTATAAAACCCACGTTTAATAAAAATTTTCACTTCTAAAATGTTTTAAATAACATCTGGTAATTTTTGTTACAAATGCATGAAATCCAAGAGAAATCACTACACGTCAGTTACTTTTAGCACCGAGTAGGTTGATCGTGAACGATCGTAAACAGATTCCCCGAGTTAGCTTGCGGAGTAGCGACGCAACTTTATAGCAAAGATCGAAACGGCCCAATTTTTGGCCGGCCCTGTTCCCTGTTCAGGATCTCGCAGCGCGTTGTCACCGATTTATGGCCGTCGGATTTGCGGGACAAATTTTACAGCGAGCATTCGCGGATCAGAATCAGGGGCCCTATCCTTGAAAAAATTGCTGCCTTCGCGCTATCCCCGCTACTAACGCTCTGATCCCGCCGGCGGATGGACGATAAAAAATATTTATAGCAAAAATAAGCTGCGTTTAACGGCGGATTTCGGCGGTCCGCGAACGGGCACCTTTACCCCCGTCGCCAGTTACGATTATGGATTATGCTTCCGGCTCGTTCCGCTCTTTTTGGGAACGCGTTGCTGGCCGCTTCCCGGGACCATTTTTGGCGATGAAGAAGCGGTCATGCCTTGTGCCGTCCCGATTACCACATACTTCCATGAGCGTTTCTTATTTTGTTGCGAAAAAAATGTTTCGGGCGAATGTTGCACGGTTTCCAGGCGAACGGGGCTGTAATCTGTTCCTTCTTGGTGTATCGAGATGCGAGGTTCGCCTTCAGTTTTTCAAATACAGTGCCCAATATTGTTTCTCGAATCGTTAACTGTATTCGTGCTGAATAATAAACTTACTGGTTCTCTTAATTAATAAAGCGAAATGGCCCCATTTATGGGTCTGAAGAGGTCAAATAAAAAATCATGTGGAACGAAAATAGTCTAGGTGGGAAGAAATATTTGGTTTTCGAGTTGCAGTAGCTGCGAATGCAGAGGGTTAGACTAGTCTCTCGAAGAATGAGATCGCAACAGTCTCGATAATCACTCGCCGGTATTGTCCACGAAAAAGAAGAGCGTTGCAGCTCGTAAATCGAGCGTCGAAGCACCAATTTTGCAGAATGGAGTGAAGAGACGTCATCGTGAAGATAAAAAGGGACACAATCGCGGAACGAGTCTTACTTTCCGCGTCGCCCCCTAGCTCCCCCTGGCTCGTTGCCTCGAAATAAATTGGATAAACTGACGTTAAAGCGAAAACACCGGTCGTTTAAGGCGCAGTTCGGATATCGCAGTTAACGATGCCCGATCCTTTTGATCGGCCATACACCGTGGCGCGTTTCTTCGCGTGGAAACGAAGAGAAAGAGAGAGGAGGAGAGGGAGAGAGAGAGCCCCGTGGATCTGTATACACATACGCGCCCCTAACGCCACGGCTGTATACCCGGGCCCCGGTGCAACGATGCACCATGATTACAAGCGAGTCGGTGCTTACGTTGGTAATATTAATGTCTCGAAGGGATCCTTTACAACCTCATACCCATCAGTCGCACGCACCATCGCTCCCTAACCAAGTTAAATAATACCTGGACGCGGCGGGCCAGTGGTTCTCATAAGCGATCCCGACACGATAAAGCCGCGCTCGTTCGCCACAATGTTGCCTTTATCGCGAAAATTGCCCACGCGAATCCCACTACCTTCCGTGAACTCGCGATCGATCGAAATTGGGGGTAGTTCACTTCTGGGGACTCCTTTCCTTTTTAAATCACAGCTGATGCGGACTGCTGATTACCTTCTCGCCATGCTTTCGTGCCGATCCCCGAACAGTCTTGTTTATCCGCGGTATTCCTACCGGGAGGAACAACCGGAATACTCGGAAACGCAGCCGCGATTTTATGGGAATTTTATAGGAATTTATTCGTAGTTGTTCTCCCGTCGAGTGGGAGGACTGTATTAGGACAGGAAGAATTTATTCTTTGAATTTCTAGATCTCTAGGCTTGAGAAATGCTTTCTATGACGTAGAAATGCATCTGGTGCAGAACAATCAAGAAAAATGGCGAACAAGAAATGTCAAAGAGCGGTGTTTCTTGTAACTCGCATCGTCTAATCGACAATTCAGAGAGTATCTACTTGGTCCACAATGTCCAAGCAGAAAGCAGTATACCACGACACAAATTACGACGCAAATTATCCAAGAAATATAAAAAAGTGTGAACGAGTCTGAACGCGTTTTCCACGCGAACGTCCAGGGACTATCGATCGAGTGAGCATTGATATTTGCTTGGAAGCGCGGGGATCGAATAAACAGCAATTACTAGGGCGAGAGAGGTAGAATCAGGCTATAATGTAGGTGCTAAGTCCGCAGAGCGGAGACGTTGGTGACTACCGTTAGTGTGGACAGTGAGGAGCGAAAGAAACTGGAATAGTGGATGCAGCAGGTGCACATTGGACATAATTTCGGGATATGAGCACCTTTCGACCGCGAGGGGGAACCACGCAGCCAAGGTCCCATGAATCACACCCTCGTTAACCTATCCTCCTCTTCTTCTCTCAGCGCGGACGCCATCTTGCTCGCTCTTATCATCCGCCACCTTCGAACGCCAGCCAGACGCCTCCTGATGATGCTCCTCTCTCTCTCTCTCTCACCCTTCCACCGAGTATCGCTCCTTCTTTATTTCACTCTCACTCTCTTTCGCTTCTCTTTCTCGCTCGTTTTCATCCCGTCCCGCCACGAGATATTCTCCCTTTCGTTCCCCGACAGCCTTCTCGTCTTCTTTTTCTCATATTCGACCGTTCCTCCTCCTTCTCTTCTTCTTCTTCTTCGTCTTCTTCTTCTTCCCCCCATGGCGTCTCTTTCTGTCTGCGCGGACGTTTGTCTTCTTGTTGATCTTCTTCGTGTGTTCGCCGGAGAAGATGCCCCGGGGTCGCGACCCGGCAACACCTTATTATTTTAATTAATAACGAGCCCCGTAATTGCAACAATTCGGCGCCGTGGGACCCGCGGGACTCGTGTTGTTATTGCCCGTGTAATCTCGTCTGTTTGCGCAACGGCCACGGTTTTTCTTGCCGTTTCGAAAACGCCACCCCGGAGGCCGAGCCAGCCTTTTTCCTACGGATTAGAACGACTCCGTAAAGTGTTGGGGATCTCCACTCCCGCCGCCTCGAGGAAGATCCTGGATCGATACGGTTTTACCGCCACTTTGGGGTATGTAGATCGTGCTCGCTACGCAACCGCCACGGACACCGTAAACACTCTCTGCTCGTTTTTAACACTGGCCACCGCTGTCCGGGTAATTTGCATCCTTTTACGGAAATTGCAAGGGTGTCCGGCGTGATAGAGTCTTCCTTTAACACTCGGCCAACCCGGTAAGTAAAAGACATGTACTCCACGGTGTAAGGTTAATTTTATCGCGAGCATTATCCCCCGTACAGGTATTACCTGAACGAAAATGTAAGTACTTTAATGGGACCTGTTCGTATCGTGAGCGAATCGAAGCGAGGTAAAAATTTGCTTCTAAAAATAACAATTTATTCGAAAAATATGCACTTCCGATTAATTCGATGAAGATTACAATGAAAATACTTCATTAAACCCTTGCGCGATGAAGATTTCAATAAAGTCTAATAAATATGGATGTTACGCGTTTCTTTCTCGATGAAATACAATTTGATTCATTAGCAATCAATATTTAAGCATTGAAATAAATGTAGCCATACAAAAAATATCAATTTCCTTTTCATTTCTACATTTTTCGGGATAAAGACGTTTCCATCGCAGTAACTGTACAGAACGGGTTGCGGCAAGGGGCTAAAATTCATTATAAAATGAGACACGAAGATTGCTTCTGATTAACTAAAAAGAATTAAACCGACTGCGAAAAAACGCACTAAAAAAATGCACTAAAAAGTATGAAATAAAATTTCCATTTAATTTCTGTGAATACACACGAACTTTAAATACAATACAATCTTTTTGGAGGCGGCACATAATTGATAATTTCCGACACTGGAAATTACGAAAATCTTTCAACTCTTCTACATGCTTTCACATATTAATGTATCTTCTCTTTCCACCTACTGATTTCCAAGCCAATAAGATCATAATCAGCAACATCTGTCATTTGGAAAATTTTCAATTTTGCGCCGCCTCCGGAAAGATTGTATTGTATTTAAGTTCGTGTGTATTCACATAAATTAAATGGAAATTATTTCACACTTTTTAGTGGAACGAGCAGAATTTGTAGCACACTGTTGGATGGTTTTTCGGTCTTATTGGTTATTTGCAATAAACACCGCAAGGAATGAAAAAATGCAAAATTTGTTTTCGAGGGACCAATCGGGAGACATACCCTACAAAATGCAAAAGGTTTCGTCGTGATTGGTTCATCCATCTCGGCGTAATCGGTGAACATAGAAAAAAAAAAGCGAAAAAAAAAGGCACATACAGATCGAATTGAGTAACCTCCTGCTATTTCGAAGTCGGTTAAAAATAAAAAAAACATTGGAATCGATTGAAGGGTGAATTATATGTACAACGCGTCTGAGGTGTTTCATCCCTTGAAACAAGACTGTTTCTCTCGTCGAAATGATTGTTCGCCGAGCCACTGGGAGCCTCCTGGCAGCCGCGAGCGGCGATCCGCCATGATCCCGTGTTTAAGCCGTGTAGAAACTCCGGGAATGTTGGTCGGCCCGGAATCGATTATCATAAATAGCGAGCGGGAACGTGTATCTTTGTTCGTGGCGCGTACGTAGCTGCGTGACACGCGAGATCGGCCTGTAATTTATGGAATCGAAATCGCTGACCCGCCGTGCTCGCGCTCGCTGAACGCTTAGCGCAACCTGGTTGCGGTAGAAAAAAGGAAATACAGTATCCGTGAAATATTACTGAAAAAAAACAGAGCTGCGGATACTAATCGATACTGCATTCAACACACACGACCACTGATTGGTCCTTTCTTGTGATCAGATATTATCGATGAAAATTATTTTTAGCGAAAAAAGTGTTTGAAAAATTTCGATGAAACGGCAAATGTGGCTGGATCGTGTTCCGGATCGACCAGTAACACGTTCACGCATCGTAATATATCTCTCTTCTCTTTTTCGCCGTAGCCCCGGCATCGCCAACCCCCTTTTTTGTTTTTCTCGGCCAATTAAACTATGATTTACAGCGACCGTTTAGACGAGCGTTTAACGGCCGTAAAAGTCCCTCGCTACTGATAATTAGCGGGGCATTAAACTCATTAGGTCCGATGCCGCGCAATATGCTAATTAATTAACGATGAACCAGCTCGTCAAACGGAATCGTCGACCGTGAAACCAGTCTGAATATGCGAGGGGTTCAGTCGTTTATGATCTGATCCGAGTACCTTAGAAAGATCCTTACGAGTCCGCTACGCCTCGAACTCGCGGCTATATTAAGATTTTGATCTCAGCTCTTCGGGTTCTTTTCTTTCTTGGTTTTTATTCTGCTAGGAAGTCGAGGGTCCGTGCACATTTCAGTAAATTTTAGTAAATTCAAACTTCAGAAACAACATTTTCGTACGAGATTCACACAAAATTGTCATTCATCAAGACTAATAAAATTCCCAATTAAAATGTTTCTTAACCCCTTGCCTTACAACATCGTGTCAGACTCGTGATGAAGATTTTGAACAGAGTCTAATAAATATGTACGTTATTAATAGACTGCGGATTTATGCGTTTAGGACAAAAATGGGTGGACGTATTAAAAAGATTGAAGGCCACCAGTGTATTTGTTTCATCTTAATAAGATAATTAAAAGAAGAATGAAATTTTTATTTGGCTCCTGTGTCTTGCAATCAGTGCAAACATTTCTTATTTTGCATAAGGATCCGCAGTCTAGTTATTAATCTCCTGTAAACCGAAATGAAACTTTATTTTGGATTCGTTAATGTATAGTTATTGAACAACATGAGGGCACACAATAGATATTTTCTCCTTTTTCAGGAAATTACGAACTACAAAGAAAGTTTTAATCACCGAAACCGTGAAATAAACCGTAGGGCCAGGGGGTAATGTAAAAATATTTTTTAATTTATTCAAATGTAGTCCTTTAGACATCTCGAAACAAGAAATAAATACATACGACCGCAGGACGTGTAGCGTATAAACTATAAACTCATTTACTGTGGAAATAATGCAGCCCTGTTACAGTGTTGTAATAATTAGGGGTAGTTCAGTAAAAAGGAGACTTCGGAATGCCTCGCCTCATATAACATGAGCGATCCCTTTGGAATCGATCGTGTGCGAGATTATGTTATTAATAGTGCAGGTGATTAAGGTTAGGAAATCCAAAATGGCTGTTGTATAAAGGTTACCAGAGAATGTGGACGAACGTGAATGCTTGCAAAAATTACAGCAGGAAATACTGTCCAAAAATTTTTGTTGTGACAAATTTCAGTTCGCAGAAAAATTGGGGGTCCTCTACTTCAGTTGGGGAATCTTGACTAACCTAAAAGCTGACGTATTGCTCAGAGTACTCTGGCGGAGGTGCCGATGAAAAATTAATTCTGTGTCTCATTTAGGCGTATACAACTCTTTAAGCGGTTGGTCGAGGCTCGTCACGGCCGTGTAGTAAGGAAATCAATCGTTCCGCCGGTTTATTATCATTTTCCCCGGGGGTTGGGGCGGCCGGAATTTATTTAAGAGGCTCTGCCAACTTAGGGGATTAAGGAGGCCGCGAAGGAAATCCATTTGTCCGTCGATGACGAGGCTGGCCGGCTGCCTGGCGCGCCTCGTTACAATCCGCCTCGTTTCGGCCGGCCCGATTGAAAAGTCACCGGTCTGACTAATGGACGCGGGCTAATTGCCAACAAAGGCAAATCAATCTCCATCCGGGGTTGCTAGTTGAGTCGTCCTCTCTTAGGCCAGCGGAACGATGCGCGAGCGTTGACAGGTACACGCACAGTGGCGTAGAACGAGCCCCGACATTCAACTCCTACGCCCTTTCAAAGTAATTACGCCAAAATTGCGCAATGACATGACGCCCCACATAGCGTTGAAGTTCTCTGTCCGTCAAAAAATGGTGAATGGCGTAGAACCACAGGCTGTTAGAAATAATTGAATGAAATGAATTAATCAATTTCCATGTGGAACGCTTAAGATCCAGGTCTCTTAAGTAGAAGTAAAAACAATTAAAAGCACACTAACTGTTCCACGATGGAGTAGGAGACCCTGTCAAATCAAATTTCTATGCTTTGCACTTGGAGCTATTTCAACTTGAAAATTAAACGTTTCTTCCGACCCAGAATAATTCCATTCTGTATTAATTTTTTTCTTTGTACGAATATGAAATTGATATGGTACAGCAATTTTTAGTGGTGATTCCAAGTCACCACTCGAGTGCTAAGGGTTAATAAAACCACTGTTACAACGGTGTAGACATCGACGCTTGCGCCGAGCAGGCCAATACGATTTCCGAGCATTGGCGTAGGCGAGGGCGCCGCGAGGGTTGCGCGGAAGTCTTTTAAAAATAATTTGGGCCGGTGTTCTGCGACACGACTCGCAGGCCTTTTAAAGCGCATAATTCAATTCGAGAGCGCAACGCCGCCAATGATGATTGCCTGCGCCCCATAGTGGCCATCGCCACTGTCCAATCCAAACACGATCTCCATCTTCCGACCCGTTCGTTCCCCGGCAAAAACAGCCGAGCCTTTTAGCGGGGCAAAAACGAGCAGGACGAGCGCAAAATGAAAACGAAACGCGATCAGTGAGAGACCGTTTTATTTCTTTGTTTGCCGGCGTAATTACACGGGCGCCCATTTTGCGGTTTTCGGGAAACCGTCGATTACGCCATTGCGCACACGCGAATCACCGGGCGAAGGTGACGGGAGACGAGAGAAGGACCGCAAGGAGGAGAAGAGACACGCGGGAGGCTCTTACGGAGGGAACACGGTGGAGAAACTGACCGAAAGAAGAGGACAAGGAAAGAATTACACCGAGAAGTGGGGAGACGGTTTTTCGGAGGTGAAGGAGAAAGGGGCGGAGGGATGAGTTTACTTTTTGCCGGACTCTAATTAGAGGCCAATTATATCGAGCAGGCGTTTGCCTCCACACAATGAACCGCGCATTTAGTATCGATGTAGCGAACCGATTAACTCCTATTTGTTGCGCGTTTTGTTCCCTCCCGGGGCTCGCCGGAGCCGGTCGCTGAATAAATACGGACTTAAGGGGCACGCACACCAGACAAATTTTCGGCCGGTTTTAATTTCCAGGATCCAGTGATAAATACACCGGGCATACAGAATAGAATACCGATTCCGATTCGTCTGCTTCTCGAAAGAGACAATCTCGAGAACCATCAACTAAGCATCGTAATTGGTATTTATAATTCAACATCTTGCAACACGAACGGGAATTTTGTAAGAGCAATAAAACCATAGAACTGAAGATAGCATGCGGTTTGATTTAAAGGCATTAGCTAATCGCCGACACGGAAAATAATTCCTTTACGACTTACAAATACCACAATTACCGGGTAATAAAAATAATTTATCCTCACCTGCGTACAGAAATTTCGAAAATAAATTTCCCGCATTTTTTCATGGCTCTCGTCGTAACAGGTGTACGAATGAATGAATATATTAAATGATTTCCTCCGAGGGAACCTTTATGGTTTCCTTACCCGTAAAATGAGAAATATAAAACGACTCGTCTCGGGTCTGATAATTCTGCGGCTAATTACCAACTAAAAATGCAGTATAATCGCGAATACACTTGTAGACATCGTGAAAAGTTATAAATTTAGTGCGCTTGTGTTTTGTCTTCTGAAACAAACAAAATCAGTCGGTAATAATAGAATGATGTGTAAGAACTGGAATTAAATAAAATCTTATTTTTAAAACAAATAAAAATTGTATAAAATTCTATCGAACTTGATATTCCAGCCTTTCTTGAACATTTTCATAAACCATCTATCTGTGTCTAGTGATGAGACAGCAGACAAGATCCTCCATCTTCTGAAAAAAGCAGAATCAGTCCGTAAAAAATGGAATCATTCTCTAAAAGGGTGAATGTGTTAATTAAAATTGCTTAATGCTTGTGCTCGTTATGAATTCACGGTTCGGTAATGAGAAAGGAGAGTGGATTGCTCGCGTGCGAAGAAAAAAGCGGGAATTTCGAATTAGGAAAGAAACCTCGGCGGGGACCGTTAATCGGACAAGCTGCTCATTGAGCCAATTATAAGAACGTGGACAAATTCGAGGGACTAATCAGCTTACGGGTATTATAATGCCTCCGGTAGCCACAGGGGTCTGCGTGGGATCTGATAGAGATACCACTTATTTATTACGCGCACCCCGCGCACTCGTGACAGCGTATCTGCGCCGGTCTGCAGCCACGTGGATGCATTCCTGGTTCCCCTGTTCCTTTACGAACCACCTGTAACAAAAATTTCGCTGTGCTAATCTGAGTCGAATATTAACATGCCTGTCACGCGTCGCATTCCTGCTACCGAATAAAATGTCCTGAAACAGTCGAATGTTGGACCTGTTCGTCACAAAAAGGTCTGGCAGGACCATTTTGTTTTTTGAGTCCGATAAGTCGACTTTAAAGATCTTTATGTGTTTCTGACATGACGTAATAAAATGTATTGAGTAGTAAAACGTTAGAAAAATTTAAGAATATTGTAATGTTGTTCTTAATGCAACAAAATCATTGAAGGATGAAATGAATTTTTATTTTCCTCCTGCTTCCCACAATCCATGCAGAACATTTTTATTTTGCATAAAGATACTGCAGTCTACTCATTATGTTTCTTTCTCATCCTCACCACACACATGCACACAGCATGTTTTAGTCGACGAAGAAAATTTAGTTTCTCAAAAATCTGCATTAGTGATTTTCATCGCTATCTTATAAAATTAGAGACAATTGTAAGAAAACGTAGTGGTATCTCGTTCGAGAAATTGAAGACCTCGAGGTGGTTTTTGGGCAGACCTGGGGCCCAAGGACGGGAAGGGCCCAGCCCTGGCAGCACCGTCGCGCAGAGGGTAAACTCTCGTGCATCCCACTCGGCTGGCTCTGCGTATAATACAGATTTCATATGCTAATTCCGTGATTAACAATGCCGGGAAGGAGCGTTTCATCATCCCGCGCTACCAGCGACGTCTTAATACCGCGGATTTACATGCTAATTCGTCGAACGACGCGGTTGCCTCTCGCTCTACCCGCCCGCGGACAATTTCTTCCCGTCGAATTATCTGGCCTCCGTCTAAATCCACCCATTATCCGCTGTCGTCCGTGAAATCGACGCGATTTCACGCCGTTTCCGCTAGTTCGTTCATCTTCCGTGTTTAGAATCTGTCGAACCATTTGTTCGCCACAAAAAAAGGTCTCGAAAAATTCGTGAAACAAGTGGAATCGTTCCGAGATCATTCTCCCTCAGCAATCCATCAATTTTCTAGCTCGAAGAAGGAAACCAGCAATTTCCCTCCAATTTCCAGCAGCCGGTGCATCTTCGTATCTGAATCTGCGATTTCCCTGGATCGTAGAGCCCGTTCCATTATCAACGCGATCCGCGATTAGGGGAGTCGCGGGGCGAGCAAGGGCTCGAGGATCTGATGAGATCGGATGGGTCCGGTCCCTTGAAGACTTACTCGCGTCATGCTGCGAGGGGGCCCGATCACACCTCGACGCCGTGGGACGTCGAAACCCCTTTTATTCAATTACCAGCCACGGCTCGACGAATTCGACCCGGTGTCCGGCTGCGTTTTCATCGCTCGACGGGCATCCGCGGACGCTTACACGTCGGTATTTATCGGTGTCGTTTCGACAGGGGAACGTTAATTAGCTGTGCGCTCGAACTGTGCCAGTGTCGACGCCGGGTTTGCACCTGTTTCACTGGTAACGAGGAATTCGAGCCTTCCCTAACAACTCTACTCGTTACATTCGTTCGTATATTTCCTTGGAAATATTTAGCAAATTTCTTCACGCGATTTTTATCGACGTTTCAACGATAAGAACGGAATAAAAAATGTTTGTAGGGTATTGCAAGACATACGAATGTATTTGATTGTCTTATTGAGCTATTATAAATGCATTAAATCCGCAGTCTAATCATGCAGAATGAGGATGTTCAAGATTGATTATTGTTTTATTCATCAATTTTTTTTCTGTCGTTCCGAATGCAGTAATTGAATTGTACGAAGCTTGACTTCTATTGGTGAAATTAGCATCACTCGACGCGTAAACTGTTTCGACGTCAGTCTCCTGTTCGCTAATCTACGCAAATGGCTCTGGAAATCTGACCAGTGTACACCGACCTAAATTGATTGGGTAAATTAGATTTTAATCGACGAACGGCGACGTTCCCGTAGCTGTCCGTTGCACGAAGGCAACATCGGGATTAGATCTGGCGTCCGTCACGAATTGATCCCGTCAGGAGCAAAGACAAGGAGGATCTGCGCGTTGGAAGGGAAGCCCCCAATCAAACTCCCATGATTCCGAATTAGCAGATGCTTTCGCCAGATCGAATGGGCGCCCCGTGGCGACCCTCGCACAGAAACCCCATGGAATGCGTGCCCGACCTTAAGATATTCACGACAACTATATTAGCCGCCTCAGATAGGATCGGCATCATACTGCGCCAGCGACACGCTTAACCCTGAAGAAGGTCCACGGCGTCTCTCTTTCTCTATTTCTCTTTCGATCCCAACACCCTCCTCACCCCGATAACCCTCCGCTGGGAACGCCATTTGATTTATGCGAATGATCGTCTTCCTTAACACTTTCGCTCACAAAATTCCCCCCGGAGATAATCGTAGCGTTTTAGTCGAAGAACCAGAGAAGTAGGTTTGACTTATTGGCCGGCTCGGGTCTACATCATTCCCGCGGCGCGTTATGTTTCGGCCATTAGGGTTTTAATGTGTCTGGGAGCTTGTTCCACCCAGGGACCGCGCATCTCTGCGAGGAAAACGCAAGCGGATCCGATATTCATCACGTATCTATTAGCTTGGTGCAGCGGGAATGAACGAGTGTCAACTGTCAGGTGTTGATTGGCCAGTTACATGCAAAAATGATTGTCAAAATCGAACATGAAGAGTTCGAAACGATCCCTAGTATATCACTGATAAATTGACAAAGTTATTAATCTCTTAAAAATTAGCTTTGTTCACACACACACACACACACATATTTTATCTGTTGAATTATCAAGTTGAACTTGTTTGATGATTCAAGAGGGAATATTAGAGGTTGGACGGAAAGTTCTGTGGTATTTTAAATAAGTTGAAACTTTTAAATGTTTTCATTAAAACACGACAGAACTTTCCCTCCAACCGAATAAATCTCGAAAGTGAAACTTGTCGATTTTCTTTCGAGCATTTGGGCTTCGTGACATCAATTGATTTCTCAGAGAGATCCTAGTTTAGTGCTTGTTAATCAAAAAATACCACTTCGGAAATCCAGTGGGAGGTGTCTAAAATGTTCCCACGATTCCTGTTAATCGAGGACAGCGAACCGTGTTCGTTTTCCAACTTTGGAGCATCCTGTAGAAAAATATCGACTGGAGCGTCGTCCACCGGCGCAAGCCTCGTCGCGTATAAATTCGCCCGTTTATTTTGTTACATTTAGTTTACGGCAGGGCCGGGTCGCGGTAACTTTGTCGAATGACACGGCCAATGAGAAATACAGCTAGACCCGTCATTATTTCACCGTGAAAAAGGGGGAGGAAGGTGAAAGGGGGGTCACGGGAGGAAAAAGAAACCGGGATAGAAAGCAATGAGATTCCGACGAGTCACCCGATACCTTTCTCGCGTTTCTCGCTGCGAGGTCCCCATGAATAAATTATCAAAACACTTTATCGCGACTATTATCCGCCATTACGACTTATTTCCCCTTATTTCCATCCCCGTTTATCGAATCGTTCCTCGGGTATACGTATCGCTGCATCTGTTCCCGAGCGTAATCGTTCGCCCGGCCTCGAAAAGGAAGACATCCGTTCCACCATAATTTGCCGGCTATTACACAAAATTTGTCGAACTTCGCCGACCAAGACAGAAAGAGCGAGAGAGAAGGAGAGACAGGGTCATTTCAACGATTCGTAAATTGGTCTTAATAAAACATTCTCGAAGCGGACAGACCTCGGAGCCGAAGCAGATCGGATATTTTATTTAAACTACCCCGAGCGCGAAATGCTCGGTTGACGCACGCAAAATTGTCAGAGCCTTGCGATAATGACAAAGGAAATCATGGTTGCAGGACTATAGGAAGAACGGAGGTGGTTAGAGACGCTTATGTCGTTATAGATGTTAATTTTTTAACAGGTTCGAGCAATTTTGGCTTACCGCGTCGAAACAACAGTCGGTGAATGAATGATTGATTAGGGTCGGAGTTGTTCTAACTCCTCTGTTTAAATTCATTCCTCTGGATATTGTCGTTCGATAGTGAAAGCTGGAACATGATCGACCCTTAAGTAGACTGTTAAAGCAGCCTTCTTAAATCTCAGACGTAATTCTACATAGAAATGTGTTTCCTCCTTAAATTATTTATACATTCTATTGCTTCGCTATGTTCGGTAAAATCCAGTGAAAATGGATGAAATACAAAACTGTAAAAATAGTAGAAACATTTATGGACACTGCTATGTACATCATTTTTGACTTACTGAAATTATTGATCATTTTAGTTGAAACTCCATACCGGTTTTCGTTTAAAAAATAGCACTATTCCATTTCACGCGAAAACCATCAATTGAGCACTTGAAAAGTCCACTTAAGGCAGAGGAGCCACTCAGAGGAAGACAATGGCATCGTCTGACATAAGCGACCACGTAATATCATAGTGCACGTTTCGTGACGCGCCGAGCGCATTAATAAATGAAGTGATCATCTATTTTTACTGCGGGAGCGTAAGGGATCGTCGTCGAACATGGCAGTCCGTCAAGAATTCCGATGTTAGAATCATCGACGGTACATCGTTTCTTATTCCAGTAAACGTGTTGTCTAGCATCGACATCATCGGACTGTCAAATCGGTAGTATTCGGGAAAAAGGGCCTCTCGATTTGTATTCAAGCGTGTTCGATTCTCACGCGTTCCACAGGCGACTTCCTCCGCACGTGACGCATCACCACCGAAATAAACGTGTGGATCTTGACGAAAATGATCTATCGATTAGCGACACCGGGAAATAATGGGCCCTCAGATCCCGCTTCTATAATATCGTCGACTAGCTTGCTTCCGGCTACTGAGGCTAGGTTCTCGGTGCTACGATCTTTCCACCACGATCGAGACGCATTAACAATGCAACCGGCGTTCTGACAACGACTGAACGATGCAGACGGTGTCAACGGTAAATGGTTATGACGGGGACGCGTTGAATCTTTGATTTCCGTGATGTCACATTACACGGAAACGTCCTCGCCCACTGCTTTCACTCCGGGAACGATTAACGGAATTATTAACGATGCAGGTTGCGACTCTTTTTCAATTTTCTTGTAAAAATCGCGGAGCTACGTTCCGTGATATTTCACGGAATTTTTGTGTGAAGATTAATTGAACTATTTTGCGATGCATTATATTCTCGAGAAAATATTAGGAAGAACATTGATGTTCAATCTTACACGTTAACGGGACGAATAATATGATGGAAATATGTGCGTTTAGAAAATGGGAAGATACGATTATACCATCTAATATTTGCGAGAAAGTGTTTGGAACAAAATGAATTTTCAATGTTGATCCATCAAACACTACGAAGAATATTTTCACAGCTACGAACGATTTAAAAAGTTGTTAAAAAAATGTGAGAATATAGATGGACATTGATGTTCATTCTTAAAATTAATAGGTCAAATAAAATGATGGAAACATGTACATTTAGAAAATGGAAAAAAGAATGAATTTTCAATGTTGATTCACGAAACGCTACGAAGAATATTTGTACAGGTACTAACGATTCAAAAAGTCACGTTTTTTCTGTCGTCTTGTGTTTACAAGAAAATGTGAGAATGAAGTTGGACATTGATGTTTAACGTTCGCAGTAACATGGGAAGGATTGTAATGGAAACGGTGAGATTTGAACAGCGGAGAAAAGGCCGAAAACAATCGCGTTGACCGACACGAGCACGGAAATTCCTGCAGAAGCGCGATAAAAATGTTGGTCCCTCGGAACACTCGGAACTGGCTCACGAGGGCGATGGTCGTGTCGAGAAGGAGATCGGCCAAGCAGATTCGAGCGGGTTCCCCGGAGACATTTCTCGCATTTCGTGGCGAGCCGCGGACACGTGTTGCCGACACGGTTTTATTGGGATTCGCAAAATTTCTGCGATCGGTCCCGCCCGGCCAAAAATCTGATCCCCGTTGGATACGACTCTGTCCCGGCGAACGACCAACAATTCTCCCGTTTCTTTCTTTATTTTCCTCGATACGGAGATTCGACGATTAAATTTCGAGTTTCAACAAATATCTTACCAGAAACTAATTCGTCGTTTAGCTCAACACGTACATTAAATAATTCTATAGATTGCAGAGATAGTAAAAACATCAGGATAATTTGAGAATGGATAAAATATATTATATTATCAGTATATTTCTATGCAAGAGAAAAAATGTTATAGTAAGAATCGATGATGAATTGAATATTACATTAGCATGCGACACGGTCAGTATTCTCGAATCTCGCCAGAAAGAAGATACCCGCCGCTATCAATGAACAATATTGTCTCAATGATAAATTGTGAGCACCACGCAATGGGTCAAAAGTTATCGCAGACCTTCCAGCATCAGAGCGTAATTATCTCCCAATTAATAGTCTATTACGACTCTGTCACGCGTGCAGGATGTCGGATTATCGTTGTCATTCACTTCGAGATGGTTTCACATTATCTCAAACCGGAAGCCATCATAGTCTTATCTGCGGAGAGAACCTTAGAGAGAGAGACAGATGTTTCGGAACATTTTCGTCGAGTTTTGTAACCTCTTCCACACGATCTACAACCCAATCAAATTTCTTCAATGATTAACCACTGTAGTTGAATTATTTTGCAATTGATAGTAATTGGAGTTGATAAAATACAATGTGTAAGGCTCAATAAATGAGGGGCTAATGAACGACGGAGAAAACAATATAGAATTTAATAAATGAGGGCTAAATAAGGCTCAATAAATAAGAGGTTCATAAAACGTGAAGGCTAACAAATTTGGAGTTAATAAAACAAAGGGGTTAATAACTATGGAATTAATGAATGAGGAATTAGTGAAAGATATGGCTCAATAAATAAGGGGTTAATAAAACATGAGGGCTAACAAATTTGGAGTTAATAAAATAAAGGGGTTAATAAATGTGGAGTTAATAAAATGTAGGGTTAATAAATGAGGAATTAGTGAAACATATGGCTCAATAAATAATGGGTTAATAAAACATGAGAGCTAACAAATCAGAATTTAATAAAATAAAGGGGTTAATAAATGTGGAGTTAAAAAAATAAAGGATTCAGCCAACGAGGGATTAATAAATCAAGGGTAAGACAATGTAGTATTGTCAATTAATATTGATAAATATTAATAAAAGGGTTGGAATAAGAAGATTAATATGTGGAAGGGTTTCGACGTCCACCGAATTTCGAAAGATGGCGTGAGTTCCTTCCTGGCGGAGTGTCGCCTAATCGCGAATGTCAGTCACACACGGCCAATATTTCACGTGGCCGATGGGGCCCCACGTCCATTGGCACGTTTTGTTTATGGTGGTCCTAACTCGGTCCCCCCCGAGTTAGGTACACAGGGCGTGCACACGATTCGTGATTAATTGGCAGGCTTCCAGGTAGAGGCGATATGCTAGCCGGTGGCGACTTTCGAAGTGCCAGCCAGCCTTCCGTTGGCACCGGCCATTGTTCCATGATTAATCATCCATTGGTAAGTCACCGTTCTTTCGTGGTAAACCCATCGTTTCGATGTTTCCCGTGTTGTTACGATCGATCGATCGTTCATCGGCACCGATTATACCCCGTTCATCCGTGACTACCATCCGTGATCGACACACCGACGATCCCGGCTGACTATACACGAAGACAGTCGCGCGAGACTGCTCGCAATGGGTTTGTTAGCGATTCCCATAACGGATCGATGCTGACACTTTCGGATGCTACGGCGCGGCGTCGCCTTTTATTGGCCAGAACGCGGATGAAAGGTCTGTTTGATTAACCTTTCGCCGCTCCGGCGACTGACGGCGTTTTTAATCGGCAAAAACCCATGATTAACGGCCGGGAGATTTGTTAATACATTTCTGTACGACGATTACAATTGTAGAAAATTTTCTGGCTACTTTAGACCAGTGGAATATAATTGTGCGAGGTCTGGTAGAGTCCGCAGACTTGTCGCCTTTGAACGAGTATCGTCGAACTGCAAATCATTATGCAAATTCGCTGTCGGGTTAGATTGTGAAGAAACCAGGAAAAATTTGTACTGCTGCTTAAGTCGATTCCTGTGATTCGAGTAAAATAAAAATACCAGTGAGCTTGTCCATGCAAATTGATGTTTCTGCAAAAATTATTCGGATCCATATATGTCAGTGGATTGAAATTCAAATTTTTTATACTCTACAAATGTACCAAGATCCCCAGTCTTTATAAGATTATAGTGTTGATCGACCTTCTGATTAGGGAAAGAAGAATATTAAACCTGTATTCAAATTTGTTTAAATATTTATCTGGCCAGATTTTATGTCACGGTTCCACTCGTTTCCTTTTATAATTGACTCTTGATGGAACGATATCGTGGAAGAATCAGAGTGGCGCCGTCGTCGTTACACAGTTACAGGAAACCAAGTATAATAAACGTCGAAAGAATTATGCCAGATCTTGCACACTGTGGAACGGTGAAATAAATAAATATATTGTCTCTTGTTATATTAGACACGTCAAGTAAATCTGTAATTGATCATTATCAGATTTTATTACTATTTCTTCGTTTGCACGAACCGAATGAAAAAGCAGTAGAATTCAATATTATTTTTGCCTCGACGATAATGTATTTAAACTATCGGCGCAGAAGATAAACTTCTGTTCACCTCGAGTCTCTATGTATAGCCGTAGAGCCATGAGAATTTTCCTACTCGCAAAGATTTACAGTCTATTCATTACGATTGAACAACCAGAGATACGATCTTAGCCTACGATGCTGGTCGAAACGTCTATTTCGTGCTTCTCGAGCGCATTATCATAGCAATCTCCGATCAGTCGGGCATGATCGAAAAACACCATTAATCCACCGCGTCTGTTCTCTTCATTGTCGACTCTCCCAGCTAAACGCGTCTTTCGAAACGGCGAAATCGAAGCATCGAAGCATGTAGTCAATGAAATTTGAGGACAAACATTTTTCACTTTATTCGTTCAGAACATCCAGTAAAGTTAATTCAATGAAGCCAAAACTGGAAGGACGAAAAAACACTCTTCGATCTAGTCAATGAAAGAAGACAAACATTTTTCATTTTATTCGTTCAGAACATCCAGTAAAATTAATTCAATGAAGCCAAAGCTGGAAGAACGAAATGTATCACAATGACTAATTCCTTGAATCTTTCTACAACCTTCGATCCTAACAAAGTTTAATTCTCTTCGATGGAGCCAAAGATCTTACTAGAAAATCTGTGTCACCTGTACATACATGGCCGACGCAGAGTTGTCAGACAAGGAGAATTGACTCGAATTGAGGGAGAGAAGTTGCCCTGTATCTGCCAGCACCGGAGTAGTCACGTGACGTTGACGTCAACGGAGGAATAGCGTCGTGGAAGGGGAAGGTAGAATGAGGACACAAATCTTGTTTTAATTACTCCGATTGTCCAAACAAGGAAGCACACGTCTCTGAGTAATGAGCAAAGTCCCTGAACAGCAAGAAGAAAGTAGGTTTCCCTATTTTCATCTTTCAGCGGGTGAGAACATCCCGATGGCGGAGCGTTAAAAATTAATTTCCGGGTCGTTGTTAGCCCTGCCGCGGGGTTACGCGCTGATTAAAACCTGCCCCCGGCGGATCTGCATAAACTGGATAAAGGAATCTCGTTAGTATTACCATAATGTCATCGAATTATCAACGCCTATACGGTAACCCGTGCGTGCCGTTGCTTGGTCGAGGGTATCGCCTCCTTTTCGATGTATACATATATCTTTCTCTGCACACGGTCGCTCGCATATTTGTGCACACATAGTCGGACGCACACATCGTTACGAACGCGCGTATATGTGTGCACGAGGCACGCGGCATCAGCCATAAATAATGCATGGGCATCGCCGTGTCCCGGTCTGTAATTTGATTGCGGAGGCGTCGATTTAAAAGTTTGGCGCCCACCTTCCTCACGGACGCGACCATAATGGCACCTACACGCACCATAGGTCGAGAACTGGGGGGCCCACGGGGTCGCGGAATGGTTCCGACCATGCTTGAACCTAACCCAGGGAACCAGAGGATCATCCTCTCTCTCTGCGGGACCAACGTTGGAAGAAGATGCACCGATCGATGAAAGCTCTACGATGGACATGCAAGATGTGGGGGGCTAGGGGGATGAACGAAGAAGAGGGTGGAACTCCGGTATCGGACGAGACAATCACACCATTGTTGCACCGGGGCCACGTGTAATTAACGATACCATCGTTCGGGAATTATTCATTTATCATCGATCGGGACTGGCCTGTCCTTTAAACCCGGCCGGGGTGTGACGAGAATCGCAAACAACACCGACGCTCTGCAACCCTTCCGACGTCATCGGCCCGCGGAATTGTGGTGATTCATGAATTTGATGAATTTGATGTACTTGATGCACTTGATGAATTTGATGAATTTGATGAACTTGATGGACTTGATGAATTTTATGAATTGTACGAACTTGATGAACTTAATGAATTTTATGGATTTTAAACTTGATGGACTTGAATTTTAAACTTGATGGACTTGATGAATTTTATGAATTGTATGAACTTGATGAATTTTATGAGTTTTATGAACTTGATGAATTTTATGAATTGTTTGAATTTTATGAATTGTTTGAATTTTATGAATTGTTTGAATTTTATGAATTGTTTGAATTATATGAATTGTTTGAATTTTATGAATTGTTTGAATTTTATGAATGCAGTGTTGAGTCGTGAGAGAAGTACATTTGGTCAATGTTTATTTATCGTCACATGTTATAGTATTCAGTACCTATACATATGTATACATTTATTACCCCTTAACAGTCGAGGGCGAGGGGTGGCTCAGAGTCACCACTAAAAATGGCTGCACCACTATTCACGATATTATTTACATTATTAAATATATTGGTATCTCATCAATTGCTACACATTTAAGTACAGCATGAGGTATTTTATCAATTTCATATCCACAAAATAAATCATACACAATTGAATTATGCGAGGTCGGAAAAAATGTTAATTTTCGAGCCAAAATAGCTCCGACCGTAAAGGATTAAGGATTGATTAAGAAACAGGAGACTAGACTGCAGATTTTATGAATTGTATGAATCTCACGAATTCAACGTACATCGTAGAAGAATGTGAAAGGGGAAACGAACGACCTGAAAATTTGAGAACTACTGAGGCTGGTGTCTGGGCAGGATCGAGCGTCGCGCAGGATCTCTCGCTTGGATTTTAGGTTGACGATTAGTCAATAACTCCGGCGGATGGCAGACATCACGTACCGATGGTTAAGCGTGTTTAACCATTATCGGCGTCGCTCGCATGACAGGAATATTCGCTGTTGCCACCCATGTCGCGATCGAGGGGAGCCACCCTGGCCGTACACCCTCGCGCAAATATGCGCAGAATCGAGCGAGCGCCGCGCCTCGCATATTTACGGCGCAAGGTGCTCCTCATTAGGCTTCTTTCACAGTAAGTCGGTAGTCTCTCTCGTCTTCTCTCCGTCTTCACGTATTACACAAGATAGAACCGAGACCTTTAACGATAAGAATCTCGATTACCATATTCTGACAAACTTTCTTTAACTTTAATCAATATGCAAGAATTCAAACAACACGACCAAAGTATACTAAACCACAAAGTTTCAAATGAAGTCACTTCGTTCGTACTTTCATGAAAAATTGCTGCAGATCCATGTCTTTTATTAAAAAGATGACTCTAACGAAGTGCAGGTAAATTAATTTATCTGAGTTATTGCACAGATAGCGCGCAATATTTCGTAAGATCCTCGTGTATAAATTACTGTAACGAGTTGAGAGAAACGTATTTGTTAGGGAGACAATGGGAAGTATTTTCCAAGGGGGAGGGTTCGTTATACAGATTAATTATTTCGACCCGAGATCACCGACATATACCATAATGAGCCGTTAACGACCGGTGTGAGAATCACGGCATTCGTTTCACGGTTAATTAACATTCATTTATGCACCTGTTAACGTAATGTTAATTGAAGACTCGAGGAAATGGAATTTCAGGTAAACAATTGCCCCCCCTCCCAAGGTCGATCGTTTCGTTTTGGTAGACCTACCTCGGACGTTGCCCCATATTTTCTAACCTCTGACTGTACTTTGTTAGCTTGAAGCACGAGCTTCTTGAACGTTCAGTTATGCTTCGAAGTAAGTATTAGTCACTCCAATAAAAATGTCATCACTGAAATTTCACAGCGAACGAAGTTGGTTTGATTAACGTGAACTAAAGAGACGATAAATAAGCTTCTTCTGTTTGGCGAATTAAAACGGTTATCGTGTGTAATAAAAATTGAACGAACGAATGGAATGCAAGTAGTCGCTTCCGAGGAGGAATATCTTTTCATGCGGGACAAGGACTAGAAGCCACAATAGCGGTGTAATTTTTTAAGTTATTATCTCCGTAGTATCTTTCCTGCTTGTACCACGAATTCTCGAATACGGATGCCAGCTCGTCCGCAGGACGTGCGAGGAATTCGTGCGAATTCTGGGAAAGGACACGGACGAAAAATGAGAGCCCTTTTGGGAGGATACTCCCGAAAGGATACTCGATTCGCGGGATCATAAGAATCGTGCGTCTGCTTCTTACGTGTGCATCTTTTAATCTTTCATTCGCAACAATCTCAACGTCTTGCATCAAGAAGCGTCCTTATAATTTGACCAAATAAAAAAGTGTGACTCATTCAAATTTGGATGCAGACGAATTTTTTGTTGTTAAAGAACCTATATTATGAAATAAAAATGGTACTCACTAATGTTTAATAGCTACATCTAATCAAAATAAACGAATAAAATCAAGCTGGGAGCCTGTATTGAAATTAATTTTCACACAGGTAGATATTTATTGGAAGTAGAAATATGTAGAAAGAACAGTTTGGAAATTTCACGAATACAGGGTCACGACAACGTAACCTGCGCCCACTTGTGGCGGCAAAACCGATTCGAAAACGATCTTGAAAACGCAATGGGAATCGGCAAGAGGCTCGAGGGTGGCCGTTGGCATTTTTTTGGCATCGTCATTAACGACTTCGCCCTGGCGAGAGACGTTCGAGGAATCGATTATGACGGCGTCGACGCGTGCTGGCATCCCTGAAGAGGGTCACACGCCTCTTTCACGTTTTTAGACTTGATTCCAACCGGTGGGAGAGCGTTTATGGTGACAGAGGTGCGAGACGCCCACAAGGAAAACGATATGGAGGTTGGAATTTTTAGTTTCTTGCTCGGGACCTGATACGGCGATAATCGTGTCGCATAATTGCGCCGAACAAATAGGAATCGGTCGTAAAAACAGTTTCTACCTCATTTTAAACAAAATGGCCACTCGACGTCTGCAACCATCAAAGTATTTTCCCTCTGACTCTCAATGAATAAACCCTTTTTCATTAAAGTACAATGATCGAACAACATATTGAAGATGGTCACAGAAAAAATCCAAGAATACACGTTCAAGTATGTGACCGATGCTGTGAGAAATGTCCCAGAAAATCGTGCACATTGTGGACGCAGGAGATCAGAAAATTGGATCTGTTTCCCTGAGAAGCCGCGATAGAGGCGAAAAGCTGAAAGGAAGGTGCAAACGACGAAATCGCTGAAGAGGAAAAAGGGACTCGGCCAAGCCTCTTAACTTTCCATCGAAGTCGAAGTTTGAAGTCGAAGTCTCCGGGACGGTCGCATTGTCGCGGTTAACGAGATTATCGGCGGCATTCAGTCGGCATTCATGGAAAAAATAAATATTTGGAGGGGCCATTGTGGTGATCTCGTGCGAGCGCAGATGCGGATGAGCCGCGGAGAGGTTCGCGAGGGAGGAGCCGGACCGGAAATGGACAAAGGACGGTGCCATTCCGCGGTTTCTCTCCTTGCCGCCGCTGAATAGCCCGGGGAGATTGAAACGTCAACCCCGGACCGGTCATTGTTGGCTAATGTTGGTTTTACGAGCGGTGACTTCGGCACCGGAAACGTTCTCACGTGTGCACGAGCGGAACGCGGCAAAAGTCGATGCGAAATTGTCCCCGGGCCCTTTGAAACCTGCCCGACCGAGAGTTTGCAATACTGACTTCCCCTTTCACTCCTGTTTTGACTTTTTCCATCCCCCACCGCCATTCCTCGGCCATTTGATCCCTCACAATGCCCTCCAGAATAAGATTCTAATCTGAAAATTCTTTGCATCAACGTTCAAGTATCGCGAATTAAAACAAAAGAAAACATTTTCTTGACTCTAAACCTTCCAGTGCTTATTTTGCCATTATGAAAGTTGCAAAATCCGATTACCACAATTCGGTTTAGTATAATCTATAAAAGGTTTTGAGAAGTCAACATGTTAGAAATGTTTTTTGAACAGCGAGTGATGGTAAAAAAGGGAGATTGCTTGGTCGATATTTTTGCTGGCTGCAGGATCAACACCTCGATCGCCTTTTAATAACGCGGAGGAACGGTGCGCGTGAAACGGTTTTCGGAATGGCCATTGTCCGGGGCAAAAAGAAATTTCGAAAAGAAAGGGACGACGTTTAGGTTTGACGACGGGGATCGGTTACCCATTGGTCCGTGGCTGGTGGTCCTCGCTCCTGCTGGACCTCTAATCTAATCCGACAGGTCACCGATACAACGGGCCTTCGGATTAACCGGCGTTTTGTACAGGTTAGCCTACCGATTCCGGTCCGCCCGAGAAAACATCCTCTTTCGAAGTCGGGGAATATCTTATCCGGTTTTTTCTACCGTGCGGATTCGACTTTCGGGATACGACTTTTTAAGTTGGCGTGAAACAGTGCCTTCAACTACTGGGAACGCGGCTTAACAAATCGGACGCTGAACACGAAGATTAACATAACAAAATTCACTGATCGAATGCAGAAAATTCTGTCTGAAATTTTTTAACGAATTTACACGAACTAATAACAATTCTATAATAGAGCATCGAATAGTATGATTTAACATTCAAATTGCAGGTGGAGTCAAAATGGCTTATTCCTGATTTTTTCTTTTGTGATTGTTGGACTTCTAAAAATGCTTTCACGATAAATTCTTTAGTGAACTTGTGTGTTAAGTATTTTTATTATTAAACAATCACAAATTGATTTCCCCTAATGAAACAAATTGTGCAGTAAAAATACATATTCTTTAGCATGAATTAAAAAAAATCATTTTAAGCGGTACAAAGGAAGAGTTTGGAGATGATCGACGTCAGTATGGTTTCGATCGTGTAGGACAAGATTTTTCGAGAACGTGCGTAATGGCGGAGGGCAGGAATTCATATTCAGACGTGGTCACCGTTGAAGTATGTAAACAAGAGCCGACCAACGTGATCACCATCGACAATCGATCGATCGATCGATCGGTCGATCTGCCCCCGAGGAGAAATCGCTTTCGCGGAACGATAAAATATAAGCGATGACTTGATCGCAAGATTAGCGCGACTCCCCGCGATGTCTTTTCCCTCCTACCTCCCGCTTCTCTTCGTCCTCCTTATGCCAAGCTTCTGTTCGACGGTGATTTTACACGTTCGTTGACCCGCGATACTCGTAAAAACCATAAAAATGATATTATGCGTCGTACCGAGTCGTCTCAATACGCGCAATCCTTCGAACACTGACTGTACATGTTGTATCGTTTCATAGAATTGTTGATAAATTCACTAAAGTCAATACAAAACCGTTTTTAATGAAAATGAAAATATCATTATCATTCCGTTAAAATACTTTCACGGAATTTTGAGAAGACGTTCAGTGTGACATTTCATAATTTTAAGATACAGAGTACCATGTCAGGATTAAAATGGTAACCCGTTCACTGCCAACCATTTTTACTGGCTGAAAACCATACTAAACATAATACTCCAGTCGTGTTCTTAATTTCTGAATGTTTTTCTCGTTAGCCACGAAGACTAGTTTCGTTGTTCGACTCGGTTCAACGTTGAGCCACCAATTCCTCTCCTTCCGTCAGCGTCGCCGCAAGAAACAACGGGTCCTCAGAAATGGGTCCCAGCAATAAAACGGCGATCCATAAAAATATTTCGACTCTTTCTGTTTATTTGTTGCGCGGGTTCGATCCCCATAAAGGCTGATTCGGCCGTGAACGGTTCTCGGAGCACGCCCTCGCCTTGGACGTCGAATTTTAGAAGCATGCTCACGGGCCCGTAAAAGTCGAGCTTAAAAAGTCCCCGGGGAGAGGATTGTTCCTTCGAGGAAAACTTGAAATACACCGGGGGATAATCATGCTTGCGGAAAAAGGGACACGGGATTTTCGACTGAAAATTTCTGGGCCCCCCCTGACATGATCTTGACTCGGCGACACCCTCAGAATGGGCCCACTTGAACCTTTCTTCATCTCAAAAGTACACCTTTTATGTTGTCCTCCAATGAATGTATCTTTTCAATTAATTTTTAGTACATTTGAATTTGTTTGATATTATCAACAGTAAAAAGTTTCTAATAAGCTAATTAAATCTACGACTAGTATGGTACAATTTGCATGAATTTTTTTCGTTGGAACAACAGCGGAAATCTCGTTTATCACACGCTGTCGAGCAGGGGAAACAGTCTCGTTAATAAAATAGCGACCGGGGCACGGGGTTGAATGGCGAGTTCGGTTCTGGTCCACATTGTTGAACCTAATTAATTAAGCAGGGTGCCGTGGCGGCGGCAGAATCATAAACTTTAATAGCGAGCTTCGTGGAAAGAAAGGAGAGCCCCGGGGGTTTATTTACATCGCTTCCGTGGCTCACGCGGAACAGAAAACGGGCGGGGGCGGCGGCGGGGGGGTTAGGAGAGGGCGGTCATAAATGCCCGTTTATTACCGCGGTAATATTACCGTCCACTTAAGGGCCGCGCGTTTTATAGGTAATAACTCATTTGGGAATTAGGCTCTTTAACACAAAGCCCTCGGTTTTCGATAAGCATCTCTCCCTCTCGGGCCACGGTCAGGGGCCCGCAGAAAATGAGAGACGGCATAATCGGTTCCCTGGCACAGCCACCGATAGACGTCACCGCCCTTCTTTATCTCCCGTTACCAATTTTTCATCATCAAACGAAACGCCACCATCCCCGCTAATTATTTCCTTCACCATTCCTCGAAAATAAGTGTTCGTCCTTTCATCTAATTCAAATTGAACGCGTCAAACGCATAGACTGAATCGAATTTTTTAACAATTTATTTTAATAAAGGAAATAATAATTGCCGAACCTTAGCCTTGGTTATTATTCACAATATAGTTTACATTATCAAATACCATGGTAAATATTCAATTACTACACATTTAAGTATTGTGTGAAGTATTATATCAATTTCATATCCATACAATTTCAGAGAATTCCATAGAATGAAATTATTCTAGGACGGAGGACATGTTTAATTTTCAAGTTAAAGTAGCTCCGACTGTAAAGGGTTTAGATTAGTAAGGCGAAATACAAGGCTATATGTGTAGGACGCGTTTTATCAAACATTTTTGACGGTGCATTGCAGCAAGAAGAATTCCGACAGATAGCGTGCAAATAAAAAAAATCGCAATCTCACGGTGCGTGGAATCATTAATATTTTATCGCTCGAAAGTGGCATGGAGGAGCTCCCAAGCACTTCTTCCACGGTGAAAAAAGACGGGCAGAACATTGGCGAGAGAGGGGAGTGCTGGAGGGGAGGGGATTTTTATACGAAGCTTTGTAACCTGCTAATTGTAAGTCGGGTAACGCTCGAAACGGACCGTTTTTTGCTTTATCGGCCCCTTAATTCGCACTCTTACACCTTTTCCCTTTCCATTTCGGCCGGCCTATAAAGGGGTACACACGCGAGGACCCGGCTCGGTAATAAATATGGTGGCATTTCGGAAACCCTCCGCCATTTAATGAGACTCTTTAGCCCGTTATTAAATTATAAATTATGACAATCTTATCTCCAATTTAATGAACCGGACGTTTTACGCTCGCCGTTAATATCCAACCGACACCTACGAGGCCCACGGGCTCACCACGAAACTGGTCCATAACCGTTTTCGGGTCCCTTCGAAATGGAATCGGTACCTGCCAGCCACGAATTTTTGCGTAACAACGTCCACTTGTCCCGAGACGGACCAGAGAAACAACAACTGCTTTTTTTAGTATCACAGTTCGCGATTCCTAAAGCGAAACCGACCGTGCCATTTTTTATTGGTTTTCTTCATTGGTACCATCAAGTTACCATTATCAAATAGTTATACATATAATAATATTGGACATTACCGTTGAAAGCCTCTGATTCTGAATAACATAAATAACAATTTAACACTTCGTTGTTTCAGGTTAGGTTCACAACGGCGTACATGCAGAGTGTTTCGTGAATGTAACGGAACAATGACTTTTTAAGGGCAAACTTTAGAGATCGTTCTAATTGCTATTTTTATTATTTTCTATTTTATTTTAACAGGCTCCGTGTCGAGCCGTTTTTGCTCGACAATTAAACAAAATTACGTGTTTTGTTCTATGTATACTACACATTTTATAATACCTCATACTTCTGGTGGAAATATGTTCTACGGTGTTAAACTTGTCACAAAATATACGTTTTTAGCGCATTAAACAAATATGTCTGAATGGATAGATTAACGTGTACAAAACAAATCCAGTACAGTAAAAAATCGAAGCTGTTCGGCGGACAGGTGACCGAACATTTTTCGGTCAGGCCAATTATTTCGCGAATTGATCTCTTATTGTTGCAAGACGAGGCCCATTAACGAGCCCAATAAAAACGGTTCTATATCTGTCGATGGTCCAGTTCGGCGAACCGGGGTACTGCGGAATTTCTTCGTGGTCGGTTCCGTGGCCCGATAAATTCCGTTTGTTATTGGCCCGGGAGGAACGAGGAGAACGGTACCATTTCCACCGATACGCTTCCATCGATACGGATCTCTCAGCCGCGGGATAATCCAATCTCTTCCCACGTGGCGCCCCGCGGTGTGGACGCGGCTTTATTAGCCGTCAATTGTTTGTTCAACATTCCCCAAAAACCCCCGTAAACGTTCGCCGGGCTGATTTACTGCCCGCTTCGAGGATCCACGGGCGGAGAGTCCTTCGTCCGGGGATCTCGCAAGGATCCAGGAGAAAGAGAGAGAGTAAGACAGAGACAGAGAAGATCCTTTGGAACACCAGCCACAACCTGCGGGGGGCGTCTTTCACCTTCAGGAAATCGACTGGTACCCGAAACCCCCCGCGAATTTTTCTCATTACACGTTCTTCCACCTCCTCTCTCCGCCATTTTGTTATGCAATTTCTAAACTGGTTCATTCTCCGAAGAATATATTGAAAACACATTGTCGAAGTAGTTCGTGCAAAAATTGAGATTTTCAGACAAAGATAATGTAGAAATCAATCTCGAACTGGAAATTATTTTTTCACTCAAATTGTCCAATTTGAATCTACAATTTATTAAATATGACGAATAGACTGCGTTTAGTTTTTCATTCACTCATTCTTGCATTATCCCCTTGCATATACCCCTTGCCGTATCATTTTACAGTTCCAGTGATTAAAACGTCTTTATCCCCAAAAGTGTCGTAGAAGGGAAAAGAGAATTGATATTTTTTTACGGCTACATTTATTTTAATACTTGAATATTGATTACAAACGAATCGAATTTTATTTCATCTTAAAAAGAAAGGCGCATTTCTATTTGTTGGACTTCGTTTAATATCTTCATCACGAGTGCGACTCGTTAAAATACAGCAAGGGGTTAATGCATAAAATGCATTTTTTTTTTAAATTCCCTTTCCGGAAGAAAGGTTCGAACCTTGAAGTCCGATAAGAATTCCCAGGACACCCGGTACACCGTCACGGTGTCACCGGACAAAGAGCTACAAGTTGACCAAGAAACAGCGACCAGGGAGTTAGGTTAAGGACGATAAATCTCCAATAAGTGGACCAAGCTCGATCGTAACCCCCGTGGATCGGCTCGCGAACGATCGAGGAGGAGCGTGCGTGTAACTATAATAAGCCACTGCGAGCCCATTAGTTTGATTATTAAATTTCTCTACGGTGGTTCTGGGGAAGGGAGAAGGGGTATAGGTCCCCCAGAGCAGGTTTCGCGTTTAGGCGACCATTAGCTCGAGATTTACGCCGAGCCGTAACTCATCGTACTCATTTGTTCCTCTTCTTCTCTGTCCTCCTCTTGTGCCCGGCTGGTCCCAGTAACGGGGACCTATTCCCATCTCTGTTTCGGGGCCCTTTCGACGCTTCGACAGACTCCATTCACAGTGGCCTCGCGATTGGTCGATCCTTCATATCCTGTCGCCTATTCTTCGCCGTTGAAAAAAGGCCCGTGTGTTTGTTCCTTCCGATGGCGCGATGGCTTCCTGGAACGTCGTGTCAGTGTGGACGCACCCATACTTCGACAGTGTCGAATCTACATTTCAGTTCTCTTGTTTGCCGACCAAATTAGTTTTTATTTACACGTTTAGGTACCATTAGTACCATTTGCGACAAACGTTAGTAGATGAAGTTTGAGACGGTAGAAGGATTAAAGAAGTTTCTGAACATCGATTTATTATTTCCAAAGTATTAGAATTGTTAATCCCTTGTAATCTGCCAGATGTGAATGTTATGTCTTTCTATTAATCCAATGATTTTGAAGTTTCTCATATATACAGTCTCGAAACTTTAAATTTAGTGTTTCAAGCATAAACAAAGGTGTCGACTGCACTAGTCAATAAAAATTGATTTACGTGGGCGTCGATTAAAGTTTCATGTAAACAATTACGTAGAATGTGGAGTGCGAGTAACTGTTCTCATCAGTGAAATGATTGAAGACAAAGAGAAGTTGTGTAATTAGTGCTACCGCGAAGAATATCGTGCGGCAAGTGGTTAAGGGACGGGAAAAATGTCTCTGATCCCAAACAATTTTTATTCCGCGGTCGATTGCTAATCTTCCAGAAAACCCTATAACGTAGAGTCGTAACTATCCGCGTGAACGATCCGTAAGGCCCAGTAAAGCCGCTTTTAAGTAGCGTTTTATTCAGCCACTTTGGATGTTTACTTCCCGAAATCCAGTGAATAATTTCGCGAGAAAGGATCAGACGCGACACCCGAACGTGAATGTTCCTTAAAACACCTCATCAGAAGCTCTCGAGAATTCCGCGCGCCCCTTAACGGCCGCGTTTCTCCCTCCAATTGCCATCTCGGCCGCTATAAAACACGATATTTCGTGGTTCCCAATCGGCCGTTCTCTCGAAACCGAACCGATTTTGCCTCCTTGTTGCAAATATGTATAACGATTCCGGCGCGGCCGTACCGGCAAACCAACAAATCATCCGGTAATGCCACGCCGAAAATAGCCGGCTTCGCTCGTTGGTTTTCGTTTTCCGAGCTCCGGCACAACCTTTCCGGTGACTTTATTACCCGGCACCTGCTCCCAAACCTCTTCACTCCGACGCACGCGGACACCTTTCGCGCGTTACCAGAATGCGTCGAGGATCCCGTGACAACGAACAATCGACGTCTTCTCCGTCCCTCTGGAATCGATATCTAAGCATCTCGAATGAGCGAGGAATATTTTTCCGGTAATATATCGATCCTCGTAACAATTCCACCTCGAGATCCTCGGGAAAGATACAATAATGAGGGCGAATAAAAGGTTTGGCAGCACTGAACAAGTCATTTGCTTTCTGCAACCGTAATTAGATGATATTGTGCAATTTTATGCGCTTATGGCAGATGAGAATCATTTGTATTCTTTAACTCGTTTTAATATGGATCAAGTTGGTGCTGAACTTGATCTCGCTATAAATATGAATAATAAACAGCGGATCTTTTTGCAAAATAAAATGTTTCTACAACATTTGCGTGGACATGAAGCTAAATAATGATTTATTTCATGTGTAAATAATTTCAATTGATTGAAAGTAACGTCTCCCCATTTTCACATTCTTTATGTATTATTACTTTCATAAGTCTCACCTACTGGTTTTCGTCATAAATGCATTAAATCTGATTGAAAAATGGATGAGAAAAAAGAAAATTCATGTTTTATTTAATGAAAATAAATACTAAATGTACTACACGACTGTCTGTACCGTGGGAGTCCACTTTGAATGACCATTTAAGGGAAATGTTTCGAGAATCTTTTGAACGAGATAAAAACCAAATATCAGTTCAACTTTATACAGATAAAAATTTCCCGGACAATGTGCAGCAATGTCAAAGCCTCTTTTTGCCTAATTAACTGCTTTAGGCACCGGCGAAGAACGCTTCTCGCCCGAAGGAAAAAGGAGCCTAACCAGGAACGCCAGAAACTATTATGTCCAGCGGAGTACAAGTTTTTTTTTTCGCGGAAGAACGCTAATAATACTGGGAATTGCGGTCGTAATGGTAACGAGGGGCCCTTAACCGCGCGAGAAGCGCGAGAACGATCATTCAAATGATCGAGCACCGCTTCTAAAGGAGAAGCATCATCGATGCGGTAACAATTGCCGAAGAACGATGGAAAGAACAGTGACATTTCCATTCGAAGAAGGCGTGAGCTTGCAAAAAGGGGGCACCGCGTGGACATCGCGGTTCGGAATGAAGCCCTCCGCGAATTATGTCGCAAAGAAAGACACCCGGTTCGCCATTTTCGGCTAATACACGGTCATTGGGCGGACGACGGTCCAATATCTGCGAATGGCGCGTCGTTATCATGAATAATTGAATGAACGACGGGAAACGGTTCCCAGAACCGATTCACGGTGATTTGCTTTCAAGGAAACGGACCTACGAAGCTTCAAAAATTCTCGATTCTCAGAATAATATTCTCAAACGATAAGAAAACTTTGGTTCGGCAACATGCAGGTGTTAAATTTATTTCTTGTTTCAGTAGTTTTTGCTATCTTGTATTGCGCCAGCTCGCTTTTGAAGAACTGCACGCGATTCGCAGTGTAATTATCGCGCACCGCGAACACGGATTTTATGGAACCTGTAAACAAGAGTACTACCATGTGTTAGCGCCAGTTTTTTCGGTAGTTAAACAGGGGGTTGGCAGTGTTCACCTCGTGCGCGAGACAAGATGGACGACGCGTGACGCGGCAGCAAGTGTTTACGAACGGTTTCGCGTACAAAAATCGTCCGGCGAGAAAATATCATCGAAAGTATCGGCTTAATGGCCGCCGTCATTATTCTTATTTATTGCCACGGCGAGTTCTGTGCTCTGAGCATAAATAATCTTAGGTAATTGCAGGAGAGCAGCTACGGAGTTCCCTCGAACCCTTCATCGCTGTTGGTACGGTTAATGAACGGCGTCGAATAAAGTTATTCTTGTCGAATATGGCGTCTAATGGTAGCTGAGAAGTCTCCCGGAGGCAATGAGGACCATCTTCGAAAAAAAATCACGTTTGTCAAATTATTGTTTCAAACATCCCTTCGTACTACGACAAAAGTATTAAAAACGTGTAAGATATTTGTAAAAATTTTGCGGTTTTCAGATTCATTATATGAGAAAGAATTGAATTAATATTTTAGAAATGAAAGTTTGTGAAAGCAAATGGGGAGCGGTAATTAGATTCATAATGGCGGCCGATTAATCTCGTCGCGCAATTTGCCGTGGGAACGGCACCCCATAAATCCTTCGGGAATTTGAACGCGGCGTCGAGGTCGGGACAATGCTTCCGCGAAGCGCGGCGATAAACAAAAAGGATCAGCTCCTCGAAAATTCCCGGCGACACCCGGGGCCCGCCGTTGGCAAAAATTGAGGGGGGTCGAGAGCACGTTTCATCGACCGCTTAAGTAACGTTCGCGCGGACGTTACTCAACGGTGCCCCATTAATTCAGCAATTTATACACTGGACGCGAGGCTCTTGCGAAAGACGTCGTTTACGGTGATGACGCAAGATATCATTACAGGCGGTTTATCTGCTCTAAAATGACGCTGAAATTTCGCTGGGTCGCGCGAGAGGCAATAGCCTCCGAAGGAGACGAAGGAAGGATGGTGATGAGCAGAAGGAAGAAAGCGACGGAGCCGAGGAGAGAACAAGAAGAAGAGGATGAGAACGCTCCGGAGATGATGAAGAAGGGGGTTGCCACGAAAAAGAAGCGGAGCAAGGGAGATTTTTACATGGCCGAGCGCTCGGGCCTGGTCCCCGATGATTTGTAAGCACGTCGAGGGTTGTTTATGACGGCCTAGGCAATTGTTTAACTTAATTGCACGCTGTTACGTCGGCACAGTTAGTCTCCCCATATAATAGAACGCCTCAGAGGGGCGAACCAACTCAGAAGGGGGGAAAGAGAGAGAGAGAGAGAGAGAGAGAGAGAGAGAGAGAATGTTACAAGTCGAGAGGATAGAGTTATTACCTGTCCGAGACTTTTAGAGCCCCCCCTCGGCACGCCCTTCCGATGTAGCTGTTATTAGTAATGCGGACTATTAGGATTTTTCGTTGGCTTTTGCTCACCGGATTGCCCATCTGATTCTGATAAATGCTCCGTTCCATAAACGATCCGTGATCCTAGAGCTCGAAACTTTGCTGCTCCCGGTTTTTTCACTGGAATTCACGTAATTCACTATGAAAATGTAGATTCGATTCTGGTGGGACTTATTTACGGCGCATTACCCACCGAATACTGGACCCCTTATGATAAAACGCGCGATTAGACCGTGGAGTGGCACATAAACTTCGACCATGTGGACCAAACAGAAATTTTTATGGCACCTCGTTCCGTTCTTGTTGTCGTTAACCCGGCCGGATTATTATTGGAAATAAAACTTTGTGGCCGGACCATAAACCATAAAGCATGCGCAGATACATGAATAGTCCATTTGAAATATTTGTAGCGTTATTAGTAGCCTGCGGATGTTGTAGCTTTTAATGAATAAAATACAATCTGATTGCCAGTGGTAGTAGCCTTTGCAGATCCCAAAAATAAATAAAGAATTTTAATTGAAAATTTTCTTCGAATATTACCGAAGCAGTGCAGCCTGCCGATTTTCTCAAAGAACGCAGATTTCTCTAGAAAAATGATGAAGCCAACACAGCGACCGGTAGACATTCTCGTCGACGAGCGGCGAAAGGGGGAATGAAGAGAAATGACCGAGAAATGAATAAACGATCTCTGTTTCACGTAGCCCCGTTCACATTCCAAGCGTTTACACGCGGAACCTCATAAATCAGGTTGGCCCGGGGCATCGACAGCGCAGAAACTCGAATTTAATAAAGTTCCCTCGGATCCTCGAAGTCCTGTTCCTGGCAAGAAGCACAAAGGGGACAGACGAGCCCGTCCCCTTTATTGTAGAATTTTCTGCCCAATAAAGTACGCCGGGCGTGGAAGCGCACGTAACTAATGGCGGAACGACGCGTTTGAGGATCGCTTCTACAACCCCCTCCCCGGCAACATCCCCCACGAAAACGAGCGGCGCTTCTCGCGACACGGATTTTTCTATGGGCTCTATGACGTGGACAACGGGTCCAGCTTTTAACTCGCGTCTCCCGTGAATATTCTCTGGCCGGCTGAAATTCCTCGTCGCCAGACACGATAAACTGCGCGTGCATAGATTTTCCGTGATTCATCCCTGTCGGTGCCGATTCTGCACTTAGTTTTCAAGCCTCAAACGATTGTTTCAACAGATTTTTCTTAAAAAATTCTGTTAAAATTGTTTTGACCTGAAATCCATAAAAAGAAGCAGAAAATAATTTTTCTCTCGAGTGACTGTGTCTCCCAATACGCGCCGGAAGCATCTCGGAAGCTTCTAAAATGGCGGCGCTCCACCCCTAACTCGCACAAAGGGCAGACGTTCGGACATTTTCCAAATGAATTGGCCCGCGTCGTTGACAACTCAATCGGCCGGCGAAAAATCATTCACTCGGCGTGTCACGAACGGAGAGAGAGAAAAAAAGGCGAATATTAGATACTCGTGAAGAACCCATAGAAAATTTGCCAGCATTCAGCGAGGCTCGCAGGTGGGATCTGGCGGTCTCACCGGGCGAGATCGTAAGAAAGCGAGATAGAAAGAAACCCGAGAGAAGTCAACCTGCGAAATTTCCACACTGGTCTCATTGTCCCCCGAGTGTCCAGAAGGGGGCTTCGGGAGTAGAGGAGGATAGAGGGGCCACCTCTTTGTGCCCCGGCGTCGAGTGTGGATTTCAGGGTGCCCATTGTCGGCCCTTAAGGACCTCTTTTACGAGGTCTGAAAGCCGGAGAAGGACTCGTGCTCCCGAGGGCCATTGTCCGAGTCAATCTTTGCCTCGTTAGGCGCTTATTTTCGCACTTATTTACACGCCCTCGACAAAAGGGCACCGGGCACCGATGGACAGAGTCGCGAGCGAGACTTGCGGCTCCCTTTTTCATCCCTCTTTGACTTTCCTCGCCCCGGAAAACGACGGCCGACTTGAAAGGAACACGGACGCGTTTCCAAAGGACCCACGATCTCGTTGAGTGATTCCGCCTTTGCACGACAAATTCTACGAATTTCGAGAATGGGGAAACCGATACCTCCGACATTCCCTGCCTCGGATTCCGGGGAATTTGTTCTCCCAGCATTGTTGCATTCGTCTCGTCCCCTTTTCTGAAATTGAGCAGAAATGAGGCTATCTTCGACGGATCCAAGGAACTTATTTTCCCTGTATTGTACTCGCCTGGTTTCTTCTTTCTTGAAATTTCGATGCAATGCCTGTAATAAATACTTCATAAATCCAGTAGTTAGTCTACAATTATTAATGAACGTTACAAAGTATCATTCACCGGAACGCAGTCTTGCAACTGGTCCGCAAAAGAACATCGGGAGGTAACGTTTCGAACAGTCGCCTAATTTCCCCGGCCACTGTCACGCTTCGCACCTCTCCGGCAAGTCAGCAGGCGGCGGAGTCGCGGAGGACCGTGAAGTTGGGGCACACCCCATGGGATCAAGGGTGAAAACGGGCCAGCATTGTCTCGACGTTAAAGCGGCACTAACTCTGATGAGATTCGTGCGCCAACGTCAGCAGGCCCTCGACCTGTCTTCCCGGAACCAGCCAGGATGACTGATGGCAGAATTAGGTGGGGTCTTCAAATCGCTGGGACATGAAGGAGAGGAGACTCCGAGAAACAATGACACGCTAGCTTAGTGAAATTCCTTCGGACTATTAGCCACGGTTCTTGTTTTTCGATTTTCGCTAACAAAATTTAATCTTCATATCTGCCGCAAAAAGGATAAATCGTATATGTGTACACAATGTTCTACATTTTATCGTTGATTTCTGTGAATCCTTGGAAAGATGAGTAGGTCTATCACGGCGATCGCGTGACCAAGAGCTCGAGGCTCGCGTAGAATCATCAGAAACTGTCTAATTACCCTCGCCTCTAATTAAACGCCGGGGCATCGGGGAATCCGGGGCTCGCGGGCCGTTAGCTCGATTCATCAATCGGGACGCCTCAATTAAAAGTCGATTACGGTCGAACCGGGGAACAGGAGGGGCGTTTAATTAGGAGCAACGGGCCCGAGCTACCCTTTAACGAGTCTCCGGTAGGTGTGCGACTACGGGTTCGCTCTTTCGAGAGACGGGTGGCACACGACATGCCATGCTTTCGAAACTCTGAGCAGATGCTCGTGGAAATAATATCCCGCGTGGTTCCGTCTGTTCGTTCGTTTTTCTCTCAATACGCCGGATTATAAAAAAAGATCTTAATCGATCGCGGTCGTATTTCACACCAGATAGGCCCGCGTCGCTAATAAAACGGGAGAAAAAGAACGGTGATCTCCCTCCGGTAATATCTTTTCATCGAGCCACGAACTCGGACGACGTAAACGTCCCTCCGGTGCCTCGTTCCGGGACGTTTTCGGCCGTTATTCAAATCGGGGCTGGCCCCGCGTCCCCCGGTACGCTTTTACGAGTCTCGTTTTTCGGTGAACTCGTTGCTCCAGGTGGTTGCCCATCCACCAACGTAATTAGAATATTGATTTAAAGGGAGGGAATCTTGACCGTATTACCGTTAAGAGGTGCCGCGACGCGATACTGACTAACCGACCACAGTTTAGCCCCGCATTCCCCAGTCGTTCAACCCTCGAGATCGACGGACCTGCTCCTAAAAGCGTCGTGCTGGTATTAACATCCTTATTCGAACTCCTTTCCGATGGTGCTGCTGCACAGTAATTTTAAGATATCGGCAAATTACTCTCGATCGTCCTTTGGGATCGCTAAAATCATTCCAGCACGATCGAGAACATTTTTAATCAGTCAATAACAATATCAGCATTAAGATTTGGGGATTAAAATTGAGAGTTTAGGATTCCCTTATTCAAGGTTTCGAATTTACCAATCTCGATCATCCTTTGGAATCGCTAGAAGCATTCTAGTACGTTCGGGAACATTTTTAATCAGTCAATAACAACATCAGCATTAAGATTTGGGTTTAGTCAAGTTTTAATTTACTAATTAAAACTCGTTAAGTTTCACGCGATAACATGTGCCATGAGATCGAGAAAAATGGAGGATCGACCCGAAAATCCTGGTGCCCTCACCTCGAGGCCCGTAGCCGTTCGACTCCTGATTTATTAATTACTGCGGAGTTAATTAGTCCGGAACGGTGACCCAGATGCGAGGGCAACGGAAAAAGGATGCGACTGGTCCCGGACGGGTTTGCAACGGTAGGACCAGTTCGAACGAACGAGGACTGAGAAGGAGATAGAGAGAGAAAGAGAGAGAGATAGATAGATAGATAGATAGATAGATGGATAGAGAGAGAGAGAGAGAGGGACTCACTGCCGGGTTCGGGCCGAACGTGCTAATATACGTACGGACCATAAACAATCATCATAAATATTTCGGTCGACACATTAGCCGGATCGTCTGCCAACACTGGGGCCCACCTTTCGCAATCCCTTCGTCCTTAATCACGCGAAGAAAAGCGAACAACGAGAGAAACAGAGAGAGAGAGAGAGGACACGGGGGTCCAGCGGCTCCCGTGGCATCCCCAAGCGATCCTTTTTCTTCTAATTAAGATAATAATAACGGCTCATTAATTTCGCCACCCTCTGCAACAGCACCGGGGCCCCTGCTTATGCTTTATCTTTGCTCTCCGGCTGATTGTTTATTCCTCGCCGACTGTTTCTCTTCTTTTATTCGACGATACTTTCTTCCCTGCCGGGTGATAATTTGATTCATGACGTGGACGGTTCAGCCTGGCTGCTGAGCAATCGTCCTGTGAGCATGAATATTAAATATCCTGCCCCATGAGTTTTATTGAAATCACTCGCTTCCTGGTTTGTCGTTAAGCTTCACCGTCGGCTATCAATTATTCCTTTTGATGCTGCAAGCGTTGACCGTTAAGACGCGACTAATTTCCAATTCCTTGTAAAAATTGCGAGAACGCACGTCCGACATGTCTGATGCACATTTCAGAAGCCAACGAATTTATTGAACGGTTTTCTGCACAAATATCTTCACAATTTCCGTAGTAGCGAAATAGAACATCTGGAATGGATTCTTTTCACCCGGTCGATAATTCTAATGCAAATAATCACTGTTCCACCTTTTAAGCAATTTTATCTGCAAAATAAAAATCAATAGAATTTTCAAATTCTTTAAATGGTTTTCCTGTTATACATTTATACCATTGAAGTTCAGACGAATGAACATAAATGCAATTCTCCCGATGATATTTCTAACAAGAATTTGTTGTCGCAAGTCGCGATGGAGGAATTCGCGAAAAGTGTCGGACGTGCAAACAAATGAATAAATATGTCGGCGCGGTGCGAGGGACATATTCCTCGGCAGCGGAATTGATAGGAGAAATCAATTTCGCCGGCGCAGGTATTTCGAGCCGTTATTTACAATAGAAAGCAATTTCACGGGCTGGCCAGAGGGCACGCGGCAATGAAGGCAGCCAGAACTAACAAGGTAACCTAACCCCAGGGACCCCGACGCGGAGACGAAACCGCAACGGGGACCGCGAGAGAAGGAAGCCAAGGGGAGAACCGAAATGGCCGACGCATAACTCGCATCCATTTCAATATCATTAGCGCCTTCTTCTCTCTTCTCTTCTCTTTCTCCCCTCTTCATTTTTCTTCGACGGACATTAATATAGAATTGTATATGTATATTACATCTATATACGGCGACCGCTATTAATATCCGCACGATCCTCGAAGCGGAACAACAGTTTTAACGATGAACCCTCCGGTGTTCGTCAAACGGCCAGCCTCAGACTTTCGATTTTATAATTGTTGTAAAAAGTTTCCACCGACAATACGTTTTAGATGGCGTTCACATTATTTTTCTGTAACTATTCTGCACCGACGCTTTTACTTTTCTATAAAAATGTAATTGTTACACTATAGCAAGAATTAGACGCATAGTCGGCTAACGATGTTGTCAAACGATGTTAATATCGAATAATACTGTTGTCGATGATTTCCATGTACTCTCATTGTGAAGAAGCCGAATAAAAATTCCCTTCTCTTCCTTGAATTGTTACAAAACGCTGTTATAACATTAACACAGAATTACACTAACAAAAATGAGAGAAGGTGATGGTAATTTATTAACTGCTGGTAGGTGCATCGTAATTGTCGGTAGACCGAAAGGACGGGTCACGGACGACCCGGTCACGGCGTGAAAATGCCAAGACTTGACGTCGCGCAGTTTCTCGTCCCCGTTGTCGTCCCGTTCGCAATAAAGCAAAATGGACAATGGTCACGGGCGGTAACGAAGAGCCGTCAGGCTCGCTCGCCGCGCGATCAATATCGCGGATAATAAAAGATCGCTAAATCAAATCGTCGTCCCGTTGCCGGTCCCCGGGTCCGGAGTCCTGGGTCCCGGGCCCTGGACAGAGGGGTTACTTTGTTACTTTACCGTGAAAACGCTGTAAATTTCGTGCCATAAAACCGGCGGTTTTAGTGGCTACAAATTTGACCGGTGGCCGTGCGCGCCTGCCTCCAGGCTTTAATCCTTCTGCTCGTTGCCTCCTGGAAAGGATATCCTCCGGTCGCTACTTTAATGAGCTACGAACTTTTGAATTATGCACCTCCGCCCGTAGCCGCGCATTCATAACGCAAGCGTATCCTCTCGCGTGTATGTACCTCGGCTTGGCCCGTCCCCGCTTTTTCTTCCACCGTCTCTCGCGCACGCTGTATGTACCTGCGAGCACATACACCACCGTATACAAGCCCGCGATAAAAGTGCACGCGCAGGAATCCGCCTGCCTCTTTTTCTTCCTGATCCCCTCCTTCTCACCCTCTCTTCTCACCCCTCGTGCCAGGAGCTATCGATCCTGGTGATACGAGCTGGACGAGAGAATTCTCTCACTCTCTCTCCCTTCAGCTACTTTCATCGTTTCCCTTTCTCTGGCTTATCTTTATTTCTGCGCTACGAACAGTCACAGAGGCAGCCTCGTTGCTTCTCCTGTCAAGAGATTATGGCTCAAAGACTTCACTGTTGACCCTCGTTGCTGATAGCTTCCCATCAATTTAGAAATCGGTGGGAGATCTAGAGAATCGTCCTCCGACCCAATTTAACCCTTTTCACTCGGATCTATTTTAACAAGGAAACTAAACATTTCTTCTGACCTAAAATTCTATTGGGTTGACGAGAGAGTAATTTCGGTATCTTAAGGTGGAGTAAAACTGAATTTTTTTTTTGTTCAAGCGATGAACTTTAATCGATAAAATATTTTCTTGTTTATTCTTTATGGCAAAAGATCATCGAACAAAATGGAAAATATCTTACTCATTAAAGTTCATTACTTGAAAAGAGGAAATTCGTATAATTTAGTTGTACGAGTTCAAACTTGGACATACTGCGTCTGAAGCAGCGACAAACATAAATGCAGGTTTCGGTGAAGGTATAGCAAGTGGTCGGACCATAAGGCGTTGGTTTGAAAAATTTCGTTCCGGAGATACAAATTTGGAAAATGAGCCTCGTGGTCATAGGACAGCAGCTATTAACGATTTAGATTTAAAACAGAAATTTGAAAGGGATTCACGTGAAACCATAATGTACGAAAAAACTGCGTGTTCAACAGTCTGCATTAGTCAATAGACGTGGTGTAATATTGCTTCTCAAGAATGCTCGGCCACATATTGCGAAAGAAACAGTAAAAAAATTAGCAGAGTTCAAGTGTGAAGTTCTTCCTCACCCTCCTAATTCGCCTGACCTGTCACCTACTGGTTACCATTGTTTCGAGCACCTACATGGCTTTTTGAATGGAAAACTATTCAAAGAAGAACGTGCTGTAAAAACTGCATTTGATGAATTGATTGGAATCGAAGGCATTGAGGCACTTGAATCACGATGAAAGAAGTGCATTGATGTCGATGGAAATGATTTCAATTATAATATCAAGAAGATCATAGAAATAAAAGTTTATGTTAAAGATTCGAAACGGCCATTTCATTTGCAACAACCTAATAGATTGTCCAACCACCGTACGTTTCTCATTAAAAAATGATTTCGCACGAATTGCGGCAGCTCGCAGGGAACGGTCGACTCCCTTTTTGCGCTCTTATGCCGCTGGAAGCGTTTTCCGTCGGCCATCTTGGATATTACCGGCGCACTTCATTATCGCCAATGATTAAACTGATTCGGTCGTTCCGAAGGCATGAGGGGCCCCAATTACGCGTTTAATTCGCGAAGGGATCGGCTCGCCTTGGGAAAGGGCGAGATTTCACGCAAGAATCGCGTCCGCGAATAATTCGCGTCATTATAAGGCCATTAGCCGGTGCGCGACTCGCCATCTTTGCCCCCGGAGGCCTCGGCACGAAGCCTTCCGGCCCCGTGATTTATGCAAACCCCCGCGGAATTGCCGTACGAAATATTACGACGCGAGCGTCGAAAACCACGAACGATTAAACGGTGATCATTACTCCATCCCGGTTTCGTCTCTCAATTTCACGAAAATATCCTTTTAAACAGTGTAATCGGCGCCGTTCCAGCAATTTCTGCGCGGCGAGCAGGGGCGTAGGAATCGCGTTCCTTCGTCGAAATTGATTCGATTACCCGGTTCGTGGAAACGGAGAAATTCATTTCGCAAACGTTACGCTACACACGGTGTATCTACATACACGCTATGCGCGGTGCCCGCTCACGCCCTCCGGTGATCATTTAAATTCGTTTGCGAGAGCCGCGGGGTAATTAGGCCGCGCGGCGTATTCCGTAAAATCGATCGATGTTTACGCAATTACCGTTCCTCTCCTTCGAACGATCGCGATCGGTCCTCCTCCTTCTCCTCCTCCTCCTCCACCGCTCTCCGTCGCGTGATAATTGATTCCGTGCACCTGTTGGAATCGCCCGCTTTCCTGGGAGGTGTCGAAACGCCGTCTAATTGGCGACGATCATGTTGATACCCGCCGAAACATTCGCTCTTTTTATTTACTGCCAGATGGGCCGATCGCCGGAAATTCTGCGACTTACCAAAATTGCCGTTCTCTTCGGTTGCTTCGCTTCTCATCGCCCTGCCGCTCCTGATCTTTCGGGTGAAGCGGATCTCTATGCTAAAGAAAAATTCTATGCATTAATTACGAGTGGACAATTTTTGTAGGCGAATTTTAAGAAAGTGGAATCAAATAAAATCTTATTTTCAGTGGTAGCTAGTAGCCTTTGTAGGTCTGGAATAAATAAAAATCGTATTAAATTCTGTCGAATTTTATATTCTGGCATTTTTTTGAAAATTTTCGGAAGCCATAAATGCAGAAAGATCCGCAATCAAATTACGAGGTACAAGAGCTACATAGACGCTTATTTCTTTTGTTAAATACAGCGTTGAAAACAATGTGTGCAACAGGGTACTATAAACCTCAAGGTCTGTTTGACCAAAAAAATGTTGAATGCATCAGTTTTGTTGCATACGCCTCGAATTTCATGTAGAAGCGTGTAATACAGGTCCGAGCCAGCGAATCGCTAATCTGTAGGGGCGTGCGGGTACCCGAAATGGCAGTAGGGTCAGGTCGGGGCGGGGTCCCGAAAGATTGCAATATTCGGGTAACCGAAAGTTTATAAACATTCGGGATCCCGACCCGAACCCGAAATTTCGGGTACCCGCACACCCCTACTAATCTGCCAAGTGGCGAATCGTCGATAGCGCGTAAACGGGGCCAGCAGGGATCAGAAAAATTCCATCGGGGCCTTGTCAGGGGCCTGGCGTCCCCCGGTAGCCGTGGGCCCCCTCCCGAAATTTCAATCTCTGCCGGAGCCGCTTAAACGGCACTAACACCGAAATAATCGGCAATATTTAACGGCATTTAATTTCCCCCGGAGCTACCCGTGACAACGTAATAATCCGTGTGACCGGGGCACCGAGCGTGCTGCGCGACAGAGTGTGGAGGAACCTGAAGTAGGAGGAAGAGGGGGCCGGCCGTACGGGGGCGAGAAAGAAGGAGAGAACACGAGGAACGTTCCTCGTTCCATGGGACCGTAAAATTTCCTCGGTTCGTCCCCGCCGCGGTTCGCTCGAAATCCCCGTGGCGCGACCATTCGTCATGCTTAAGTATACTAATGCAAGCATAACGTATTAATAAACCGGCCGGGGCCCTGGCCGGCGTCATAAATTCCACGAGGCGCGGGGCCCGCGCCGGACAGGGGCCGCGTATGTGCGCGCATATATCCACATACTTATGCTAATGATAGCCGAAAAGAGAAAGGTGTAAGCCTTTTTCCCACCTGCTGCCCCCCTACGGTGTTCAGATACGCCTCGAAAGCTCCGTGACCATCTCCCCTCCGCCCCCCGGACCCCCATGGATCGGACGCCCCATCGACGGGGCCCTCTTCTTGCTCCCTTTTCCGACGGGGCCCGTCGCGAAACAGGCTTTTACCTTTCGACACGATCGTGATCTGTTTCGATGCCTTAATTACCTCGACTCCGACCCCCTCTCTCACGCCCCCGCACCCCTTTCCTTTGGAGACGCTAATGAACCGATAGATCGCGGGACTCTTTCACCGGTACCGGGACTTTCTTTCGCATGACCGATCCTATCTCTCAACCCGTTTACCGGCATTTCGGTAAAAATGTACGAGGTGGCTGGGGGTTGAAGGAAATTTTTTCTCTACTCGACTTCACTCTGTTCTCGATATTATTATCGAACTAGCAGAATTCCCGTTGAAAAATCAACGGCTGGCTTATTTCTGGAGGTATACCATTAATTTCTTTACCATTACAGGGGTCAGAGGAACTGGCAATTTGTGTCCTACGAAGACTGCTCGTAATTAGCGAAAAGCACAGCCGAAAGTTTTGATTCAGTTCCGAGGGTAAACTGTTTCGCAAGTCCCCGAAATGATACACGGTCGATCTCCTGAGCCGGAGCGTCGAATTCTCCGAAAGCGTGAGGAGTTGATATGTATATCCAAACGACGGCGGTTTTTTTTTAATTACCGTGCGCTGTACACAGTTGTCATTATGAATGGTGGCTCGCGAAATCGATGGTACAGTACTGCGGAGGCACCACGGGCAGTACAGAAGTGATAATTTCGTGATTGAATATATCGAAGGGGCCCCATGCTGGGTCGAACTCGTCCGAGGCGTCTGGGCCCCATAAGCCAGTATGGGTTACACGTATAATCGAGAGGAGCGACCGGTCGGTGGTGGTAAAGCATACATACATTATAACACCATTAAAATACCCCGAGCGAAACACCCTGCGACTTGAACCCCTATTTTACGTCCCGGTATCGTGCCAACGTGCTTGCACGTCGTTAATGGTTTCTCCGCTTTCTACCTTCTTGCCTTTCTTTCTTTCTTCCCTTCCCTTCCCTTTCGTTCCCTTCTCCTCGTTCTCGACCGGTGCCCTTTTCCTGAACGGTCGTGCTCGAATCCGGGCCATACCCGTAGGTGAATCGTTATGCGCGTAATTTATCGGCATCCGTATTCGACTCTTACTACGCCCACTTTTTCACCGACTTAGAACCCCCGAATCTCGCAAAATTCATTTCTTCACGGATTCCAACCCTGCCTTGAACTTTTGTTTCCACCCCTTGCACTACGATTTATTTTACGGTTTCAGTGATTAGAACTTTCTTGTAGTTCGTAATCTCCCAAGAAAAGAGAACATTTATATCTATTGTATTTCTCCAATAGCTGTACATTAACAAAACCAAAATAGAATTTTTTAAAACTCTGTTCCGAATCTTCATCACGAGTCAGAAACGATTTTGTAAGGCAAGGCGTTGAGAGAGGTACATCCCCGTCCATAAAATATTATACACTGCATTTTCAAGTTATAAGCACAGTAGTGCCTCGATCGTTGCACGAAACGGGACCGAGGACCCCTACGAAAATCGAAGTTGTTCAACGAAAGAGGTAACCAATCACATTGTCTGTTTTTCCACTTCCAAAACATTGCGTAAAACGACTGCACTGGTCCATTCATATAAAAGTTATTCTGATTTAAAGTGTGTGGAATCAGTTATGGTCCTTACTCTACATACACAGTAATTCTAACACTAAACCTACCATCACCGGTTTGACTGGTTGCAGACTTTTTATTCTACAATCATTGAAACAACAAAAATGATTTTATGATCTTTAGTAGAGCACGTATTACAAAAAGTCTAAATAAAATCGATCTTGTCATTTTTATAAGGGAACATGTAGCAGTTACTTTTAAGGCTTGGTAGGTCAGTGTTAAACAATTTTCTCATCGCATTATATGGGAGTCTACCGTACGTCACTGCGGCGATCGAGTGGAGGTTCGAGTGAAATTCAGGAACCCTGTCTACGGTTCTAAATGACGGTATTCGTCATCGGAATGGTCGGTTGCAGTGACACAGAGGATCGAAAGTGCAGCGCGTGGCGCTCCCTGTTCGAGCTCGGTTCCTTGCCAAGACGTCATTAGAATCCTCTTAGAACACAATCTCTCGCCCGCTGCGTGGATTCTCTCATATCGTGTACGAGGTGATAAGTATCGCCGCGATACATCACCTAAACAAACAGCTTATGCCCGAGCAGAGGGGCCGAAGGTGTTCGAGGATGGACGAGAACGGTGGGGCTCTGAGAAGGGACGTAGACCAGGTGAAAATAGTGTGGGGGGGGTCGGAGGGGATGGAGAGAGAAACGACAGAGTAAGGGGAACTGCGTGAAAGTTAGGGGAAGAGGGAGGCGAGGGTGGAAGGGACGCGGTTTGTAGCCTGGCATTTGTTCGGTTGTGGCAAGAGAGACATCCATCGTTGCCGCAGGGGGTCCATGAAGTAATTGTCTGCCAGACATCGTCCAATCCGGGACCAGCTCGACTCTAGATTAACGTCGAACCAAATTCTGACCAGTGGCTCTCATTAGGACCTCCACCTCGTTGCCCCCTATTTCTGGGGGACGCGTCGGTAATTAATAGACTGCGGACCTTCGGCTAAATTGTCACTTTCATATCTCATTTTACGGGAACCGTCGCCGAGAGAAATATTTACACACTCCATTTACAATATTTACACTCATATTTGGATGCAGACGAGTTTTCGTCATCAAACGACCTTATATCATGACATAAAAATGGTACTTACTAATTTTTTCTAATGTGCAGAACATGTAAATCAAATCTGAAAAGTAAATGACGTCTAAAAAATAATTTGAAGAAATGCATTTGGTCGGAATTGTGAAAAACAATAGTAAAAATTGATTTTTACAACTTTTTTTGCTGGGCCAATAACGAAAATTTAAGAGATGTGTTTGGTTAACTCGTATAAATTATATACGCCCCGAAAATTTCATTGAGATTGGTTAATTGGTTTACGAGTTATAATCGATCAAATGTGGCAAAAAGGCCGAAAATCTTGAAAAATTGCCATTTTTACCACTTTTGATCGTTTATAACTCGTAAACCAATTAACCAATTTCAATGAAATTTTCAGAGCGTATATAATTTATATGATTCGACCAAACACATCTCTTAAATTTTCGTTATTGGCCCAGCTCGTCGTAAAAATCAATTTTTACTATAGTTTTTCACAATTCCGGCCAAATGCATTTCTTCAAAATATTTTTTGGACGTCATTCACTAAACTAATTCTTCTAGCCTTACAGAGAAATTGAAGTCGTTTGGTCCATTCATAAAAAAGTTATTCCGATTTAAAGTGTGTTGACCAGTTATGCTCGTTAGTGTATTGTATATTTAATTTTGCATTTAAACATTATCGTACAATAGCTACATCTAATCAGAATAAAAGAATCGAATCAAGCTGGAAGCTTGTATACTTTAATTACCATTTTGTTGAAGACAAGTAAGTGTCCATTGATTTATGGACTGGAGTGTACCTCCCGAGCCAGGAAAGGCCAAGTATTAAATTTCGTACATTCTGAGGATTTCGAAGATTTTCGAAAATCTGTTAAATTTAGGAGTATCAAAGGTATTGCAGTTACCTAGACATCTTTTCTCGAGATCTCTCGCGATAAAGCTCTCCCCGTTTTGTTAATCGCCCGGTGACCAGGAAATGAGAGTTTTACGATCTTCCAGAAACGAGCGGTTGCCAGCGAGTTACGATCGCGATGAAATTTAGCGTCGTGTTCCCAGGAACAGTGCGCGCGAACTGTTCGCCAAAATTTACATACTTAAGCCACCCCCCGGTGTCCATTAACGTCTTCTTAATCACGCGAGCCCTTAACTCGCGCGGATTGAGGTACTCGGCTCTCGGACACGGCCCGGTAAATTCATAATTAACAGTAACGATCTCATTGACCTGGTGATTATGCCCGGTCGCAAGCTCTCGTCGTCCTTGACTGAACCGCGCGCCGAATTCGAGTCGCTTCTTCTCTCCCATACGTGTTCGCCATCTTTCGAAAAAATACGGCCGCAGCGATTTTCTCATTTTAATATTACCGCTCGGCGTTAAGTCGTTTAACAAACTAGCTAATAATCTCGTTTCGGAACGAGGATTCCGCTACCGAAGTCGCTTCGGAAAGGAGAGACCCTCGTAAAGATGCGGAGGACCGAAAGAAAACGCGAGAACGTGTCGCTAAAGGCTGTCTTAAATCCACGAATTATCCAAGGGTCCGCGAAATAATGCGAATGCGCCAGATATTATGCGAGATCGGCCCACAGTGTATCCGATGGGACATGCTAATTGGCTGAAACCGAATATTTAGGCTGCCCAACAGCCTCTAATGCAAGGCTTTCGGAAACACTTTATCAATGGTAGGTAATTTCACAGGTTCAATTTTCCTCCTCGCTGAGGACTCTTACACTCGAAGAGAATTAAATAAAATTTCTCTTCGATTCTAAAATTTTGTTAACTCGCTGACGTGCAAGTTGAATGAAATTTGATACGACCTAATTTATTTTTTAACTTCTGCAAGCTTAGCAATGAATTTTTGTGCAAATTCAAAAACCGTCGCGTCGTCTCCTTGATGACAATAGATACGTTACTGGTAATAATTCGTGTACACAATGGCATAATAAACACTGAAATTCAACTCCTCACCTGTGCCAATAATTTCGAGACCCGTTCGACAGCACCGTCGCCGAGAAAAAGGTGGTGACGACGGAAAAAGAGGGCAACGAGTCAATTAAGAAGCTTTCGAGCGTACGTTGCCCTAATCATCGATATCGGGAGGGGAGGGTGGAGGGGAAAGGGCCCGGGCTAAATTACGAGCAGCCAATTATATTGCGTTTAAAATTAATTACTAGATCGGCCGAAGATAAATCGATGCTCCGACGATGACGCGGTGACGAGGGACCCTGGTTCCTCCGCTTCGAGAGATGATCCCCTTCCCGTTTATCTTTTCGTAACTATCGGTTCGATCTTTCTCCCGGCCTGGCAATTATTGCGTCGTCAAATTAATCATAACTCGCGGGACAATCGTCTGACGTCTGTATTTGTCAGCGGAACCGTTCGAACGGCGCGTCTCGATCCTATTATGCGAGAAAGTTGCTTTGCCGAGATCTCGCCGGGTGAAAGAGTTCAGCTTCGCTATTGGATCGTGTGTTATTCAATATCAATTTTCTATGTCGCCACTGGTTCAGAGAATTGCCAGTGTCGTCGAACAATTTTTCGAGGAATTCATTTCACCCGTTCGTCGCGGAAAAATGAATTCACCCCACTCACCTGACTAGGGTTTGCAATCCCGCGGGGTAGATGTGGGATTTATTTCAATCCGGAGAAGGTTGACCGATAGTACATGTACGTTTTGGAAGATCCATAAAAATCAGAAAATTTTGAAGTCTGCATTCTTAACTCAATAAAAATGTTCACCATTAACACTAAACCTACCACCATCGGTCAATATGACCGGCTCCAGATTTTTTATTTTACGATTATTGATAAAATAATAAAATAAATTTTATAAGAAATGATTGTATAGATATCTTTAGTGTTTAGAATAAAGTTTAGAATAAAACAAAGGGTACTTTGGGATTATCCCGTCGACCTCTCGCGCCATCATAATGAAAAGCAAGTTCCAAAATAAATAATATAATAATAATTATTATTATAATAATATAACAGTAATATAATAATAATATAATAATAATATAATAATAATTTCGCGTGTTTGGCGAAAATGGTCGACGGAATAATCCCAAAGTACCAAATAAAGTTTATTGTATAGAATAGAATAAAGTTTACAAAAAAAAGTTTAGAATAAAATCAATCTTGTAATTTTTATAAGGGAACATGTACCACTTACTTTTAAGGCTCGGTACGTTCAGTGTTAAATATCAGGTGCTCGTCAGAGATGATCGACGTCCTGGAACAACTAACGCGAAGGAGAGTTGAATAAGAACACTTTGAGGACCGCGGTAGAGGGATTGCGATTTCTATAAAGAACCAAAATCCGAGGTCATCGGGCACACGTGCAGCCCCATAAACCTCCAGCACCAATACCCGGCGGCGCGGGTCGCACACGCGCGAATATTCAAACGCATAAACATATCGTCGCTCTGCACGCCCCTTCGCACACACCGCGAAGATTGGCCGAGCCCGGGACGCATGTCTTATGGTAATATTCCGCAGTGTTAGCAGGACCTTACAATATTATTTGTCCGCATTAAATCGCCTCGTCGCTCGGCTTCTCTCATCGGTTCTCAGCCCGTGCTGTTTCGCCCTCGAACGCGCCACACGCTGCACGAAACTACTTGAGAACTAGGGTTTGCAATTTCGCGTTATTTTCAATCTCGCGAGATAAATGTGGGATTTATTTCAATCCCAAAACTAAAGACCTAGTTCTTCAATCAAATATATATTTAATTGAGAAACAAATTGTACTTAATCAGCTAAGTAATTAACCCTTCGCACTCGGAGCTATTGTAATGCGAAAACCTATTTTTACTTCCGGCCTGGAATATTTCCATTACATATAATATAACATAAAATACCATATAATTGCTAAGGTGAGTTGTGCGCGCGGAAGAATTCTTTCCATCACCAAAATGTTGGTTGAGATTTCGTTTTTCGATAATTTCGTTGATAATGTCTATTGTCCTCGAACCATTCGATCGAAAGCTTATCTCTGGCGCGCAACTGTCCGTATCGCATCGCGCTGTTAAAACTGGTTATCTAATCGATGCTTGTTGGCAAAGAAGCAGCCTATCGGAAGCCGATCGAACGACGAAAGATGACGGTACGTGTCCGATCGGCCAGGGGCTTCCGGTCGCAACCGGGAATTACGAGGGAATTATCGGCAAGCAATAATCCGTGGATGGTTTCGCATTGGATCGCACGGGGCAGCCGTCCCCCGAGTCGTGTTATCGGGGGTCCGTTGTAGAAGGTGGCTATAATAAGACTCCATTAAAACGATTTGACGCGGGAACAATGCGGCCATTCGTATTCAGCCGCATGCGCGATCTCCTCACCAGCTGCATGACCGCCATGTGAAGCCGATCGTGAATCGGGTTTACTGCCGGTGAACAGTTACCCGCCGGATCGCACGTGTACGTGTCCAATGGGCCACGATTCCCGGGCTTGCTCGAATATTATTACCTGCTCGAATATTACCTGTTCCATCGCCGCAAATTAGCTCCTAGCCGACGACGGTACCGCCTGCGTTATCGACGTTATCGCCGCCATGATTTCTAACCTGGCGACTCGTGTTTTGATCGTTCCGTCGCGGAAAATCCCCGATACCGATTTCGAGTTCATTCATTAACACTCGCAACTGGCGAAATTATGAAATTTCATTTTTGAAAAATAGTATAATACTAAAAATTATACAGACAATCTCGATAAACTTAGAATTTCTTCCGACCTAGAATAATTCCGTTGATTCGTTTCATTTTATGGATAATATTTTTCATGGGAACAGCTTTTGTAGATCTAACAGAAATAAACATCGTACTATATTCTATCGAATTATATTTTATATTAAATAATATTGTGAATAATACAGCAATTTCTAGTGGTGACTCTCCGAGTCATCATGAAGCGTTAAAACATGTGAACATATATTTCGATGAACCTAATACTAATTTAAACTGTGTGAACTATTATTCCAGGATTTAAATCAACTGTTTCTGCGGAACACATACAGTCGGTGTACAAAGTATTCGTACACCTTTTAAAAACGAATAAATTTTTCAAAATTGGATTCAGCAGCTTGAGTTTTTTTTTTTAAGACGTTAGAAGGGTTAGTTTACTAGCTAATGTGTAAATAATTTTTTTGTAATTGTTATTGGTCGCAATTACGAAGGGAACAGTAAAGACCACGATTTTAAAATTTTTTATCTGTGCCTGTAATGAAAATTTCAAACATGTATTTTGTAAATTTAAGTATGTTATATACATATATACATATACATATAAGTTATATACATATATTTGTATGTACAAAGTTTCATTGATCTTGGTTGACGGATAAAAAAGCTATGGGCATTGTAAGATGTAAAAATCTTTGAATTTACTTTGAATTTACGCAGACTCTTACGATTTCTGCTATTTTCAATCAATTATATTTCGTAACATCCTTGATCGATTTCGATGAAACTTTGTACGAGTATATATCTTACTTAGACCTACCAAAGGCGCCTTCTAAATTTTCATTACAGGTACAGATAAAAAATTTAAAAATCGTGACCTTTACTATTTTCTTCGCAATTGCGACCAATAACAATTTCAAACATAAACATTATTTACACATTAGCTAGTAAACTAATCCTTCTAACGTCTGAAAAGAAACTGAAGCTGTTGGGTCCAATTGTGAAAAAATAATTCGTTTTTTTAATGTGTACGAATACTTTGTACACCGACTGTACGGGTTGAAAAGTATGCAAAAATACGCCTGTATCTAAACACACGAGATTGAATGACTGTTGTCCAACATCATAGAAAATGTTGTATATGTATCATCATAAAAATATTTTCGCCTAACGAGAAGATGCTGTAACCGTAGCAAACAGTGGTCAGCGTTTAGCATCGTCGCTGTTCGGTGAATTATGAAATCCAATCGCGTTTATCGCGTTGAATTATGGCGTCTAATCGGCAGTAAGTCCCGTTCCCGGCGGTTCGACGGTGTTCTGGAGATCGTGGAAGAGGAGTTGGGGTGTACGCGAAACGAGAGCCTAATACCCGGGACTAAGTCGAGGATTTATTCGCGGCCGGCACACCGCACCGGGCGCGGTGATTTATTCGCCGTTAATGCCAAAATATTTAGAGGCGGCGCGTACGCGCTAACTAATCCCCGACCGGTTCAATTAGCCGAAGGTGGCCACGGCCTCGCGGCGCTGTTCGTACGCCAGCTGGCCTAAACCGGTTTAGGATCGGCACACAACGTCGCTGCGGTTAATACAATGAAATCGATGCGAAGTTAATCGTCCGCGTGCTCGACGGATTTGCCGTGGTTTCTTCGGGATCTATCGAACCGCTTTTCCGACCGCTTGAGGTACCCGATCTCCTGGTCCAAGGATTAGAAGGCTCGATGGCCGATTACACCGTACTGTGCCGGAGAACTATGCGAGGAGAAGTCGACGCGACAGGTAGTGCAGGTGGCTCCATTCAGCGAACCTTTCTTTTGTTTTGCCAGCAGTAATTGAGCTTGTTAGCTGCATTTCGGGGACCGACCTGCTCACCGAGCGCCTTCGTGCGAATTTAGAATTTCAGGGGGTTACTATTCGCATTTTGACGAGTCGCGCTCGTCATGAAGATTCTAAACAAAGTCTAACAAATGTGAATGTCATTCTCTTTTTAAATGAAATTAAATCTGATTCGGTTGTAATCAATATTTAAGCATTCAAATGAATGTTTTGCTCTTCTACGACATTTTTGGGGATGAAGACATCTCATATTACGACAAAGGTTTAATGTATATTTATTTTCTGACATGACTTTTCTCACCTACAAATGGCCAGTCGGTACACCGTGTGTTGGGGAAGACGTTACTCGACTTGTCTCGGCCGTTGGATGATTGATCAGCAGACATTTTTCATCGTGAACATTCCGTGTGGCAATTGCAAGAGAAAATATATTATATAATATTAATATTATACAATGTCTATATACAATCGACATTTTCTTCTTTAATAATTACAAGAAGTTGAAGATACATTTATGAATTATTCAGCAAATTACATTGAAAGATTCCTCAGTATTTCAGTGATCCTTTCGAACAATTAGAAACCGACACGATCCAGGAAGGGGACAAAAGTTAATAAACGAATAAGACAACGAAGATGAAACGCGGCGAATAAATGTAGCATGCCGAGCGCGATATGTCCAGCGAGTAACGAGCGCTGTTATTAAACCCACAAACGAGAAATGACACGTACATTTGAACGGTTATTTTCGCGTCACCCTGTATACAGACATTTGCCGCGCGCATGTACACCGGCACATATAAATTTGTCGAAACGAGGTAGCCGCGGGCCGGGCTTACTAGCCTACAATTAAGCCGCCATTATGCACTGTAACAAATGCGTAAAAACGCATTACTCAGAATTTATGGAATACTGTCTGATATTAACGAGGACGATTTTCGCGGGGACCTTCGTCGTCGGGATCCGCCGCGCCTCGCGTTTCCTCCCGCCGCCATTTTGTTTGTTACCTTCTATAAAACGACCGTGCGAAAGCCCTTTATCCCATCATCGAACTACGAAAATAGTTGTGCGGAACAATAACAATGTTGTATTAAACTGTTCGAAATGCCATTTGGAATTGCATTTTGGATGTGCAACGGAGCGAGAGGAATGCACCGGCTCATTGATTGCATCACCAGCTTGGAAAAAGAAAGACACACAGGAAATGGAGTCGATCGGTTCGCTTTCGACGAAGTTCAATTAGTTCTCCAGCGGCCATTGACGTCTCGGCGTCGTAAAGCGATGATCGATCGCTAACGAGCGTCATTCCCGTCACGTGGCAACAGGCACAAAACAGGCGGCCATCCCCCGGTCGATCGTAAATCGTCGTAAATCAATCGATACCGTCCGCAGAGACAATGAGCCGAGATTACCGGGAATAATCCAGGCGTTGGCTCGTGTGACCGCAGCTTAAAACGGTACCGGCATTTCTGCCTTTTCGACCCTCCCTTCGCTCGGCTACTAATTGTTGTTAAGAAATTGGATTACCGGCTTTGCGCTAAGCCAATTTCGAATCTGCCGAATAATGGTGGGCAGCCCTTCGATACCTTTAGAAATGTCGGTCCTCGGGAGACGTTTAACGATTGACTGGCAGAGTCGATGTCTCTTGGGGATGATTTGGAGGAAAAAGGGATTTGCAAGTTTTAGCAAGTTGGTTTGGAACTTCTGCTAGGTAGCTGGATGGAAATTCACTGTGTACCTGTCTTAACTTCCTTGTTGATTGGGATTTTTACCTCACAGTCTGATTTCGGCGTTTCTCATCCCCAAAGAGGAGGCTTCGATTAATTCTCTTTTTTCCGGAGATTCCAACGTATTGTTCGGAGAAAAGGATTCCAGGTAAGTAGAACATCTAAACTTATTTGTATATTGAAACAATCTTACTGAAATTTTTATTAACCCCTTACGGATCTTTATACATTTTTGGCTTCTAAAAATTTTCAAAAAATGCCAGAATATGAAATTCTGTGGAATTTAATACGATTTTTACTTATTTCAGATCTATAGAGGCTACTATCACTGAAAATAAGATTCTGTTTGTTCCCCTTTTCTTAAAATTTGCCTGCAAAAATTAAAAATTGTCTTCATCTACTGGATACATCCAAAAATGTTTCAAACAAATAAAGGAACCCTAACTTTTGCATAGTTACTTGTTTTACCAATTTACGGTACACTCGTCGATAATGCCACACCTTCATAATACGTCACAACAATTGTACTATTTCTCAATTGTTCTACATATACTATCAAAGCCATAAAAGGTAAGGGGCCAAGATCCCGGCGAACTTCTTATTAGATCATTCTGCAGGATCGGTTGGCGAGCATGAAGGGCATCGTTCCAATTTCTTCGGAGAAGTTTCACGCCCCTGGACGAATCAATCGATCAAATTCCCGGTTTCCGGTGCCGCGTAAATCACCCGGAGGGGGCATATCCAATCCGTGCATAGTTCCCGATCACGTCCTCTGTCGGGCGTATTCTCGCAGTTGCGTTATTCTTTACGACGCCTTTAAGGACATTCCTTGGTCGGCTCGTCCTTGTCTAGAGCCGGTGTCCTGCAAAACACCGATCCTCACCGAGATTGATACATTTTTAATGGTGGACAGGAGACGAACTATGGAATCTCTCTCTCTCTCTCTCTCTCTCTCTCGTTCTCTTTCTGTTCTGGAGCCTCAAGTGCAAACGCGATGGTGAAAGGGAGAAGGCGGAGGGATCTCGAGGTTCGACGTCGAAACTCTTGAGGATAGGAAGGGCCACGAAGGGGCCTCCGAAGGGGCCCGCGGGGCTGTTTCACCTGGAATTTCTTCCCGGGAACGGTTTTTTGCGGGACCGAAGGGAGACGAGGACGGGAATCGGCGAGCATCGCCCGGTTACAGCTTCTTGCGACGTCTAGCTGTGAAAATATCTCCAGCTTGTAAATTGCTTTTTCTAGGACCGCCTCGCGAACCTCTCGAACAGCACTTCGCCGGTTTGAAATCGAAGACGTTTATCAAGGAGTTTAAAAAAAGCATCGGTAGCCCTCCCCCATTATTCTTGGCTAATGACAAATTTTTATCACAATTGTAAAGAGTTATTATTGCAACCAATTGAACCCAAAGCTTAACTAGGACTCTCCATACAGAAAGTTGTTATAACTAGATTAAAATAGAAATAGAAACTAAATTGAATGTTATTTCTGCCTTAACGATTTTAATAGAGGAGAAATCATATATTGACATGTTCAATTTTTCAAATTTCACAGCAATCTTGGATTTCATCTACTCAATTTTGCTATAAATGCGTAAAGACAATAGAAAACACCAGATTTATTTCTGATTCGCTGCTGGTCGGCGACACGGAATTCTATTTGATTCCGTGTTCCCCGAAGCCGCTTAACAACGCGAATTAGCATAGACTGCCGGAGTCAACAAATTAGCGTACAAAGGCACGAAAACTGCATAAAGATCTCCGGTCTAGTAATAACGATAAGAAAAGGGTTCCGCAGGGTGCAGGCTCTCGCCGGATTCCATCTGCCGTGGCTCGGTGAATTTTACGTCGGGGCCCGTACGATGCCGAATATGGTCTGGCAAGAGGGGGGTCGAGAGAGGGAGCCGGGAGAGGGAAAGAGGGGGGCGGGGAGTGGCCCCTTCGAAAGAGGCAGGAACATCACTAAAGTGTCAGCGGCATCACAATTCGCGAGGAGCAAAAGAGCGCTTGTTAGCGGTCCTCGGCCCGGCAAAAAAGGTAGCCGGAGCCCTCACGAGCAAATAAAACCACCGTCCAACGGCCCCCCCTGCACGCGTCCGTCGCGGTGGAGGGGGACAGGGGCCTCGTAGGGCCCCTCGACGGACCCCGAGGAGTCAACGGTGAGACAAAAGCCTCGCCGCGATTCGCGAATACGCTCACCTTTTCCGAAATAGATCGGACGTGAGACGCATTTATCAAATTTACCGGATTTAGGGAACACCGAGCATCGTCCTCTCTGCTCCCTTTTCGATCGCGACCATAAATTTCGGCGTGTTTCATTTTGGCGAGTTCTACGGCGAACGGGCAACACAAATTTTGGACGGATCAACCTTTTCCTGTTGGTCCGTAAGCGACAGAGAAAATGGAAACATGTATCAGATTGGGAACTGGGTCAGAAATGATATTTTTGAAAATTAATATAATTCCTCAAGCTCGCAAATTGAAAGAGCGAAATCGCCGACCGCACGACCCAATAAGTCGGAGCCGGCTCGTAGGAGAAAAAGAGCCGGGGTATAATGGAGGAGTTGGAAGATTTTGCGGCGAAAACCGCGAATAAGTGCGAAGTCGTGGCAAAAAAGGAGCGAGGTTTCGCGTTTCGTGGGGCTTAAGGGAGCAAAAAGGTTGGTCCGCATGCGCTCGAGATAACATCAGTCTTCCCTGTCCGGGTCCGTGGTCTCTCTGCTTTGCCGTGGATCCATCGGATCCGTAGAGATGCGTCTGGTCCGTCCGTGTCCCTCTTCATGTAATTTGTATCGAAACATCGCGGCGGGGAGAGAAGCTGTCGGCTTTTGGCCAAAGACCGATTGCGACGGGACGTCGCTCTCTCGGAGCCTGAAGAAACGCTGGCAAGAGGAAGTGGAGACGGGATCGAAGAATTCTGAAAGGGGGATGAGTGTCGCGGACAGCCTTTTGTTACGCGGACTTTTGGCCGCGTCCGATCGGGCCCATCAAACTTCCAAAATGCCCTCTTCGGGACTGAATACCCTCGACCGTTCGCAGGAAGAACACTCGAATCGACACTGGGGCTGAAGTCTTCGAAGCGTCCGAAGTTTCGAATTCTTCGAATCGTATGAAGTTGTAACCTACGAGTTTCATTCATGTCATGGTTTCTGACAAATGAAAAATTTGGCAGAATTTTCACAGTTATGAATAAAAATAAATTGTAAACAAGATTTCATAAAAACGAAGGAACATAAGATGAAACAAAATAGATAGATCTTCTAATCCTTTAATAATTTACTACGAAGGCTCGAAAAATTCAAAGCTTCGAAACTTTGATTCTCATCACTGGACTGCGTATTTTTTTGCAAAATAAAAAATGTTTGCATTGATTGCAAGGCACAGGAGCCAAATAATAATTTCATTCGACTTTTAATTATCTTATTAAGGTGAAACTAATACTCTGGTGGCCTTTTAATACCTCCACTGATTTACATTGTACGTACCCATTTTGGTGATAATTGCATAAAATCCACAGTCTACTCGTCACCTTCGAAGCTTCAAAATGTTCGACCTTCAACTTGCAGTTGAATGTCTGTTTTTGGGCGAAACTGGTCCGCAATAACGAGCAGGGATGAAGAGAGGCAAGGTTCTCGTCAGAAAAGAGCGGCGAGGCTTCCGTGGCCGTTCGAAAAAGCATTAAAATGAATTGCCACGACGGTTTCGCGCTATTCAGCCGGTCAGCATACCGATCCCAGTATCGACCGCGGGAAAAGGCTTGAAATGATAGAGAGATAGAGCGTCGGCCGTCGGCTGAAGCCACTCCGTGGCTCGTAATCCCTGGTCCCGGCAGTTTCGCGCGGCTTTATGGTGTTTCTTGCGCCTGCTGGCGTCGCCGCTAACAGGCGTCACTAATGCACACAGGCGGCTTGGCTTCGGCGTTTCCAGCACAGGTAACCTCGTGCCTACCTGGCCACCTGTCTCCTCGCGGTAATTCAGTAAATCGCTTCATCTCTCGACAAGGAACAACGGGAACGCAAACGTTTCGCGCGAGCGAGCTACGCTTTTCGCTACCTCGTGCAACCATCTTTACAAACTTTCCACCCAGTTTGGACGAAAGCCTCCTTTAACGCATCCTTCATTTGGTCAACTGTGCCTACTTTCTCTACGAAATACAGGGACGAGCCGGTATCGCGATGAGAACTTCAAACTCAATCGAGAACAATCGATAACACGTTGGAGGGAAATTTCTGTCAAAGAAAACATTTCAATCGATTTATAAAAATATATGTTTAACATTATTCAATGATATAATTTCCGCTATTCATAACGACTTGTTGCCATCTTTCAGATAGTCTGTCAATTCTTGTTTCCCAATCACTCACTAGCGAAATGAGTTTATTTAAAATACGACAGAACTTTCCTTGAACCTAATGCATTTCAAGGAAAATATTTCCAGTATTTTGACAAATCCCTGTGGTCAAGAGATTGAAGAATTATACAGTATACCCAAACAAACGAAACAACAAAATCCATGAAACAGAACGAAGCCGTAATTCCCGCTGTTTTCACCAAACTATACCATAACGAAGCACAAGATTGAAGTGAACTTTCTCCGGAAATTCGCTCGGAAAAGTGTAACAAGCGTCAACGAGAGGCGGTCTAGGATGTATGGAAACCGAGGAGGAAACTCATGGTCCGAAAACGCAGCAAATTGGCATAATCGCGGATCAGCGTCGGCAAAAGGCGTCGCCGATTCCGTCGGTCTGATCGCGGCGTTGGAGAACAAGACCGGTGCGTGTCGCGCCCTCGTTAGCAGCGGCTTCGGACTCGTATATGCACACTATTGCACAGTATAGCGCACGATCGTCTCCTCTTTCTCTCGAGCTAACGAGCGATCCGCCCTTCGTTCGAACGAACACGCCGATCCCCGTCTAATCTCGATCGTTACGACGTTAAACGCGCGAAACCGACTCCGCTTCGCTCTGCTCTGCTCCGCGCTGCTCTGCTCCGCTCGGTTCTGCTCCGCTTTGCAATCGCCAGGAAGCGTATATCTTCTGCCGGCCACAAGCAAATTGCTATCCTCTCTATTGCCGTATTTGTGTGTGGATCCCTCCTTCGAAACCCTCCCCCTTCTTGCGCCTCTTCTTTTGGAATGTCTCTTGTCGTCGGTCTTGTTTCTAGCTGGTCGCGGTTTCGGCGTGTAATGCCGACCAGAAAGGAAAGAGACGGTTCCATGTGGGGGATCAAGGCATGCTGGATCCCTCTCGTCGATCTCCGGACCGTCGTAGATCCCCGTGGACGTCGGAAGAACGTTCGCCGATGATTAGACTGCGACGCTCCCGCAGATATCCATCCTTCGTTCGTGGAAATAGGGAAGACGGAACCAGATATTGGGCTGGCCGAGATCGTACGGATTTTTCCGCGATAAATAACAGAGTACTTTTTTCAAAAATTTTTTGTTTAGTATTTTAACGTCTTCATCTTGTCGCGATCAATCTCCACTGGTCTGATAAAATGAAACAACAAATATCAGTAGTGCTTGGTTTGATTTTCCATATTTAATGTAGCCTAAGAAAGATTGCCAGAGATTGTAAGAAGCGGACGCTATAAATAAAAGTGTATTCCTTTGAAAGAATTTGAAAAATGATTCCTGAGTCGGCCAAGTCCTTGCGGGGTCTTTTCTGCTGTAAATAACAGGGCGCTATTTGTCAAAAATATATGGTTTGCATTTTCGTTTCGAATTTCCACATTTACGCTAGATAAGAAAGATTGCCTAAGATTGCAAGAAGTAGACGTTGAATAAAAGCGTATTCGTTGGAAAGAATTTGAAAAATGAATTCTGGTCGCAGCGTAGAACCGATCGTTATTTCGTCGCAGATGTTCGAAACTAGCAGGCGAATGGTAAACACCGGTGTCATGGATGTCGTCGAGCACACACCGGTCAACTATAGTAGGAGCGATCGGCGTGGAATCAGAAAGAACTTTTCTTGCGTGTCTCGTTCTTCCCGAGCCGACCTGAGAACCATTCAGAAAAGGAACACCTGTGCGGTTTCGTACGCATTCCGCTGGTTTCTTAGGTGTAGCTCGTACGGGCCCGCGATGTCATTCCCGGCACGATCGCGCGAACGAATTCGCAAAACCAACGAAAACAGCCGGTAAAAATGTTGACGATGCTGTTTCTTCGTCCACGACCATCTTTCCCCGGAGGTGTCTCCCGCATTTTTCTTTCTATTTGCTAATTCCTCGTCCGGCTACTCCGCTCTCGCCGCTCCGTCGCAAAAAGAAGAGACCCGGCCAGCGATCGCGCAGCGCTTCTTTTCCATTACAATTGTAGATACGAGACCGATGTACACGGCGAAACGCTACGGATTTTATTATACTTGTAGAAGAACCTAAATCCTCCGTGCAAAATCGACGATGTAGATCTTCGAGTCCGAGGGATTCGGTCCTCCTCTTGCAATTCATTTTTTCTGAAATTTTATATCTAAAACTAGAAATCTGGAAATTAATTCTATATTTGAAAAAAGTTATTAGTTTAGGGCCCGAAGGGTGCAGGGCGGTTAAACGAACAATTACTACAGTAAATTTCATCTTTGGTACAGTTGGAATTTATCTACTAACTAAAGAACAACATTTAAAAAAAAACAAATATAAAAAGTCATTGAAATGGAAATATTCTGGGTCGGAAGAAATGTTTAATTTTCCCGTAAAGAGTGTGGTTTTCATATATCCATAGTCCAATAGATATCACTAATGAAATTACTTCGATTTTGTTGGATCTCGGAGAGCTATAGTTCTACGATGAACGCGTTAATTTTTCTTCGCGTTCAGGATGAAGCGTCTACTCGCAAAAAGCGAGCGGTTCGAGATTCGGGATCGGTTTGCTGGGGCCTGGTCCCACGATTTGCGGGGGCCACGGTTGATCTGCGCGTCCGAAAGGAGCGTGTCATCCCTCAACGTCAATCCGCCGCGGCGGAGCACGCAAAACGAAGCGACGAAACGATTTGAATGCGTCCCGGGCGCGGCATTCCGAAAAGTCCTCGCCGGTTTTGTCCTGATACCGAACCTGGGCCCCCTGTACCTGCCCCCCTGCCGGTCTACCTGCGGCGTGTCACCTGCCGCGGGCTCCAGGAACGTCGTTTTTGCGACACGCGCGAAACGAGATAATTAGGACCACTCAGGAGAACGTTTCGTTAAAGCCCCGGGGCCCAGGACCGCGAATACCGCGAGGACACCTTTTTTCTCGATCGGATCCAGGCTAGAAGACGATTGATGTGTTGATCAGGCTGGGAGATCTGAAGCTACCGAACCGGACGGTCCTCTGGATGAAATTAATTGAGGAATATTGATCCTATTATTCAATATGATAAAGAAGAAGAAGAAGTAGTTCATTTTCGTTCACAGAGAAATCATTTTGGGTTCCGAGAAGAAAGTTACGACGACCGCGAAGATCGCCGATCGTGAAAAAGGATCACGTGATCAAAGGGTTCCCATGGATCGCACCCGGTTTCCCACCGCAGAAGGTCGAAGACAAATGCCGTACGAATCGCGGACATTAAAGAGGCAATGTAAACGGAGGCTATTACCTGAATAGCCCTTGCGCGGCATTCCTCCGGGAATCTTCAACCGTTTCGCCCTCTTCCCCTCGTCGTCATGTTCGTTTTCTTCCCCGTTCTTTAACGCGGCGCTCCCGAAGCCTTGCGGAAATTCCGACTTTTGCATATCAAGGCGCCGACACCGTTTAGCCTGCCATTATCTTTCCGGCGCTGTGCGACCAATTCGTTTCGTACCACCCTTTCACTATCCTTAGAGAAGTCGCGGCGAATGTGAACACGAGCGAAGAAAATTCTGGTGATCCATTCGTTGGGTCTATCAAGGGTCTTCGTTCCCTTTTACATTGTTACTAACGTTCTCGTTATACCATACAATATACTCTGTAATACTCTGTACTAAGCATTATGTTGTAATAAATCTCATAAGAGATTTCCTAAATAAAAAAAAAATCACCAGAGCCCAAAATCCCATGCCCCACCTCGTCCCGTCTCCCCCACGGTCCCATTCTTCACCTGGCCGCAAAAAACGATCGCGCTTAAAGTCCCATAAAGAAACCGTGGTCCCGAAACGCGAGGAGTCGAAGGAGCTTCGCGAATCGCCGCGACTTTCGAAATGTTTTTGCCGTCGAAACGGGAAGAGAATTATTGCGAACTAGTTTCAACGGACGAAAAGGAGGGGAGAGAGAGAGAGAGAGAGAGAGAGAGAGAGAGAGAGAGAGAGAGAGAGAAAGGAGGAAGACCTCGAGAGGGGAAGATAAGTCGCGAGTGTCTAAAGGGGGGAGGAATTGATGAAGGAGCGCGACTTATGCATACCGTGTAAGTGACGCGCATGAATAATTCATTCTAATAAAATAATGCAGCCTGCACGGTGCCCCCCGACGAGCAAAAACCATCTCGGTTTGGCCGTCGGACCCCACGCTGCTGGCCTTTCTTCAGTTCGCACCAATTTCTTCTCCTGCAACGCCATTTTGCTTCTTCGCTTCGGCTATGTGGCCCTTCGAGGCCATCACTTTCGGCCTGCACAATGTGTCGCGATTGAAATCGAAGCAATGGGAACCGGAATGGAAACAATATTATATTTGCGGTTTAACACGAATGCAACTTGCACATCTAGCTTTTAACTTACGAGTAGAAAGCGGATTTTATGCATTTATAATAAAAACGAGAAGATTTAATTCAACACAGTGAAAACATTAGAAGAATGTAAAACCACAAGAGAGAAAATATATTTCTACTTCACACCAGTTTGTTGCAAATCAGGTAGAAAATTTTTAATTTGCCAAGATGCATGAATTTTCTGTTTCCATAATTTTTTTCATAATTAATTGAATTTCATAATGTACGTGTATCTTCTCCATTTAATTTGTTATTTGAGATCATCGTCCAATTGCTTGTGATGCAAAAGATTGCTGTTGGTATGAAATTCCAATTAAATGTATATTGATGATCGAAATAGATGTTGAATACACTTCGACTAATTTCTTGAGTATTCAATAGGCAACAGTTTCAGGCCAGTGAACGTTTAAAAAGAGAGGGAAACAAGCTCAATGGAACGATAAATTTTCATGTTAAAAATAGTTTCCCGGTATCCAGGAACAGATTTTTAGCCCCCGGGGGTAATAAATACCTCACAACCGACTATAAAATACTATTTGTCAGCCGGTGCAACGTTCGGGGTGACCGTCTGTCACCGGAATACCTAGTATTCCGAGCATCATTCCGCTTAGAATCTAGAACACGCTGAGAAACTGCGCGAGTGATCTGTGTCACGGTCGAAAGTATCCCATACTGCGTGTATTAGTGACCAGAATATCGTTTTGCAGGAATCTGTATCTGGGTCTTGGCAGGATATGCGTGAGAAACCTGGTTTCTCTCCTATAAAGATTGTCAATAAACTATCACACGTTGTTACAATTATCAACGAACGGTACATCAACCTGACTTTGCAAATCGCTTAATTCTTGCATCAAACATTGTCCAAAATACAAAACCGTCCAATCTGTAACATGTAAAATTTTTACGAAAAAAATTAACTTCTCAATTGTATATTTAGTAACTGTGTTATCAAATGAAATTGCTATAGACATCCTCGGTCTGGAAGGGGTGATGTTGATCGATAGGGAAGATGAAAATTATCGAGAAGTCTCTATTCTATTCGCCAGCATAGTCGCCGGAAACACTGTCGGGAGAAAAGAACGTTCAAGGGTGGAACGGGGCGAGGGGTTGGTGGAATCAGGACGGAAAAGCTGGAGAAGATACAGGATCCCATTTTCCGGGCTCGATCCGCCATAAAGATTTTTATCCTCCCGCCTTCGAACCGCCCGGCAAATAGAATTGTTGTCGGTAAATCGGAAATTGCCGCGTGGCTTTCATCGCGGCAATCCGGCCCCGTCGTTTTCCAAAGTCAAACGAGCGACTTTTTTACGGGACCATCCGCCGGTTATTTAATTAGTATCGCCGATAGGGACCCGCGAAACGGCCGCGCTTTATTTTCCTTTTTATTCAACGGGAATATCGAGCGAATCAACGAACGCGGAGGGTCGGAACGTTTCTATCTCTTTGGCCATTCAAACATTTTTCAGAATAACTCCGTCATTTGGTAACATTCCGCCTTGAAAAAATTGGAATATAAAGCTGCAAGTTACAAATTAGAATTTTCCATTTAGTGATTATCTCTGGAGGAATTCAGAAACTCTCTCTTCGCTGATTCTCATCCCCTAAGTTTGGACGATGCCAATGGGAAATCCAAAGCACAGAGAACTAAAATATTCTACGCATTCTGCACAAATTTTACTCTTAGTTAAAGATCCAATTTTCCTTAAAAATAATTAATTATTTTCATCCCCTAAGTTTGAACGATGCCAATGGAAAATCCAAAGCACAGAGAACTAAAATATTCTACGCATTGTGTGCAAATTTTGCCCGGAGTTAACGATGCAATTTTCCTTAAAAATAATTAATTACGAACACCATAGCCCTTCAAGCCCCGTTCCATTTTCCACTGAAAACACGAAGCCGGAATGAATTGTTTTTCGCGAGGTTGACCCAGAACGAGATTCGAGAGTGGAAAACGAAAATGTTAAAAGCGCGGATCGAGGGGAAAAGGAAAATTGTTCTCGAAAATTGATTTTTCCACCGTTCCACGGACTCTCGCGGCCGAGTATCGAAGATACGAAAGCGCGGGGGCGGTGTATGGAGGGAGATGGTGGCGGAAAAAGAAGAGGAGGAAAAAAGGTGGATAAGCCATCCCATTTCCCGGACTCGATTCGCCATAAAGATTTTTACCGGTCGCGCGAATACGCTGGCCGAGGGAAAATAGAATCGTCGTCGGTTTTCGGTGTCTTTCAATTCCCGCGGCAGGGCCAAGGAGAAAAGGATCGGACCGCGGGATGTCCGCTTGGGGACACATTCAATCGTTTGGTGGCAAACGCTTTCAAGATGGCGGGCGAGACCGAGGCCCTCTAATCGATAGATCGCGATTTATGGATTCCCGGGGACGCTCCACCGCGAAATTGTCTTGTTTATCGGAGGGCCGGTGTCGCTGGACGAGTAACGGTTTCACCTACCAGCCCTTGGACCCTCGGGGGTGGACCCAGGCAGATGATCATGCCACCTTTTGCCTGGAGTCAATTGTGGTATCATAGTTGTTGGCCTTCGAACTTTCAACCGGAGTTTTATTTCACGAAAGTTGAAGAGAATCGATGGAACTTTGATGAAACTATAATGAAACCTTGTACATCGCCCTGTTGAGTCTTCAGAAATGAGGATTCAAACCTTGAGCATTTTTTCTGGCATTGTCTTCATTGCCAGAATTATTCGTCGTTCGGGTGCGTTCGCGTACGAAATAAAAATCGTCGCAGCCGTGGAAACGACCATTACTTTCCTGTGCACCTAATAAAAACCGAGTCGAAAGAAGAATCGTCGGAATCAAAAGGAAACGAGCAACGGAGATCGTGGAACGGAGAGAGCTGCACGGGGGTGTCTGAGGGGGGTTAAAGCTACGAAAGGGACGGGGGATGTCGGGGGGAGAGGAGAGAGGGTAAAGCGAGCAGCGAGCATTATAATAAATCAGCGGCGCTCTGACGTGAATGTAAAATTGCCGGAACCGATCTGGTCGTGTATAACACGAGCGAGGGGGGGGGGGGGTAGGAAGGGCTGGAAACTCAACTGCGAACTGTAGGAAGAGGGGTTGGCGGAGGAGGGGGGACACACACGACTGGAAACGATGGCCCATTGTGAGAGTTATTTGTCATGCTGCCTACGAATCTATGGGGTTCGACGATAGCGTGGATCCATGCCGGATCGTTCCTATTGGCCGATTATCGATGGTTATAGCCTGTACTAAGCGCCATATGTAAAGAAAAGGGGGATCGTCCGTTTCAGAGGAAAAAGGGGGACACCGTCGATTCCTCTTCCTGGCGCTCGATGACTCGTATACCATCGATGATTCTCAAGGCTTTACCTGTCGCTACCATTTCTTTCTTCTATGACGATTCGTCGAATACGAATTCCTCCGTGTCGTTTCATCTTGTACACAGGTGAGCTTTGTTTACAGTTTCATTTCAATTTTAGTGATTACCCAGTGCAAAGCTCCGTAATCCAGTAATTACTAGAGTCGCGACTTTTTTGTTTAAAGGAATGAAATTTTCAGAAAGTGGAACGAAATAAAATCCTATATATAATGGGAACAGCCTTTGTGGACTTAAAACTGATAACAATTGTATAAAATTCTATCGAACTATATACTAGCCTTTTTTGAACATTTTCATAAGCCTAGAAGTGAATAAAGATCCGCAGTCTAGTGATAAATAATTTCTGTTGAGACACACTTCTGGAGGCATGTTCTCAACTGTAAATTGGCAGATGAAATAACAGTGCAAACGCGTCGGCGAATCCATCTGAACAACGGAACTTGTTTATTCTTCGTGACGAATGATCGTCGGCATTAACTGCGAGCGTTCTAACCACCGGGCCACCATTTGTCGGCCGGTAATGCGTGCGATCGATTAATTAAATCCGGCCAACCGGCGATGGTATCGTGCCCGGAATCATCCCTTAAACGCCGGACCAATCGGAGCGAGGTTACGAGGGGTTCGCCACCCTCGTCTGCCCCTCGAGAGATAGAACGGGGCCGATTATCGTGCGACGGGATGATCGTCCTTAAATTGGGATTTTATTAAGTGCCCGGGAAATCTACCGACCCCCCCTCGGAAACCGAGAAACTACGATTCATCCCCTATTCTTTCGGAAATTCTCGCGAACGTGTTCGTACCGAAATCATTATACAATGAAAATACAAAATAACTTGTTCCTTACTTTCAATCTTTTCGATGAAGTTGAACACGCGAATACAATTAATCAATTGTAATCCTGTATTTTATTAGTAAATGATAGAAAGACGTCGAAGATAACCGAACACATAAACATGCAAGGTAACATTATTTAAAACAGCCGCCATCGGCAGTAGAGCCACTAGCGATTGATACAGCAATTTTTTAAACAGACTGACACGTTTCAATAAATATCGCTGGAACTACCAGCACGTCACGAACCGTATTTTATTTCCGGAACGATGAAAAATTAATGAAAAAAAAGAAATAAAAAAGCAAAACAAACTCCAATTTTTTCGTCCACCGAGGAGGCGCGGCCCGATGTGAAAAACGAGCCGCCGAAAATGAAAAAACGACGAAAACTCGGCGGGAGCGCAATAAAACGAAGGGGGCGGGGTTCGAACCCCGAATGAATTTTAATTCGGCACGCGCGAAATAACAAACAAAGGAGAGCCGGCCGAAACTTAAGCCAAACAAGCCGATTGGATATTGCGACGGCCGCGGCTGTTATCGAATCGATCCGAGCCTCGCGAAATCGAGATTGCTCGCGATCCCCGAAACCGATTGGGATTTCGTCGCTTGGAACCGGCCGATTTTTTTTCCCTCGCACTTCGCTCCAAGTTTGCGTTCTTCAATCCGTTCGTGTTTGAAAAGAGAAAGCAATCTTCGACTACGTTCGAATGTATTTGCCAACACGCGAGCAGTTAATTGTTGGTACAGCAGAGTTTTTTCTGCAATTTCAATCTTGGGATGGCTTGATTTCGATTTTTAATGCACCCCTGTCGCCTTAATGTGGATTATTAAACGACACGTGACAGTATTACGTTTCTACTGGATCAAGACAATTTAGCAGAAGACGTTCGTAACAATTTCTTTATCTGAACTGCTCCATCTGTTGCCATCTGCCTCCAGTGCCGAATTATAAGCCTGTAAAAAACGGCTAAGTTGTTTCGTGTAAAAGGAGGTAGTACGAGAACTTGGCTGGTGCACCACCGTGCACCTAGAGAAATTATGTACATCAATATTGGAATAGACCAATTGCAGAAAAGCGTTGCGTAAAGATTTTTAATTATTCAATTATTCAAATTGTATTTTAATTTCGCCTGATGCGGGCCGTTTCTCTGTATCATAGCACGGCACTGGCTGAAATAGTTAGGGTCTAATGAAGCATTAGGCGAAAGGTCGGCGAAACCAGCACTGGGAGTTAATTCGACGTAATGCCGGATTAATCTGAGTAACCTTTCGCGGACGACCGGTGATTTAAGGCGATGATTGGCGTCGGCTAATTGGCGGCCTTGTCTTCCGCCAGCGAAACAGTGATAAATATACCATAATTCCGACGGGTAGGAACGCCGTGGAAAGAACAGAGAGGCGAAGAACCGGAGGAACGCAACGGGGCAAGAACGACGGAGAGGCTCGTTTTCATTAAGTTCGCCTAAACAGCCATCAATTCGAGCCGATGAAAGTCGACCCGTCGCCATCCGACATACATTTTCGCGCCATTTGTATGGATATTCGTCGGTCGAACATCGTGCGCGCGCGCGTGTTCGCGTTAGCTAATTAAATCAGCTGGGAATTCCTGGAATTTATTGGGTTTTCATGTAAATCAACCGGCACGCTGCCGCGGAAACCGTTCCTTTTACAACCGACTAGCTCGACTCGTTCACTTCTCCTTCAACTATTTCTTTTTCGCTCTTCTCTTACATTTATGTTGCGGATTTTTAAATACAGAATAAAATGTAAATCTTTATCTTCATGGTATTTGTTCGTGCCATGTAGAAATTGTGTCTAGGGTCGCGTGGTTATTTCAGAGAATTTTAATGAATATTATTCGCTACAATCAGAAGATCTATATGTATAGCATTGTTTATATTAATCAAAAAATTTATTTTGCATGAAAATCCGCTATACAAGTTATGCGTGTTAGGTCCAATAAAAGCGGATTAAATGGAAGGATGCAAGAACAAAGATGGAGAAAGAGGAAGATTATTAATCGCTAGTGTCTCTACTGCCGTTGACGGCTGTTTTAAATAATGTTAATTTGTATATTTATATGTTCGGTAATCTTCGACGTGTGTGTCTTTCTTTTTCTGTATTATTAGGTCGTTCGGAAAATAATTTTGTTTTCTCAAGGGAAAATGAAAGCCAATTTTTTACCATCTAAGTTTTATGACATTTTGCTCTATGATCTTGCTGAAGATTGTATACTTGTAGAATTTCCGGTTTTTATTAGCAAAAAATTGAGTTATATGACTTCTTACGACTTTATTTGAAATGCAATTTGCACCGTATAAAACACGTTGAATAAAGCGAAAAGAAAAATGGTAATCTGATGGTAGATCCTGTTCTTAAACGGCACACAGTCTTCGTTTGTGCACTGCATTTTTGTAAATTAAAAAAAAAACTTGTGTGTGTGTGTGTGTGTGTGTGTGTGAAAAATTAGAAATCATTACAAGGCAGGAAATGACGTCAGGAATGTTAGCTGTCAAGATATACCACTAAATTGCGGATTTTATGCATTTATGACACAAAATGTATACGTACAATTTAATGCAGTGGACATGTAAAAAGTATGTGTTAATTTCAGCTTGATAGGATAATTAAAAGAAGAATACAGTTTTTATTTGGCTCCGGTGTCCTGCAATCAATGCAAACATGTTTTATTTTGCATAAAGATCCGCAGTCTAGTAATAACAAATGGACCAATGCCATCTCTACAAGAAAAACGAAATTACTTATCGAACGACATAATAATAAAGTACAGAATTACAATCAATCGATTCGATTGGCTTGTCCCACTTGCTCGAACGTATTTACGTTCAACTTGAAAGCTAAACGGTGTGCGAGTCTTGAAAAGCGTCGGTTTCGCGGATTAACCATCTGGTCTAGCGACCATAGCGAACAAATGAAAGGATGCAAGAACAAAGATGGAGCGCAGAAAGCGCAGAATTACGGGCGTTCCGCGACGAGACGCTTGTCAGCCGGCGAACAAAGATCGCCAGACGAGTTGCATAAAAGTGCAACGTTGCACCCTCGGGGAGGCTGTGGGAACGCGGCTTGAAGACTTCATTATTTTTGAGGGGAGAAGTGCCCTTTCTCGTTAGGGGATTCCTCGCCCAGGGCGACGCGAGGCCGTCTTGTTAAAATTCTCCGAACTGTATATAACCCGGACCACGCACACCTCCTATCCTCCTCTTCTCCCCCCTCGCGGTGTTCTTCCGTTTCTTCCGCGCCGTTCTTCCGACCCCCATCCCCCTTACGGTCCCCCTAGCCCAACCTGGGTCTTATTTCGCGTTCTGCTCGTAGCTATTCCACCGCCGAAGACTATAAAGCTGACGCCTCAATTTCGCGATAGACGTTACGCCGCGATCCGGGCTCGTAACGATAATTGCGCGACCGTACCGGTGAGAACCACTGCGGATCAGTGGGAGTGGCGATGGGAACTGGCCACGGGGTGGGCCACGCGATTGCGAATTCAACTCTGCTGGCAACGAAGGCTGAAAGCGCGATTTTCATACAAATTTTGTTTTCCAGCTTTTCATGCTCTGCGGCCCATCGATTTGCAAAATCGGCTGCACCCTCTTCCTTGCGGTTCTTTTTTATTTGCGATGCCACCGATACTCAGTTTGAGCTCTAACCACTTTTCGTGAGGCGGAAAATGAACTATATCTCTTATTATTAAAACATAGATGAGTTATTTTGAACGTCCGTCGCAAGATTTATTTCCCTAGGGGGTGCAAGAGAAAATGTCTTCATTCTACATTTTCTTATTTACAAACTGATCCGCGTCAAATAAAATCCAAAGATAATCATGATTATAAATTAACCCCCTTTTAGCAAGTGACAGGAACCTTTCAACACGAAAAGGGTTTTGTAAAAAATTGTAGTTCACCAGCAGACAAAAATTCTTTTCGAACGCACCGCACCGGGTCGCCATCGCAGCATCCAGGAGGAGGATCGTACAAGAGGGTGCTCGGGGGTGCGCAGGGGTGACAGGATGGTTTCATAAGTTATCGATTGAAAGGGACCGGGTGGTGGGAAGGGTGTCAGTTTCCATGGCGACCGAACCTGCGCCCTGCGACTTGGACGTTTACCTTAATGCCCGGGAATTACGGGACGTGATTTTCACCCCGGTCGCCTCTTCCTCTTTCTCCCTCTCTCCTGCGTCGAGGACGCTTTAAGCGATAATGTAATTTTATCTGCGCCGTTCCTCCCACCCCATCCCCTTCCCTCGACACCTCCTTGCTCTCTCTCGCTCTCTTCGACGATATTCCAGCGATTTTCACCCTCTCCACCATCCTCCCAGGTTCACCTTCTTCGAGCAACACCGCCCCGACGCTTCCAACCCCCCTGTACCCCTGGCGATCAACGAGAACAACGTTTTCTTCGGCAAACAACGTTAGTTCATTGGCCGGCGGCGAGGAATTAATTGGATTCCCGGGAAATTAATTGCGGCAAAAGCCACACCCGGCTCCCGGAAATTAGAGGACGTTACAGAGCGGAGAGATTCACCCTCGGACCGGGGGTTGGAGAAAAAAATGAGAGGATTCTTTCGAAGACTAAGCTCGTGAACCTTTGAGCGCTTATTAAGGGATGTTCTGGTCTGGAACGTTGGAAAAACATCGATCTCTTTGTATTTTCTTGGAGAACGTGCCTTTCAAAGGATCTATTCAAATCTATAAAGACGACTTAGTTATGGCTGTTTGAAAAAGGTGCGACTGCTAACGAAAAACTTTTAACATGACGTTTGAAGATTTATACTTGTGCGATCCAGTTCAAATTTTCCGAGATTCCTCAGCAGACTTGCTGCTAACACATGATTGTCGCGGCAGTGTATTTTTGTTTCGTAGAAAGATGGAGAAGAGCAATTTGTAAGAGAGGAAGAGGAGAATTTTTCCAGAAGAAAATTTTCATTTTGCCGGAGGATCAAGCTGGGGAAACTCGGATCGGAGAGATGGTTGCCACGGGCACGATTCACCCCTAACTACGCCGGTGGAGTAGCAAGCCACCCCCCTCGGGGGCTGTGCCAACACAAGCCCGCATTAACTAACTGCGCCCTGATTCGTCGCCGGATCGATCCGAAAAACGAGGAAACTTAACGCGAATTACGTCACCGTGAGCAGAGCTAATTCCGACGAAATGAAATGAAAGCAGCGTCTCGATTGCGACGGAAAGTCAACTCATTTGTAGAAACGACGGGACCAGTAGAAAAAACAGATCGATTCGTCGATTTTTATAATTCGCAGAGCGTTCCTTTATTTCCCTCGTCGATTATCTTCGCGCGTTTCGATTGTAAATAAATGTAACGGTATATCAAGCGACCGGACCGAATTCGATTTTGATACATAAATTATAAAAATACATTCGATGGGATTTTCATTAACCGTGCATAAATATTAGACCGTTCCAAAAGTTAATTATTGATTGAGAAAGGTTGGAAGGGGAATTAATGGAGAACCATGTTTGTTCCAGTGGGATTTCCAACCCTTTCGGAGTCGCGTCGCGTAAACGAGTTGGCCTACAATCGCGTATAAATTATAAGGAGGAAAAAAAGACTGTCTCCGATGGCAGAGAACCTTAAATTACGACCATTTATATTCTCCGGAGGAATCCACCCCCATAGAGGCCCCTTCGGCGCGCCCGAAAAGGCGGGGTCTCTCGATTCTTCGAGAGGGAGAGTGATACCGTTACCATGGAGTTATGTAAATCGTCGGGTTACTCGTCCCTGCAAATTGGAAATCACCCTCGACGAGGGGTAGTGATGGCCTCAAGGTGCCTCGAACAAAAGAACACGATTATCTCCGTGCACGGTCCAGAAATGAATAAAACCAAATCATTCGGTTGATGCCAGAAATGCCGATCACGAAAACTAACTAGATAGTCGCGTCTTGTATTCCGTCAATAATAATTTTTTAAAACAGTAGCTTCACTATTTATTATACCCAAAATGGAACAGGCGGTCAGTATTTCCAAAAATGATTATTAAAGTTCATGTAAGGTTCGGAGGTATCTATTGACAACCTTCACAAACTTTTTAGTATTTTTTATAACAAAGACTATTTTAACTGTACCTCGTACAGATTGTATCGCATAAATATATATTGTTCTAATACTGGAAAGTACATGTTGAAAAAGCAGACCACTTTTTCCGTGGTCGGATTGCTCCAGCCCCCAGAAGCACCAGAAATTCGTGTAGAAAACGGTGAGGGAGAATGTAGAGAGGCCATCGCTGAAAAGGGTGTGCCACCCCCGAGCACCAGCGATGGAATGAGATGGGGTGAGCCGGGGGCAAGGTGTCACCATCCCCTCAGCGTAACGAGGAGCCTGAAACAGGCGCAGAACCGCGTCGAATCGTCCCACGGGCCACGTTACACGCATTAGCTAAACGCCCGCTCCGATTGGCTCCCTTCTACAACCACCCCCAGCTTTCATCAACCCCCGTCTAAGGTCAAATCGTTGGGGTGGAACCGGGGACCCGGATCGAAGATCAGAAATCATCTATTTGTGCTCGACGGAACCGCGCTGCCTTGTTCCTGAGGGTGGAACACTGAAGGGGGTTGTTTTCGTCTGAGGGACCGCATACTCCCCCCCCCCCCCGAACCCTTAAAAAACTAATGGAGCAAAATTCTCTGTACATATCAACATCTATAATTCATACAGTAGCTATAGAGATGTACTGAGACTAAAGTGGCCCCTATTCACGATCAATAATATTGTCAATATTCGCGTCAATATTAACGGAGGACTATATTGGTGGAAATATTGATCGTCTAGGAGCGTATTGAAGCGTCCTATGAATATTGACGGATATTGATACAGAAGTATATTTTCTGTCAATAATGAAGAACCGTTTGAACGTCTAGGAGGTTTATAAACAAACAAATTTTCTATGACAGCGTTATTAGACACGGGTAGCCCTGTAAGTTTTGTTAAAGTTTTAAAATTTTAGACTTTAGCTTGAAAAAATTTCATTCAATGTGCAGAACGTGGCTGGACTCGAATTTCTGGACTCTATCGAGTTTTAGTATTTGTTCGATTCTCGATTCAATTCACACCGACACAACATCCGTTCGTACACGATTTTAACAGCTTCTACATGTAAAAGAGTTAACGTTAGATTATTATTGGTAGTTGTTATTAGCGTGAATCGCTCGAATTTTAAGGACTCGTTTAATTTCCGATGGCTTCGATTACCGTTTTCGAACATCTCGAGGACGGTGTAACCGTCGACGATGTACTGATTTATTTAGGCAAGTATAAACGGCCGTTGAACATAATTGTATTTACTCTGTCGAGTACACTCTTCTATTAAGAGCAGTTTAACTCTTCAGTGCACGTGTTAATGTTCTTTGAAAAAGCTCTGAATTTATTAGAAGAAAGGTTATCGAGAAAAAATGGATCCTTCAGACTCGTACACTGAAGGGTGCAGACAAAAACAAGTTGCAATTTCGATAGGATCTTCTACTTTCAACATAGATTTAATGACATAATGGTGATTATGTATGTTTGCCAGGCCAGTTCGGAAAGTATCAGAAGTACCTTTTCGGAATGCTGACGATATTCTGCCTGTTTCTCACGTTCGTCTACTTCTCACAAGCGTTTCTTATCGCTCTGCCGAAGGAGTACTGGTGCCAATTGCCGCTGGTGGAAGGGGTGTCTAAAGAAAAATTGCGAGACATTATGATACCTCGTTCGAAGCTGGTGCCGTTCGAGGGCCATCATTTGCCGTATTCCAGGTGCTGGATCTATGACACGCCTGTTGCAGAAGCGCTTTCTAAGAATAAACCAGACGAAAGCTGGCCGTTGAAGAAGTGCATGGCTTGGGACTTCAAGCTGGACAAGGCTGATGTCCCATACATGTCTGTCGCCGCGGAGCAAAACTGGGTAAAACTATGAAAATGATAGCAAATACTCTCACCATGTGTCACTATTTAGGGGGTCGAGATCAGGAAAAATCGAAAGTCAAAAAATAAGGGCCACAGTTAAAGTCGCGGATCTGATATCTCTGATATCTACATCAACCAAATGATAACTAGACTGCGGATGTTTATGCATTGTGGCTGCTGAAAATTTTCAAAACATGATAGAATATGAAATTCCACAGAATTCAGTATGATTTTTACTTATCTTAGAACTACTAAGCATACTACCACTGAAAGTAATATTTGTGTGACTCGCGGCTTCCGATTTCTTGATAACGCAAAGATGGGGGTTTTCAGTAGTCGAAAGCGTTAAATAAAAGATTGATCTAGACCAGTGATGGCGCACCTTATTGAGGAGTGGTTCACAATTATTTTTATTTCATTTTTAAATACTAGCCCGTGGGTCATAAATCAGTGGCTTCAATTAGAAGGTGGGGGGGAGGGTGCCAATTATTTGGAAACATCAAACATTTTGTTAAAAGACAAAGTTGACAGTTGAATCTTTTCGGTTCTCACTTTTGAAATAATCAAAACAAGGTTTTAGTTTCCTTTTTGATTTAGAACTTTAACTTTTGCAGGTCAATATTATAATAGAATAAACGCGTGGGTCACTTACAAAGCCTTCTATCTGACCCGCGTGACATAGGTTCGCCACCACTGATCTAGACCGCTGTCGACCTCAAAAGTCCTATTTTTATGTTTACGAATTTTGAGGATCTTTTATCTAGCGATTTTGACTACTGAAAAAGCCCACCTTCACCTTATGAGAAATTGGAATCCTAGAAGCGAGTCTGCCTTCTTAATATTTGCCTAGAAAAATTTAAACTTGCATAAACATCTCTTTCAGTCCCTGTTCGGAACTGTTATGTCGAATAAAGTGCGTCCAAGACTAGGGAAGAATTGTCCTCGAATTTTTTGATTTCAGGTCTGTGACGAAGCCTATAAGATTCACGTCGCGCAAAGCATCTTCTTTATAGGCTCGATCGTCGGCGGTTTCGTCTTTGGTTGGATATCGGACAAATACGGCCGGATACCAGTTCTGATAGCTACCAATATGTCGGGATTTATCGGAGGTATCTGCAGCGCTCATATCCACTGCTTCTGGCAGTTCTGCTTCTGCAGGTTCATCGTCGGGTTGGCCTACGACAACATATTCGTGATGGCCTATATACTCGTGTTGGAATACGTCGGTCCGAGATGGCGGACGTTCGCCGCGAACATGGCCTATGGGTTATTTTTCACCTTGGGCGGCATGACTTTGCCGTGGATGGCCTATGGAATATCTAATTGGAGGATGTTTTCGATCGTCTCGTCCTTACCGTTAGCCTTCGCCGCTTTAACGCCGTTTCTGCTTCCCGAGAGCGTCAGGTATGATCGTCTTCAAATAAACAACGTCTAATTGTATCGAAATATCGCATCGTCCAGTTGCAAAGTGGGAAGCAACCAAAGGACAGTTCTCCCTCTAGAGCCTTTAGCAACAGTTTAAAGGTAGTTGATTGTAAAGGTGGCTGGTCAGCAAGGGGCAGATCGAGAGGGCAGTCGGCATCATCAGGAAGATCGAGAAAAGGAACAATAGGATAATACCGGACAACGTGTTCAAGGATTTCGTTGAGGACTGCAAGAGGACCGCGGACAAACTAGCCTCGGAGGAGCACTCGATCTTCGATTTGCTGAAGACGAAGCGTCTCAGGTCTGACTCCGCGTTACCCGTTGTGGTAATCAGTAGACAGCGGATTTGATGCATTTAATGACAGAAAAGAATGGGTGCAATTTAAAACAGTAAAAACATTAGAGGAATTTAAAAATACTGTTATATGATTTTCAACCTGTTAACCCTTAGCACTCGAACGGTGACTCTAAAAGGCGTCACTGAAAATTGTCAGTGTCTTATCGATTACTAAACATTTATACGTTCATATAAATGGATATATTCTAGGACGGAATAAATGTTTAATTTTCCAGTTAAAATTTCTCCGAGTGCAAAGGGTTGAACATATTAGGAAAGAAAATAGATCTCCGTTTCGCTCCGGTTCGTTGCAATTTAGGTAGAAAATTTGTGTTTTGCATAAAGATCCGCTGTCTAGTAATCGGGCAACCTGGTCCAACAAATCGTGAATCGTTCACAGAAAGATCACGTTGCTGTTAACGTTCTCCTGGGGCATCATCCAGATGTCCTACGACGCGCACATCAGGTGTCTGGACTTCCTGGGCATGGATATTTTCACAATCTTCACGGTGGCCTCGGCGACTGAGCTGCCAGCCGTGCTGGTGGTCACCTACACCCTGGACGTTGTCGGCAGAAGGTGGACTATGGTCGCATCGGTGGTCATGTCAGGATTCTTTTGTCTAATTGCAGCAACCTTCTCTGTGGGTACCGGCTACGCGATGTTCGCGATGTGCGCCCGATTCTTCATCAACGTCGCGTCGAACATCGCGATGCAGTACGCTGCTGAACTATTGCCGACCGTGGTTAGAGGGGAGGGTGTCGCTTTCATCCACGTCATGGGATATGTCACCTCTATCCTCAGCCCCTTCATCGCCTTCTCCAGCAAGGTGCTCTACAGCCTGCCGATGATCATTCTCGGAATCGTGACTCTACTTGCTGGGCTGTTCTGCATATTCTTGCCCGAAACGCTGCTGGAACAGCTGCCCCAGACTTTGGAGGTAAGAAGACGTTGCTGAGAACTTGTTGCGAATGATTCTTCGGCCTCACGGTGTGCAAGTTATTCCTCATAAAGGAACACGTCAACACTTTCACAATGGCGTTTGAACCCTTTGCACTCGGAGCTCTATTTTAATTGGAACATAGACATTTCTTTATAGAATATATCCATTCGCCAAGATTTTTAAAATTGGTATAATACCTCATACAGTACCTAAATGTTTAGTAATTGATTAGATACCGATACATTTAGTACAGCAATTTTTAGCGGTGCCTCAGAGGGGACACCCGAGTGCAAAGGGCTAAACTAAAAACAATTGGTCAACATGGCTTGTTGTTCGAGACGATTGTTCCTTCGTTTGTTCTGAACAAAGTCGGTTCGAATCTCTAACGAACTTGAAGGTTTGAGTAACATGAACTCCTCAGGCGTTCTAACAATAAGATTTAACCGGACTCGGTCCACTCTGTTCAAGGACGGGGAGGTCTTCGGGATAGATCAGAAGTTCTGGGAAAATCCGTTGGCCAGGATGAAGCGCTCGCGTCCTGTAGGGCATCACGTGCACGCGCGTCGTCCGATATCCAGGCCCGCGTTGTTGCGTAGCAGCATGATCTCCGGCCCCCTTGGCTACGGCAAAAGAGTCGACACTATTAAAAAGAAGGCGAGTAACAACCACATTCTGAGAAGTTTCTCATTTCTACCGTACGAAAACGAAACAATCACGCACGCCAGAGAAGCCGGAATTAGCTTCCAATGATAATTTGAAATCCTGCTTGTTGCAGATCCAAGACTCCCAAACCAAAGTATGATGAACAACGGCGGCACCTCGCTCACTGTCATCGAAGATGAAACACCCTGATATTATTATTCACAATATAAACATCATTTACTACCGACTGTGTTCAGTAATGTCTAGATGTATGTGAAAGCTTCAGGGCCGAGATGTTGCTTCTATAATCGAGCTTCTACTAAATCGTGAATCGAGCAAGCAAATATGCTCCGAATAATGTCACGTTCGCTTTCATTCCAATTAGAAAAATGTCGCAGATCGCGTTTTTCAAGTTTCACAAATCGCGAACGAGCTTCTATTTTTCAAAAATATCATGCACAGTGCTTTCATGTACATCGGCATACGACTGACGTGATTTCTTTTGAGATTTCGAGCGTTCGGTATCCGTGCCAGACGATCGGTAACAGTAGGAGGGACAGGGACTCGGCCGGCCGTTTAGTTAATTGCCGAAATTAGCGATAACCGAGGCCCGACATGTGGCACCGTTTAACGCCAACACGTTGCTCCTCTCGAGTTTCGTTTCCCTTTCCCTGAAAACGCATAAATCCACGCGGCACGAGCTTTTCTTCTTATTTCGGGCGACGCACCCCCGCACCGTGGGTGGTTCGCTAAGAAAAGAACGGAAGGAAAAAGTACAGCGGTCCGACAAAATAATGGGACAACATAAAGACCTCGCGTTGCATTAACGCTCTTGTTCGTGACCGAACAATTTCACATTTATAATTCTTTAATGGGGGTATTCTGATCTTTTTTTTTCGTTTTCAAACAATCGATTTTTCTTTCCTTGCACTTTCTTTAAGTACATGTGTTGTTATTAAGAAATAACATTGTATAATAAGTAACAAATTTTGCGAAATTAGAATGTATCATTTTTCTTAAATGTCCACTACATTCGAAAACGATAATATTAATTAAAGTTATAAAAACTCCGTTACAATAAGCGTTCAAAGATCAAACTTTTCCAGATACCATTTTACACCGAAAAAATTCCTTTTATTCACAATGATGTCCTGGAAAACCTACTGAACTTTCTGTGCCCACTTTTTTTTGGGCACATAATACAGAGAATTGTCAATAATAAACTTTTAACATTCTGCATTTTTATGTTCGATTTATTTCCCAACGCCCACGAATAAAAATCTTGCATTTTCTACTTAAAAAATAAAAATAACTTTTAAATAATAGATTTTAGGCTAAAAAATTGAGGTAGGTATCAATTTCAAGAAAAAAAAAAGAAATATCGGAAGCGGGACTCGAACCAGCAACCTACTGATTACCATATAGTCGTTCCTCGCTACGACCTCGCCTACTCATTTTCTTGCGTAAGCTGATTTTCGAATGCAATTTTGTTCTGCTAAATTACATTTGAAGATTACATGTTCAAATACTGCAAGTTTCACAAAAATCCGTGACCCATCAACCATGGCAATCCCTTTGGGACGCGCTCTGATTGATCCGGGTTTTTCGTTAATCACTACCAAACAAAGCCGCGGCTATTTTTGCGAAGGCAAATGTCGCTCAAATGATTTAAAGACCTCCCATTTCCAGATATTGAGGAATTTTGGGATATCCTGTATAATGTATATGGTCTAACCACTCTAACCATAAAACTCATCACTGTTGCGTTACGTAGAACCAGCATAAGATATTGTGCGCTTTCTCGCGCATCTGCGAGTTTCGCCAGGGACGTAACTACGTCCTAAGTGTGTGGGGAATATAGTGGGGAACTAGTACTATATATAGTAGAAAAGTACCGGAAGAGTTCAGAAGTTTATATATTATATGTTCATATACATATTAAAAGTTAATTCCACACACACATGTTACGCAGTCATATTTCAAAATCAAATTAAACAAATCCTGCGAAATTATTGGGGTGACCAAGGTACCTGAGTAGAAATGATTTCTACCCAACCTTGTACTTTACTGACAGACAGTAGAACGTAACAGAACGTAAATACTTGGAGCCTGGAGCATATTACATTTCTGGTGACGTTGTAGTTGGTAACGTGCAGTGACGTGTAAGTTTAAAATTAAATACGACAAAACAGAAAACTGTTATTATTCAGGACAATAATCGATCAACATTAATTTCCAGATTGGATGTTTAAAATACGTGAAAGCAGTTCAAAATGGGTATCCGAGGTTTAACAGAACACATAATGTCTTCATCGTATTTAGAAGACTATGAGCTACAGAATACAGATTTGGTAATCGATGGTAGTAACTTATTTAATGAAATGCTTCAGTACTCAAATTGGCATCCTGCGTTCGGTGGTGATTACGATAAATTTGATCGAACTATATCGGATTTCTTTGATTGCTTACTAGAATGCAATGTAAAACCACTGGTTTTATTTCATGGACATTGTACTGAATCACAAGTGCCTGTGTGTTTGACAAAACTGAAGCAAAGGATTAAAACATCATTAACTATGACACCGGAAAGTCCAAATAATGAACTAGGGCGCCCTATATTCCTTAAACATGTTTTCATACAATGTTTGAAAGAGAAGGATATTCCATTGGCACAGTGTCAGTACGACGCAGATAACAGTATAGTTGCGATAGCGAAAGCATTAAATTGTCCTGTGATGTCTAATGCTTCCTACTATTATTTGTATGGAGCTTTGTACATACCTAATATAGTAAAGAATGTAATAGACCATTTGAATGACGATAGAAAAACGATACCCTGCAAAATTTATAGACTCGAACGTCTTCTAAATAGGTTTGAAGGATTAAATCACCATACATTGTCATTAATTGATGTATTAATGTCAAATAATAATAGAAAACTAGAGCTGATGGTTAAGAACACCATCGCATTGATAAAAAAAGAGCATGTAGCCAATTGTGAAAAAGTACTTCCAAGCTCTGAATTGGTCACGAAGGTATTGAATTGGTTGCGTAAATACACATTAGAGGATGCCATTGCCGAAATTATAAAAGGAGTACCTCCGCCAAACAGACCAGAACTTTTAAAGATAATAGAAACGAATATAAATAAATACACAAATCCATTTTCCGAAGCGTTTACTCACTTGATGATCCCAGAAGAATGCTTCTCGAGTCCTACAAAAGAACCTTATAGATTTAAAGGAAATATTGAAACTTTACCGTACAGAGCAGCGCAGAATGAACAAAATTTTAGAGTAGGTGAACAGGGAGATACTTATGTAATGAAAATGAGTAATATGCTTCTGAACCAAACAGGGCAACATCACAAAGATTCAGTAATCAATAAATTGCCTCAATGGTTTAAACACGGATATTCGTTGGTTAATTTTCCAAAGTATGCTCTGTGCTTGATGCAATACCGTTTTCGTATCTATCCACCACTATTGGAAGACTCTAGTCTACCACCTAGCTGTGAAATAGCTGATAATATTTTTCAGTTTGTATATCATTTCTTGATATCGGTAACACAGGTGGAAGATTTCGAATTGAATGTGGTAAAGAGGTGGGGTCGTGGTTTTAAAATGTACCGTTGTGACATACCCAGGAATTTGATTGAATTTCCAGCAGTCATTAAAGATCTTTCACATTCTGCTCGCAAAAAGATTATAGATATTGCATTAAGAATTCAACATACACGATTTATTGATGCACTTTTACCTGAGTGGCAGTTGTACATTGCTTCCTTGCGGTACTGGAGAACTCACACGCTAAGAATATGTGATAAGTTTCATATGTATTCAATGCTTACTTGCTTGATATACAAATTGACAACTTCAAAAATTGAGCACTACAATTCCTTGAGTTCCTTTGAAAAAGCAAACAATTCTATAATTAAATTATTACAGAAACAAAGGGACAAAAGTAATATCGAACCAAAGTACTCTACGATTGTCACAGTTGCTGAGGCTTGTATGGAGATTGACACATTAGATTGTCTTCTGGCAGCACCATTTTTTATTTCCCAGTCTCAAGTAAATCCATCTCTATCATATGGTGACAAATTCAAAAGACACATTGTATATGGATTTTCACAATTTCAGTATGTATTAGTCGCCAGCATGGACCTAAATGCACTTCTTGATTGGCCTTACAAACAGCCTAAAATAGCCAATTTGTATAATGGTACGTTATTGTTCAATCTGTATGTCAATTTTCAAAGTTGTGAAGACATGGAAACATATAAAAACAATATTTTCAAAAATTCTCCATCTCTCTTAAGAGCATTTAATATAATGTATAAATTCCTCGAAAAGAATGAGATGATAGGTTGAATATATGTATATGTGTACATGTACGTAAGCAATCTGCTCTTGATGTCTTCTTGTTAATCTTGCTTTCAGAGAAAATTTTGGGCAAAATCGTTAGTCACTATTTTAAGATTTGTAAATAATGAAATTATTGAAAATGCATGAAAAATGAAATGATACATGTATATGTCTCGGAGATACATTTTTAATATGCTTGTGAAAATTCAATTTTATAATGCAGAAATAAAACAGAGAAAAGACATCTGTTTGTCCTTGTATTTAATATTTCATAAGTACCAATTGCGTATAATTTCTTCTATTTTTGAGAATGTTGAAACGTTTCTCCTTGTTTGATAAAGGTTTGAATAGTCGAGGAAAAATCTCACCGTGTTGGTAAAAGTTTCATTAAAAAGTAATTTCGGTGTTATTATTCTAGACGACATTTTCGAAATCGGTTTCTGGCTAGATTTTGGATATCAATAGTGCATCGTGCGTCGCGTCGCTTCGGCTCATTAGAGAAACAGCGGAGCTGCAATAAAAGACGAGCGTGGATAGCAAGAAAGAGAGAGAGAGAGGGGAAATAGGGAGAAAGTAACTTTTACTGCCGCGGCCCTTTTACGAGAACTTTCGTCGAGGACGCAATAAAACTGTTCGACGTATGCCGACGGGGGTATCTCGTTTTCCCACCCTAGTACTGGCCCGATTTCCACGAGGTTTCCACGTAGAGATCAACGTGGAACGCCCATCGTCCGCCAACACCGGCCCCCCCGATTACGTTCTTTACATTTTCGCCTTTTACGATTTTCCAGCTGGTTTGCATTTCACGCCCGCCCACCCTCTTAACTTGCCCCCGCAGCCATCGTGTTCGCGATCAGCTCCTCGGAAACCGTACCGGCTTGTACCGTCGACCGGGATTTTTCCCGGTAGTCTCTCACAAAGGATTCCATTTTCTCAAATAATCCCGAAAACGCGATAGAAAGCTCGTAAAGCGGCCAGGCAATCTCGCATTTACGAGCTTCGCTCGTTCGCGCTGTCAACTCGAGGCCGTTCCACCTTGAAATACGGAAAACTCTCATCCCCAGCAACCCTCGTCCCTCCCACCACCATCCGGCTCTCATCGCTTCGAATTTTCCTTCTTTCTCGAACTCCAGGAATTCGACGACCGCTCCAACCATCACCATTTTCTTCTTGCAACCGATTGCTCGTCTCGCAACCGCGATTTCGACGATTCCAGTTATCCTTCGCGCACAGTGTCCTTCCTCGATCGACAAAACGCAAAAATCTAAACCGTTGGTGACGAACTATCAGGTACTTGAATCAGTTCCCTTCACGATCTATTTACCTTAACTCTTCACGTCATTTCAGAAGGAGATGTACGGTAAGACCTTGACTAACAATATAAGTTCTCTGCTGACTAAAAACGCTCGTAGATACACATCTTGCGATTCTCTATTGTTACTACAAGCTCTTTAGTATTTATTTAGAGCAGCCCTGGGCAGATTCGACAGATGAGGGGAATTTACTTGAATTGTCACATGACATTGTGATAAACGCGTGCTAAAAATGACGTTGTGATTTTTGAGCGATCATAGATAAACATAAATAGCAAAAACTACGACTTCTGGGTTTAGAAAGATGTGCCGACGACCGTGCGAGTGCGAAAGGGTCGAAGAGAAGAATTTCGAGGAAACGGAGTCGGCGTGCTCGTTCTCATCGGCGCGAGGCGTCGTGGGATCGCGGAGGCGCACCGGAAACGTTGCGGCGACCATTTTGGTGAACGGTGCGGATCGAAAAATGGAAGCGTCGGTGGGCAGTAAAACGTGGCGGCGGAATTGCGGCAATTTCACGTCGATGTTCCGCCGTAATCTCGACGTTTTCGAGGTCGATAGTCCGGCCTGGTGCCTGGTGCTGCACGTTTATATCCGCGTGGCAGCTGGAGAACGCGCCCGGCGAGAGAGAGAGAGAGAGAGCAAGAGCAAAAGCAAGACAAGGAAGAGGAACAAAGCGAAGAAAGCTCGAGAGCGAAGAAAAACTGCATCTCGCGGAGAGGATCGACGGGGAGGAGCGGTGTGCGAGGAAATTGCGAAAATCTTGAAGAGGCAGTTTCGCTGGGCGGAGTGGCCGGCTAAACAAACAGTAGTTGCTGGCGAGCAATCACGTAGGAAGCGAAGGATCGTTCGAGCCCGGTCGAGAACCGGAGAGAGGAGGAGAAGATGATCGTTTCGAGCCGAGCCGAGGCTGCAAGGTGAAAATTGCCGGTTTGCCATCGCGGCGGCGGCTCTCAGTCGCTTTCGGAATGTATCCTGAGGATATGGTAGCCCCCATGGCCGCTCGAAGGGAACGCCGGCAGCGCCGTTCGGTTTTATCGACGCAAATTGCCCGGAAAGTCGGCTATCCTGAGCGCGTGTGCCCTCCGCTTCCACGCTTATTTTCTCTCCTCTTTCTCTCTCCCTCCCCCTCTTTTTCCTTTTTCGTTAACCGTTCCACGGGATACCTCGCCCGATGGTTTGTTTGCACAGGCTTATGGCTGCGCGAAGGGTTTACAAGCCCTGCGAACCGATCCGAGGCGGCCACGGGCGCCATTACGACCGGTTTTATTTTATTTACACGCCGACGAACACCCGCCAGTTTTTAGTGGGATTATCGGTATTATTGTTCCACTTGTTCCAGTTGTTTCACTTGGTTCGCATTGGTTCACTTGCGCGCCAAGGTGCAACACGCTGCGTTGCGCATGAGAATTGTAGATTTAAGTGTATTTGAGCCATCTCTGCAACGTGCACGATAGTGAAGGAACCATGTCGCATGGCTCGTGATCTATCTTTTCAAAAAGTAGCACCTCTGATCGGAGGCACTTGAATGTCATCTGTACTGTTAATATTGGGCCACCGCACCACACCGAATCAATTGCCCCCGACAGTGACATAAAATATATGTTGATTACTGATAAAACTAATGAATAAAATTGACGGACGTATCCCAGCCAAACAGTGTTTGATAGTATTTATTAGTTTCGGAGTGAAGCGAGCGATCTAGAAATTCGAATACATATATTTACCTTTCGGCGAGCGTTCGATTAATGTTTGTTATAAAATGGACACGTGGATCGCGCGTTAAGTAGCGAATGTGTCGGCGTTCTATTTCGCGGGCCTCTCTCGATTAACTGTTTATCGAAGGTGGCCAGAATTCAATTTCGCGGCGGTTGTAGCACAATTTGAAAACGATAACCAACATAAAAGCTCGAATTAAAAGGAGTGCGAGGCGATAGCGAGCCGCTACTAGAAGGGATTTATGCGAGCACATAAAAGTCTGGAATGACCGTGTTCCCATTAAAATCGATGCCCGTGTCCGCACTGCTTTATAACTCTGTCGTAAACATTAATTAAAATATGGAAGAAAAAGCCGGCGAGTCCAATGGGAGCCCTTCATTTTTCGAAAAGCAATGTGGATCAACTACAGTTCGCGCGCGGCGGTCATAATACGATCCATTCCGTGACTCCTATATCCCCCGAAATTGCAAAGCTTTATGCTATGTCCACACTGAAGCGGCAACGAGCAACCTTTCGTTTATGTTGCGTGTATCTTGAAACAGCCGCTTTTACCGAATGAAAGAAGAATGCGTAAAAGTGTAAAAATCTTCCATTCAGGATTGAAAATTTTCTGATATCATAAATTTTACTGATGATGATAGTAAAAATATAATAAATTTAAAATGGAATTCTAGATTAAAATAGATCTACAGAGACCACTACCACTGAAAATAAGATTTTACTTGATTCCACGTTCTTAAAATCTGTCTACAAAAATTGAAAATTCTATAAACATCCGCGGTCTACTCATTACATTACTCATTCGCGAGATTCGGCCATTTGAATTGCTGGCTGGTGAATCTCGAGCACAAAATCGCGGCGATTACAGAGGTACACGTAAACATCGTCAATTACGGCAATTAACTCGTCCGCGGAGTTGCATCGTGTCATGATTCACGCTAGTTCGTCGCGAACCTTCCGGAGCACGCATTACGTGTTAATCACAGGCCACTGCACATGCTGACGCAGTCATTACTAATAACACTCTTATCGAATCTGTTAATACTTCTCTCATGCGTCCAAGATAATGTAATTTTTCGACTGTTATCAGTGAAAACTTATCACGCTTTTCGTTTCTCCTCGGCTAATCCGCCGATAAATCTAATCGCGAGTTAATTGAGTGCGATCTTGCTTACCACTGACAATGAGTGTGCAAAGAAATATCTACGGTTGACGAATCGAATCATTTTCGATCGAACCTTTTTATATTTATATACAACCCAACAAAAACATCTTATAAACAGGAGCCAAGTTCCTATGGCCGTAAAAAGTTGTGAGATCAAACTCAAAATGTTTAAAATGTTTGTTATGGTGGATCTGTGTACCAAATTTCAAGCTTGCAGGTCAATGGGAAGTACCCAAAAGGTTTTGATGATCTGTTAGTCAGTCAGTCAGTCAGAGCGATTTTTGAGGTCCTATATCTCGGAACCTACTAATGTTGGAAGATTACTGTTTTGTCAATATTGAGACATGATAACATTTAACAAGTCTGCGAAATTACATCTCCCCTTCTGTCTCCAGTGCCGAGTTATAAGCCTCTAAAGAACGGCTAAGTTGTTTCCTGTAAAAGGAGGTAGTGCGAGAACTTGGTTGGTGCACTACCGTGCACCTATAGATAATCTATATAATGTAAGGTTGGTAGCAGCGTGCGGCAAAGAACGACCACGCTGTTGGCAACGGGGACCGATCGTCGCTTGTCTAAAACGACAGAGCGACGACGGCGAAGGCGCGATCGGCACTTTTTGTCGGACGTTTGAAGCGAATACACGTGTTACCTATTTTATTCCTGGACTATTATTTTATTCCCTTATTCCGAAAGAGTTCTTATAATAATAAAAATGAAATGCTATTCGTTGGTCAAGACATCATGGGAGAACTGGATGGGCGGCTGGACCGATTTGGCTAATTTTCTTTTACATGTTCGTTGTAGTCCGAATCAGGTTTTTAGATTAAGAAAAATTGGAAAAGTTGCCCGGAAACGTGAAAATTCGGGGAAAACTAAAAGTGCTTTTAGAATCATATTAAAATACAACAAAAAAAACGAACACCGTAGCTTTTAATCATTATTTCAATAGAAATTTACATTATCGACGTCTGTTTGCATTATCGACATTATAAACATTCGCCAGTTAGTTAATTTCGATTAAGCCTACTCGCGAAGCGAGCAAGCATAAACTCCCCTCTAGTTTTTCAATAAAGGTGGCCCTTTAAAGGTTAACGGATGAAACATAATTCAGACTGTGGAGTAGAGTTATACGAATAGAATGCACTTGGAAGATTCCGGCATGAACGGTACATAGTCGAGTATTAAGGGGATAAAGCTCGTCCACAGGCCTGCAATCGAGGATCGTTGTCCGTTGCCCCCTCGATCAACGATCCGGCGTGATCGATAGCAATGAATCGTATTCGGCGGCGCACAAATACGCGGTGTTTGCAAAGTACACAGGGTTACGATGTCCCTGATCGCCGGGGGTTGCTCCTCACCGTGGGCACCACCCCGCAATCGGCCCTAGAACGCGACCAGCCCTCCCATAATGCAATTTGAGTTAACTACAGGGGGATGATCGTGCTACGGAGCGGCGTGGAAACCGCCACGCATCGCCCAATAAACTGTAAGCACACAATACATAATGTACTACGTGCGGTGGGACTCTTTCCATGGATGGCGGTGTTATTCCTGTCACCCCTCGTTATCCGGCCACGATTTGCCGCCCAGGGGTGTAAAGTAGAATCGCCCCGACTATTTTCTGCGATCTCACCGACACGATCGAGCCAATGAATTTCCCGTTGAACAATGAAAATCTTTCTTAAACTGATGAAGGAAAGAAATAAATGTATATCAAGTTTTGTTTCGCATGAAAATCCGCGGTATCGTAATGATGTTTAGAAAAGTTTAGAGAGGCAGCAGTAATAAATTTCAAGATTCCAAATTCTGTAAATCACCCCGATTCATCCTGGCGGAATCAATACCCCGTGAATCGTGGCAACAGTTTAAATCGGCAGTCTATTCGATCTCCGAGGGGGACGATCGATCGATCGCGAGCCTTAGTAACAAGATCGCATTGTCCGACGCCCGGGGAAGGTCGTCACGTGTCATTTGATTTCAATTCACCACCCCATCATCCCTACCGACCGACACAATAATCCCCATTAAACAAATAGTCCTGATCCGACGGTCGTCGGTGCCCCATTACACGTACACGGCCTACACAAACACGCCCATCGATGCACTTGTAGCGACAGATGCAGATGCAATTACTGAAATTATCGGGGCTCCGGAAATCGGAGATTGTAGATTTGCCTTTTGTGCTCGGCGCGGTTTCGAATGGCGACCGTTGCCGAAGGTCTTCCGAATTTCCCGAAATCCTAAGGACACTTTAATAATCATTTTATTATTAATCCATGGATAAATTCCTCTACCATATGTACATGTACAGTGGGTCCAAAAAGTATTCAAACACTACGAGTCTCGAGAAAGTTGAATATTTCTACACTGTGTGTAACATTAAAATACTTGATAATTCGAAATTGTCTGTGATATTAACAAGTTCGATATATCTTTAGAAAGAAATGCTTAGCTTTATTGTCACCAAAAACCATCTGATGTCCAACAGTTGTTGAAATTCTAAAGATGCTTGTAACTCGAAGCGATTGCAACATTGTTGGGTCTGTTGTCGTCACTATCCGCGTTATCATCGTCCGATTTGTCGAACGAAAAACAAGTTGCGAAACGAGACGAGAAAGAGGGATCGCGTTGTTTGTCGAGCCCTATTGGCTGACACAAAACAGCCCCTGCGTTGCGAGCAGCATGCACGACGACGTTAATTAGGTAATTTGAGTCGGCCGGACTGTTAATAAATTAATTAAGAAGAGCCGCCCGCTGGCCGTGAACCGGAACGAGCGATAATCTAATACACCATTCCGCAACGTTTCATCATAATTACATCAGCCACCCCAGCGGCCCCTCTCTCATTCTTCCCTCTCTCTCTCTCTTTTTCCATCGTTCTGCCATCTTCATCTCTGGAATCCCTTCTCTCCAATAGGAAACGAGAATTCACCATTGTTTTTAACACGGAAAATTTATATAGGTGTCTTATGAAAATTACATGATCGAGTTTGTTCACATTTGGCACGATTTTTTAATTATAACAAGCGCAATCGACGCTTTTGTTCGTTCGCTAATGTTTCATAATCTCAAAAATTTTCTTCGTTCTTATTATCATCTTATATTAAACCAAAATTAAATTCTATTTCATTGTTGTCTATATGCAGTCATTCATAAATTTTCTCCATGTTTCAGGAAACTGTTAACGACAAACAAGAGGTTCATACGAGTTCGCAGAAGAAGATTGATTGCACGCCGAAGCGTCTTTATAATTTCCGCAATTGCAAGATGAAACGAACCAGTCGCGCGACCTCGGTCCTAAGTAAAACGAGCTGAATTCCAAAAATCTTTGTCATCCTGTGGGAATGATTTCTCCAGTACAGTCGCGTTCGTTTCGTTCGATTCTAACAATACGATCGTGAGCTAAAATCGTGGGCCAATTATTCCGTAAAAATGCATTCCCTAAAACGCGGAGACACGTAACAGAAATTCTTCGTGTTTCCGGCATTTCGAAGAACGCGGTTCCAAATATACACCGGGTGGCGTAAACCGAACGGGACGTTTCCGTAAATCAGGCTGTTCCCGAACGGAGCTAACGAGCGGTTTCGATCGACTGGGTTAATTAAACGTGGCGGTGGTTAATTAAGCGCGCTCGTTTCCCGAATTTCGACGATCGTCCGTCACCTGGAAAATCGGTGTTTCCGGGGGGAAAAAAATCGTCGGGTGAAACGGAAGGAGGAGACAATCAGCCGGAATAAGGGAGTAGAAAGTTCCTCCGCGAAGTAGGAACGTTTGTGAGGGGATGGAAGAGGGTGGAAGATCAATTCCAGGTAATATGTAGAACGATTTCTCTCCGGGGCATGGATATCCGTCGCCACGGAGGGGCGAGGTAACGAGAATTCACGTAGCAAACGGCATCCCCCTTTTGTCATCGTGTATTCTTTATTCCCGGCGACGATTTATTCTCTGTCATTTTTCCGCGGCGAGGAAACCGTCCCCGGGAACGTTGGTGGTATCTTCTGGTTCGAAAGAAGGTTTTATTGGGCTTTTTATGGGGCGAATAAACGGCCCCGTTACGCGGATTTTGCATGGAGCCTTGTTCCATCCAGTGATTCACTGTTGCTCGTTTCGGTGGTTCTTTCATCTCCGTTTCCAGCCGGGCCGCCGGGAATGCGAGGGAGGAATGTGGCAGATCATGAGAAAGGATGTTCCGTTGTAGTCGAGCAGGGAAATGGCGGGTGTTCGGGGTCATTGGTCTTCACCTGGAACTTGATCGCGAAGATCCGATGCGCAAATCCTCCGAAAAAAATCGAATGAAAATAAAATGCCTTTCGCAGTCGGCGTAACGCACGTCTACCTCAATAATCGTCAACTAAAAACTCGCAATTTTCTCGAAAATGTTTCTCCACGTTAGATAGTAAATATCGAAGTTCATAGAAATAATTACTGATTCCATCAAATTGTTTTTTCTCCTTTTTCACGAGCGATTCTCGCGCTTCCGAACAAATTGGTCGGAGCGTTTCTTTGACACCCGGAGAAAAGCAGATGGCACGCGCTCTCCCGTTTAATTCGTAGCAGATCCTCCGGTTCCACGAAATCGAAGACGTGTCGCGTGACTTTCACCCTTCTCTTTCCCCGCCCATTTTCGTTATCGGTCCGTTTATTTTCACCGAAAAGCTACGCCCTCGCGATCGTTTTTTACACCCGTACCACCATCGGGAGACATCTGGCGCGTTTTCTGTCTTCTCTTTTCGGGCCCGGCTCGCCTCCGTTCGGCTTTATCTCGAAACACGCCCGTTGTCGAAACATTTAATGTTACTACTCGGCCCGAAACAGAATCGGCTCGGCCTTTGATACCCCTCGAACGGGGAAAACACGACCAGAAACGAATCCTGTCTCGTGGAACACCGTGTTCCTCGGATTGGAAGGCAATTAAACTTCGTTTGAGGACTGTGGGCCCCCTTCTCGCCATGTCCCCGTGGAATCCACGGAATCTTGTACTTCAGACGTTTCTGCAGCCCACAGAAATTTTCAATTGTTACCGCTAGATTTTCGGAGCACTGAACGCGACTATTTCACCTGTGATGTTCATTGAACAAGACGATGCTAAAAAATAAATCTGTCCCACTGGCTAATAAAGAGAATAATTTCGTACACGTATGAAAAACTAAAGATTTATTACTACGAAACCGAAACTCTTTGGTACATCGCTACCGCAATGTAAACCCATAAAAATAACTGGCTCAAAAAAAGAAGACGAATTATGAAACGAGGAGCGAACACGTTCGGGTGTTTGGAAACCGCGTAAATTCTGGTCGCGACGTTAAGATATCGGCGTCCTAATGGCGTCGATTAAACGGCGGTCTTGACGAAACGAGCCCTCGACGAATCGCAAGAGTGAAACCCATTTGTATAATTATTTTCGTACGCTCTCCGGAGCGTTGCTCACGGTGTTGGATCTCGTCATCGTTCCGCTTCGGGCGTCGAAATCACTCGCCGCGTTGTAGAAAGCGTTTTCTGGGCCCTTTTCCACGGCCGTTCTTCTCGAGACCCGGCGCGGACGATCGTGCGGGGGTGGAAACACGCGATAAATAAACCGTGAGCCCATTCAAGTAAGTGGTTATGTTTTTAACACGTGCTCGCGCCTAACAGTTCACCCTCTCGGCCCAAGCCATCTCCGCAGCCAGCCACGTAGCTCGCAATGGCGTAGCCTCTTCTTCTCTCTTTGTGAAATCTTTCACATTTTTACATTTTTATACATATATTTATTTATTTCATGCTTTCGTCGCCGAAATGGCCATCGACTTAATTAATTTTTACACTGTATCCAAGATTTCAATTTTTTCACAACTTTCTCGGGGTCCGCGTAGAAAAATCTTGATCGAGTTACCGATTCTCTATTTTTCGAGGGTCTAGCCGTCCTTATCTCCTGTTGACTAATCGCGCAGGTCTTTTTACACTACTGGTGACCAACCATGGGCACAGAAGTGCTACACAAGTGAGGAGGAAAGGACAAGTTAAAGCCGATAGACGAGCAAGAGGGAAATGGCGGAGGTTGAAGGAAGAGGCGAGAAGTCTTTCTGGTTGAGATGGGAGATGCGCCGACATAACCGATAAATAACAACGGCAACGAGCCTGTCAGACCCTTGTTAAACCATCGTGCACACGCTCACGCGGCCTAGCACGCACGCATTCACGCATTAGAATACGTTTTAACACATCCCTCGTTCTCGTCTCCCTTTCGCTTTCTCCTCTCTCTCTCTCTCTATCTTTTTCCTTCGAGAACAGCCAAGTCTAGATGTTTGGCCCCCGGGGGCCGAGTGTCATTGACGAATATTACTCCGGTCCTTCGAGCAGCTAATTAATTCCGCTTCTTCGTCGCCATTAGGACCCACGCTTTTGTTTTGCGAAGCGACACGTTTGGTTCAATCTCTTGGCTGTCTAGTCTAATTTTACAAGTTCGAAAAGACGGTAGTTTACCCTTTTCGTTTAATGTACGCCGTTGAATTACCTGAACGGTCCGCTGTTGTTTTTCCATTATTCGAAATTATTACTCGCCATTGCTCTATTCGACGCAGACTCTTTGCCGCGATCGTTCTACTTAGCCTGACGATATTTTCTTTATTGGCTTTAATGTTATCTGCAAAACTTGCCACCTGGCTCCGACACAAACGGTGTATCGCTTCCACCAGCCCTTCCGAAGGGTTTCGACCGACCCTTCTTGCAATAATATTTTCCCAACACCGAGACGTTGTTTACTATGTCAACGTTCGGCTAGCGGATTATTCGGGTGGCGTCTGCTGGCTTTGCATTCGCCCACCGTTTCGGGAGTATCGCTTAGAGTCGCCATTATTCACTATCTGGGCACTGTACATATCGCCAACCAAGAAGTCCCCGTACACTTTTTAACCCTTCTCCGTCCCGCCTGTCAAATTGACACAGTTTTCCCGAAATAAGTTATACTGTTCTGTTATTTGTAGGCGAAACATCGTGACTTTTATCTCTTTAATGCGAAACACATAACCGGAAAAATTCTGATCTATTCTAATTCAAAAAACCGAATTTTTCTTCCTGCCTGGAATATTTACATTTTATACGATTTTCTTAATTTTAACGATATAAAACTGATATAATACCTCGTACAATACTGTCAGTGGTTTATTACTAGACAGCGGATCTTTATGCAAAATAAAAATTTTCTAGCCGACTTTCAACAAACTTTTTAAATTCTTCGAATGTTTTTATTGTATTAAATCACATCTACTCACTTTTTTCATAAAAGCACAAAATCCGCTGTCTATTTATTAAAATATTAAATATGTTTAGTAATTTATTGAATACAAACTTAATAATGCTACAAATATTTTTAACTTGTCAATTTGAATAAAAGAACATCGGAAGATAACTGTTTACCTTGTTATTTCATCGATCTTTAATCACCGTGCCAATTCGACATCGAGGGACACATTCAGTTCGTGAAATGATGGACGGACGAGTATTGAAAAATGAAGCATCAATCTATAGCAATGATAATAAAACCGATTCGGCACGCGAGCGTTTTAAGTATGATTAAATATATTGATTAAATATATTCTTAAGGGGCGGCAGTTTGTCTTTATGTCCGGGGCGACGTAACCGCTAGAGCAGGAGCTGTATGACCGGCCGAAAACTGCAGTTGCACCATCAAAATTCCTCACACTGCGAAGAAAACCTTTCACCCGTCCATTTCCGAGACGACTGACGATGGTGAAACGAAGGTTCCGACCTTTCCGGTCTAAAAAAGAAAAACGGTTGCCGATACGCAACGGAGCTTCTTAAGCCGATCACCGGAAGGACGTTTTTATGGTTTGCAGGCCTGACAGAGCATTCGGGAACGGGTTCCCGGTTGGCCGCAAGATCGCTCCAGAACCAGAACGTGTTCCCGAGGTGGAGTGGAGGTGCTATGAAGTGCCAAGAGTTGCACTTACGTCGCTCGACAAGGATGCATCTGCCTCCGTTCGCACGAGCCATCATTTTATCCGCTCGGCTCGGCAAAGCAACGCCCGTTTACGCTCGAGTTACGAGCCTCGCGTACCCTCTTCGTCCGCGTCTATCTTAAGGGTACGTTTTATGAACTGTACTTTATGAATTTGTCGAAGAGCCACGAGATGGTATCGTTAACGCTCCTCGAGGGGGAATCGAGAGGTGTGGCTGCCAGCCGAGATGGAGATCGTTCTTCTTTCCACCGTCGAAACAATTAACGTTTCGCGCGGCCCGCAACTACCCTCGCTTACCATTGCTTTTGTTTTTTTCATAATGAAATGCCTCGCTAATAAAAGGTCGATCTACAGTATAATCTACACTATACGGCACGACAAAATACTGAAACATGCGTTTTTAGATACAACTGTTCACACTATACTGCACGGGGGTCCCATGGAAATCACCGACACAGGTTTCGTCAACTTAAGATTTGACCGAAAATAACTATGGCCGACGTCTTTAACTGACAACAACTTTGAACGACAACGATTTTAGTCGATGATAGTTTTATCCGATAGTAACGTCGTTTCTAAAGATGGTGCTGACATTTTTTTCTTCAACTATTTTGCACTGACACTTCTACTGTTGTATAAAAATATAATTATTACTAGGCTGCGGATCTTTATATGCAAAATAAAAATTGTCGTCGTTATTTCCTCGCTTAATAATTTTAATAGATGAGAAATCATATATTGACATCCTCAATTTTCAACATTTTCCTACAATTTTGGATTTCATCTACTCCATTTTGCTATAAACGCGTGAAGAGACGCAGTCTAATTATTACACTATAAGTAGAATTAGACGTAGTCGTAATCTTCAATTTTCAAAATTTTCCTGCAATTCTGAATTTTATCTATAAATGCATAAAGATCCACAGTTTAATTATTACACTGTAAGAAGAATTAGACGTGGTCGTAATCTTGAATTTTCAAAATTTTCCTACAATTTAGAATTTCATCTACTCCATTTTGCTACAAGTGCGTAAAGAGCCGCAGTCTAATTATTACACTATAAGAAGAATTAGACGTTGTCGTAAATTTCGATTTTCAAAATATTTCTACAATTTTGAATTTCATCTACTCCACATTTTCCAATAAATGCAGAAAGATCCTAAGCCCGATTATTATACTGTAAGAAGAATGAGACGTAGTCGGCTAACGTAACTAATACTGTCGTCGACTACAGTCGTTGCCGGCCAAAGTTATTGTCAGGATCCTTATAATAGGATCCTTAAAACTATCCATACAGTGTATGTATTTGATCGTATTGGTATGCTTGTCTCAGATTTCTACCCCATCTCACGTTCCTACCCTATTCTCAATGCCGATGCAGGATTCTTCGATGGCTGCTTCTGCAAATTTTTATTTCAGTTTAGACGAAGTGGGACAACCTACACACAAGTTTCTCTTCGAAGTGATTACCAAGTCTGACTCGATGTAACAATGCAAGAGGCTAATATAATCAGCTTCGATTAACACTAGTGTAAGGACTCGGGTGGAAGTCGGGTGGTGCGGGAGATGGCACGGCATGTTTACGGGACACCGTAACGAGGCCATAAATCCCCGGAAACCGTTCTTTTTTCCGGGAAAGAGATCGTGAAACGCTCTCGGGGCCCGCTCGACATTCGATCTGTTTTCGAATTAGACGGCGCACCGAAGGTAGTCGCTCGTAAAGATTCCGGGTCGCGGAGAGAAAGAGAGAAAGAGGGAGAGTTCGTCCCTGTAGATTCTATCGGCTAGAATTATGTCTTTATTAGCCGGAATCTCAGCCCGATGATCATAACGGTTTTTCCCCTCGTTGGTTTCCGCAGGTGTCCCACAGTAGACAAGGGTGACCCGAGGAAAAAGCGAAAGATGTTGCGCCCGTTCGTTCGTTTTCGTGGCGCTTGATCGCGATCCTCGTTACTCACCGGAGATCTACCGACGCGATCCACACGGATCTCGGAGACCATGATCATCGGTAGCCGGCCGTAAATCTGGAACCCGGAGATTTTTCGCGGAGCACCGTTAGTCTAGCTCGTCGTGACCCCCGCCAACGGGATCAGGGAAAAATGGGCAAAGGACGAAGGGTAGATCCTGTTCGGGGATAACCCGGCGAAATTAGGCGAGTTCTTCCCTTCCACCGGGAGTCCTGTTATTTTCAGTGTCTGTCGATCTTATCGACGCGGCAGGGAAATTCTGTTTTCTTTTCTGGTGGCAACGGGTCCTTGGGAAAGGGCAGGGTCTCGATTCACACCTTCGCGAGCTGCCCTTCGGACCTTGGTTTCGGAGATCCGTGGGTCTGGCGAATTTAGAGCATGTTCGAAATTGTGGCTGTGTGGAAAATTTGAGTTTATCCATTAATTGAGCTGCAGAATATAGAATCTACGTATTTACCAGAAAAAAATCATGAGAACAAGTTTGAAATGCTAAAAAAAATCATGCAATTTAACCGATGTCCTAAGCTTAGAATTTGTGATCGAAACTTTAAATGGCGATATCTCGCAAGTGAACTCTCTGGTCTCGAAGCAATTTTAATTCGAAAATCAAGACATTTATTTCACAACCCAGATGATTTTCATTCTATGTAAACTTTTTTCCATTGGGCACATCGAATTGAACTTGTTTTTTCAGAAGAATTGAATAATATTAAAACTGTTTTGAATTGTAGCAACTGATGAGCTGATGCCGAAGCTAACCTATCAGCTAGAAATTTGTAAACGAGCGGAAGAGAGGTTTGAACATTGTTCGTTTTGTTCGACGGCTGAACGAAGGAACGGCTAGGGAATTTTAATAGCTAGAGCCGTTAGCGTTGTTCGGGGATGTCGCCGCGATGGTTGAACAGGTTCGAAAGCGAGGAATTTTAATGGGACACGAAAACTATTATCTAATTTCATCGTATACGTCGGCCTATTGAAACCTCTGTGGGAAATATAGTCGGTGCCCACTTTCGGTACGGAATATTACGTAATTTCAGTGAACAAGGCCCCGGATTGCGAAACCCTGCCAACAATTATCCACTTTTGCGTTCGTTTCGCGGCAGCGTTTATTAAACCGTTTACGGCCTGGTTACCCTAACAGGCCGTTTAGTACACGATGTTACAAGCGTCCCGCGATCATACCATTTTCCCCGAGCTATTAAACTTATTCGAAACCGGACAATTTTAATGGGCTTCTAATATCTATAATCAACTGATTTATCATTATTATTCTACACGTACGGCCATTAAATCGGTTTCAACGCGGATGGGCCGGCAGGATACATAATTGTCTGTAATACTAAGCTTCTCGTCGCGACAACACCTATTGCTGCGATTATTTAGCGGATATTTTAATGGAGTGCAGAGCATCAGCAGCGGATTAGGCTTCTGGGAGGCTGCAACTCGCGCCGCCATCATGGATTCTGCTTTTGCAAATCTTTTTTGCATGGTATCCTACTCTTAATTGATTATTGACTATTATACCGACGCCTTTAGTGCCTAGCAGCTGCGCCGAGCAGTTCGATCCTGATGTGTGCCTATAATTATGAAAGTGTCTAAGAAAAAGTATGTCAAAATTTTAAAAAATCACGTTACCAGTTATTTCGCATCACATTATTTTAAACTAAATCAGTTCAATGTAATTTGTACAAACCGTTAGATAGTGCTTATTGTTTCAACATTATATGGACATTATTTAGTGTTAATATTCTTTTCCTTTAAATATCCCCTATTGTTTTTATTAAGGAAGGTAACTGCAAAAATTGTATGCAACGACATCTGTGTCATATTTGTATTATTAGACCTTCGTTAACACCTACCGCATGTTTGTGTCAGTCAGTAGTAATTTAGTACGCAGTAAGACAAGGTCATGTACAACAGTCCGAAAGCAACACAGTTTATAAAGTGAATTTGTTCAATAAATAAGTTTAAAGTAATACCTAACACGCTTAAAATAATTCATCAGTTTTAATCGTAGAACTATCGTCTAATAAGAAAATTGAACTGTTACACTGAATTCCATTGAATCTGAAGCTACCATTTTGGGATATTCTCGTCATAGTTATTCGAGGGTTAAAGGCTGTACCTGACCTTGTTAATATTCCAACAAAATTATCTCGGAACACGCACGTCCACGGTGGAGCATAAAATGGCCGATGTTCGGAGCGGTTCGAAGGTCCGGCAGAAACGGGTAGCTCGTTTCCGCGGTTATTCCGCGCAAATCGCCGCGGAAAACCCGCCAGGGACAAAACAATCCCACCCGTCCCGTGGTCCAATCGTCGTCAAAATGGCCGGACATTCCCCGCGATAACAACAAGTTGATGAAACGATTAAAACCGTAACGAGACCGGCCGTTCCGCCTCCATTCCGCGGCTGATGGCTGTTGTTACAAGCCGTGCGATTCTACAAGCGCGCGCGAAATTTTCCTGATTCGCATGTATGAACGGTCGGCGTCCTCCGGGTGTGCTCAGTCAACGAGCGCGTCGACGCTCCCCACGGGAACACCCTGATAAATCTGTCCGGCTGATGTTAACTCTGATTTCCGTGGGCGTGCGCCCAAAATCCGGCTCGTTTACGCCGCTCCCCCATCGTCGGACCCCATACGCCATATTTTTATGATGTTCCGCGGATTTTTCGCAACCTTCGCAAGATGGCCGACCCCTATTCGAAAGCGTTAAGGGGTAGTCTTGTTTCTGATATCTCTAATCTACATCAACCTACTACATTACGGATGTTTATGCAATTGTGTCTCATGAAAGCTTTCAAAAAATGGTAGAATATAAAATTCCACAGAATTTAGTGCGATTTTTACTTATTTTAGAACTACAAAGTGTCTACTACCATTGAAAATAACATTTTACATGATTCCACTTTCTTAAGGGGGTAGACTCTCATATCGTGACTCACGCCTTCGCATTTCTCGATAATGCAAGCAAAGGATTTTTCAGTAGTCAAAAGCGCTAGATAAAAGATCAATCTAGACCGCGGTCGACCTCAAAAGTCCTATTCTGCAGTCCTTATTTGCATAAAGCATAAAGCTGCAACAGCTACATGCTGCCGAATAATTCAAATTACGCCTCGCAAACGAAAAAATTGGACTTTCGAGGGAAACAGCGGTCTAGATTGATCTTTAATCTAGCGCTTTTAACTACTGAAAACCCCCAGCTTTGCATTATTAAGAAATTACGTAATAGCAGGATTCTGAATTTATCTTATTTGTATAGGATCGTCAATTGTGTTTTGCCAAATTCTTAACATCCTGAACTACAATAAAAAATCAATTCTATTAACACGTTGATTGGCTTGCGATCATCCTCAAAATCACAGTAAGCTTTCATCCCTAATTCGAACAGTCTTCCGCCACGCCCTCCGACGTCTCGAGGGGTGTCTTTTAGTCACGGGTTGCCGTCCTGATTTCGCGTGGTAAAGGAGTCGTAACCAGAGAAAGTCTCAATCATTGCCATGGTACGTTTCCCGTCCTGTTAATAGACCAGACTGAGAAAAGGTAAGAGAGAGAGAGAGAGAGAGGGAGGAACGTGACACGGTTTCCCGAAGCGCCATAAACTTCTCTCTGCAAGCGTGAAAACTGTCCTGGAACGAGGGTGGAGGGCGAGTTCTCCGGGTAGAGAACAATGGGGGTTGAAAATAAGTAAGTGGCCGAGGCTAGGGGACCTCCTGGTGGCCAGAGCTCTCGAGCATGTCCTGTGCACCACGACAATCAACCGAGTCAATGGTGCGCTGTTATTCGGGACATTATGGGGCATCGTTTGTCAAGTATCGCCGCGGGAAACCAGGACGTCCGTATGGTCCAGATAGTTCGGTTCGAAACGTCGAATACGGCCGGGTTTTCCAGCCGAGCTGGCTCAAAAGGACGCGTCCGGAACCGTGGAGGAGGGGAACGGGACGAGAAACATGGCGTATCTGCGATCTTTCGGAGACAAAACGAAGATTCCGGCTGGTACGGCCTTTGTTTTGAAATTAACGGACCATCTTAACAAAGAAGTTGGCCCATTAACAGACAGCTCGGTTCAGGATCCTCGAAAAGAATTGATCCTTGCGACTTGGTTTTTTTATCTGGGAAATTACGCGCTAATTTTTCAGAAACATTTAAGATGATCTACACATACGATCTTCGAGGAAAAAATTAGTACTTCATAATTCCGAAGCTTTCAATTTCTGCCGGAAATAAAAGAACGAATGATATTCTTGATTTTTAAATTCTATTTTATTTCTAAATGTCTACTTTATGTTTGTTGACATAACAAATGTCTTTAATGCAATGTAAGTGGTATCACAAGGTAGATGCCTTGCAAATGTTATTTTTTGCTGAAGGTTTTTTTTCTCGAGTTTTCAAGGTGATCGATATTACTGTTCTTATAATATGTATATGTTTTCCTTGCATATTCTAGTTGGCATTAAAACACATTTAGACGTATTAGTAATATGACCTGAAACATGGACTAAAATTCGCTAATGAACAGCATGAACGCCATTACGCTAGCATTAAGTCAAAGGGAAAAGAGGAACCGTTCGCGGATCGAGGCAGGTGCGAGCGTTTAATAAAGAGCAACGCGGCGGCTCGTTGACGGAAGCCAATTCCATCGACGTGTAATTCGATTTCGAAACGAGCCGAGCCGCGCATTAAATAGCGAGCGTACACCGCGGGTGATCAGAGACGTGTGTACAGTCTGCGTCCCTGTGGAAAATTAATGATTTTCGAATCGAACCGCCGCGAGTAGTTAATTTTCGTGGAAGCCGGAGGGAGCAAGATGGCTACCTGGTTCGCGAACAAGCTCGTTTAATGCCACCGGGTACTAATGGCGTTTCGATTGCCATTGGTACACAGTGGCGTAGTACGGTACACCTTATCGTTACTCGTGGATCTTTTCGCCTCTTCCTCATTACCGATCCTTTACCTGAATCTTGCGTAACAGACTCAACGATCGATATCCTTTCATCATCGTCGGTGGAAAGTACTTGAAGATGATGAATACATACAATACTCTACATATATTTCACACAATCAGACCTTTCATTGTTTATTTTGTATGGAATGTAGATGGACCATTGTAATCGATGTAGAAGATCTAATATACCAAAATACAACACACAGAAAAAAATCTCATCCAACAATAGAAACTTTCAAGCATTCCATACAAAATAAACAAGAAAAACTTTAATTGTGTCAAATATGCAGTTTTTAATATTTAATACCATCTTTACTTGTATCGAACTTACAAAGAAAACGCATCATACCAGTAATAAAGATACACGAGATATCTCGTCTATTATAGTGAAAGGGTTGACGATATTAAACACACGTATTCCGGAAGAAACTTTCGGGACAACCTAATAGATCCAGCTATTGGTAGCTCCGAAGAACCTGCGTCTTCGAGAATCGAACTAAGCGTTCCTCTGTAAAGAAATCGCTCGAAAGAGACGCAAGAGAGCCTGCTGGAATTCCGCCCCCGCAACAATATTATTCATAAACCGGTCTATTCCGGGGCTAATCGAAATCACGGGCGCCATTAAATCGCCGGGGGCCGCGCCCTTTAATCGTCGCCTGACAACGTTACTGGTCCGATTTGTCATCCACGAAATTGAGTCGCATCTGCACCGGTCCGTACACGTCCGGACCGTTCTGCTTCCGAGCATAAAGCGGAATCCGTTGGTGAACCAGTGTGCAAGTGTGTGTGCGTACATGTATGATCATGTGTGTGCCACATACTATGATCATCTACTATGGGCCACATGCTCACAGATACAATGTCCTCGGTATACACGGTGTCCTCGAGGATAACATAATGGCAGCCGGCGAACCTATACGAGTACGAACCATTAATATATGGCCACGGGGGCCATTGTTGCGAATTAGGTACCATTGAGCGACCCATTGTCGATGACAACAGGGGTGCCACGTTCCGGCAACTGCGTTTTGATGAACTTCGCTCGATGATTCTACGTCCCCGATCCTCCTTGTCCCTCGTTCTTCGCGGACCATTAATTTCCTTCGGCCCTGCGCCGATCTAACCCGTTCGGTACAGTTCCGTTGCCACGCGGAAACATTGTAACAGGGATTTTGGGAAGAATCGAACTCGATCGAACAGTTTTATAGTGCAAAACGTGAACAGTTTGTATACATATAATAGGCGGTCTCTTCTAGTTTTTTAGGTGTCGGAAAATATTTTTTAAACTTGAGTTAGATCTAAAAAAATTGAGCTTTTTAGGCCAGCATGCCAGAGAATCAATAAATACTTATTTTTGGGGATAATCAGTCACAAAAGTGAGATAAAATTGAAAATACACAAAAATATTAAAGCTAATTTATCTGGAAAAATATAAAAGCTAATTAATCTAGTACTGCAAATACTCACGTTAAATTCAGATTTCTCGAGTTGTTCATTTTTCAGAATTGAAATAACTTTCTTTTAAAATAATTTTTATAATAATGGTCGTAATGGAGATAGTCCGAATATTTTCATATGAATTTTTGGTATAATGCTGACATCCGTGGTAAAACGTTCAAACTGCTAAACGATTACACAACGAAGATACTTTGTGCCGTACACCGACGAAATAATCTCGTCGGTAGCGCACGATATTAGCTCCGACCGATACGGTAGGATGTGACACAGAAATGATAAGGCAGCTCCAACGACGAGATACTTCGTCGGTGGCACAGGTGGGTGCGGCGATAACTTGGAACTTACAGTGATCTGAAATACCACATCGCTATAAGTTCCACCACCGACCAGATACATCTTGTCGGTGGTTCCACGCTTTCTACCTAAATCACCGACGAGAGTCGTTGCTGATGAAAGGTATGTGTCCGAGGAAGCTGGATTTTAAAGCATTCACTTCAAGTATAAAAAAAGTATACACTTCATAGAGGCACTTTGTCTTGGAAAGAAATATTCGAAGAAAATTCGAAAACTGCAATCTGCAACCTATATATATATCTATATATATATATATATATATATATATATATATATATATATATATGCTCGTAACCTAACTATACTGACCGCCTTTTTGGGTCCTCCCCATGCGTAGGGGTGACTGGGTATTGTTTATTGCTTACTTACCACCTGACCCTTCGGTACTGGGACTTTACGATACGGTCTCTTGCACCTGGGAGGTTAAATTGAATGAACAAGTCATAAAACCATCTCTAATTGTGCTTATTAGCTTATTACTATGTGCCACGTGTTGGCTGCATAACGGTCTACTAAAGAAATGGCAACACACGGCCCGGTAATAACCTAGTAATGGTACACTGAAACGGAAATTACTGAAAAATTATCAGATGGTCGACCGTACCATAAAGTCATTACAAGGGTCCTTGCCTTAACAGAAAAAATCAAAATTAAATGTAATAGGAATCGCGACAGTTTCATTCGCAGCACTGCACTTCATAATTATCTTAATGAAAATCGCCAGAATCTCCGCAACGCTAACTTTGATCTCTGTTAAAAAAAACTAATGCAACACGCGCGGTTGTTTCGCAACGCTACTGGAAATCGCGGACGTGCCCATCTCTGTTGTTTGTTGGAGCGGCGAGGCCTGCCCATGTACAATATAACTAACTACATTTACTAATACTACTTCTACAGACGAGTACAGTGACAAGGTAGAAATAAATGAAATGACTTCGCATCCGAAGATGCGAGGCCATTGTAGTTGCCCTCTTGAGCGACAGTTTGTCGGGGCCACTTCAGCATATAGCCTCTTCTTTTTCTTCGGCGGTCCGCCAAACAACTGTAACCCTAAACGTGCTCGCAGTGAAAACGATCGACGACTTCCGAAACGAATCACAAGTTTCGAGAGAAGCCGATCGTTCCGCTGGTGCGATCGAGCAGGTGCGCAACGTTTCGGACCCTAATTCGCGCGCGTTCGCGTCCGCGTCCGCGAAAGCTACACGAGCAGGAAAAATCGAGCACGAAGCATCAATTCGAACGTCATGCCTCGTTCGATTTAGCTTCGGGACGAAGCTTCGAGCTCTACCGGTGACTGACTACCGCGCGAATCGCGGCCTACCCGAAAGAGAAAACGATAGCCAGCCCCGGCTCCTACCTACTTAGAATAAACAGTCACACCAAGAAGGTAAGCTACCTACCTACCTAGCTCTATATTTAAAAAATGGCAAAATACACAAGCTCTCCAACACATTCACAACACGATCTCCACACAGACGTCAGGGTGCAACATCCTAACACCTAGAGAGAACGTCCCGGGACGCCTCCGACACCCTAACGTTCGAATCACTAGCACACTCTAAGGTACATACCAGTTTTTCTGAAATCGACTGACAATGGCAGTGATCATTGCGAAATAAATCAATAAATCGAAATATCAACGGAATTGACACAGAATTAAATTACATGTAATTCTGAATATTACACGTTGTTTTTAATTCAATTGAGAAAACTACTACACACATTCCACGAAGATCCATGTAGCATGTCACAGATCAACAGGAATATGTGCTACTGAATCTAGTTTAAAAAAGCGACGCAATTCCACTGCCTATAAACACGCACACACACAAGTGGAAAATACGTCGTGCACGATACACGAACCATTGTCAGTCGCCACACATATGATTAAAAAATAATATTCCGTGTGCCCGTTGCTCTCACCCTCCCGAGTAGCATCTAAGCACACGAGAGGATTCGAACAACGAACAAGGAATCTTAATATCCTGAAAATCCTAACTAAAAGAATCTGTTAGATTTGAAACGGATTGAAAAATGACTGTACTTTGAATTTAAAAAATTTTATGTTAATTTACAAATTGAATATTTAATTAGAGAAAACGGCACTGGAATTTTATCGTCGAATAAAAAGAGACTGAAATGATTCTAATAAAATTTTTTTTTTTTAAATTTAGTTATTCTGATACTTTGTAAATATATTTGAAACCCCTCGGACGATCCTTTCGACACAGCAAAGTTTCGAAATAATGAAAAAAGTACTCTATACTAAATGTGAAATAATCGTCAAAGGTTAATTAATTAAGTAATTTTGCTTTGTCTAAAGAATCGATCCGTCGCGAATCGTCTTTTTGTACGTGGTATCTAATCTAATGTTTCTGAGCAATTCAAAATATAATTTTAAAATAGAAACCATTATCTCAATGATAGAAAGTGACTCTAATAATTGTGTTCCAAACTATGAAATTGTTGATTTACCTAAACAAAAGCATGACGTACAAAAAGACCCTACCTAGCTAGAAAACAAATTACTCCCGCGGGAACGCCTAGCGTTCTCACGGTCACTGTACTCGTCTAAATTATCTACGAAAGAAATAGAATAATAAAAAAGGGAGTTGTTTATTCACTTACTACTTGCTGGTAGGGTGAGAAGCTACGTTAGAGACCTGAAATCAAAAAATAAAAGAAAAACATATTAAAATCGATTCGTACAATTTCATTAGCATATAAAAATAATTTAATTTAAATGCTATTTAACAGTAGAATTACCGAAGACTAAACACAATTGGCATACAGATTAATGACAAAATTGCATTTATTTAGATTTCGTTTTAGTTTTGTTTAAATAATGTACTTCAGTAGAGAAGTCCACTAAAAAAATTTCTCAGAAATCACATTTATAGTTTTAATATTTCTAAAAGAACAAATCGAGAACAAGTCATTTTGACTCGTTGACTAGTTCTAGTGTTAAATGATTTTCGAAATAGAAAGTGTAGGATTTTTCATTAATACTTTGTAAGGAAATGTCCTATAATAAAGATTAATTGTAAAAATATCTTGGTACTCACATTCTCTCCCCCCTTGTAGACAACACGACACGTTGCTCTCGATCTCAGTATCGATTTCGTCTTTGGTCGTCAAGGTAGGCAGCATTAGACATCCAGCATTAGGCAGCATTAGACAACAGGTTCAAAATATTTTATACCCTAGGGCTCTGTAACAGAAAGAATAAATCCATTTAATCTCAATAGGAATCAAATAATTAAAGTCGAATATTTATTAATTGTAAATACTTACGCTCACGTCATCTCCTGCTTGAAGAAAGCACCGAGTATCATTGAGTAGTATCCATGGATTCTTTTCCCTCGGAATCTTTAACAGAAACAACAAACTCATTAATTTCAGTCGACCAACAGTCAGAAACTAAATAAGAATTAATAAGTTGAATATCAAATCAAAATTAATTTTAACGGACATTAAATAAAATCGATATCTATTGCACGACACGACTTCGAATACAAATGATCGTCGTAACACAAGAGTAAATCCGAATTAATAGGAAATTAATGATTCAAATTGTTTATTTATTAATTTTTCATTCATTACATGTATAAAGATGTTCAATAACATAGTGTAATTTGAAATATAATTTGTACTCACGCTCTCGTCCTCTCCTGCTTCAACAAAGTACGCCATGAAGCTGTCACGCTTTCGATTATCGAAAGCAACGTGAAGTATCGATCTGGGCAATGAATATGGTCCTTCGATCGATGGATTTTTTTCCCGCGGTATCTGTAACACAAAAAGCAAATTCATTAATTGCAACTGACAAACAGGCAGAAACTAAATCAGAATTAGTTATAAATAGACAATTGAATTTGAATAGAAAATCATAACGGAATTCAAACTAATTCGATTTCAATGTGACGACACGAATTCAGATACAAACGATCGTCGTAACACAAGAGTAAATCCAAATTAATAGGAAATTAATAATTAAAATTGATTATTTATTAATTTTTCATTCATTATATGTATAAAAATGTTCAATAACATAGTATAATTTGAAATATACTTTGTACTCACGCTCACGTCCTCTCCTACTTCAACAAAGTACGCCATGATGGTACGTCACGATTCGATTCTCGAAAGCATCGATCTCGGTACCAAAATGCACTTTCAAACGTTGATCCTTTTCCCGCGGAATCTGTAACAGAAAGAACGAAAACAGTGAGAACCTAATCAGAAATAATGGTAAATAAATAATTCAATTTGAATAGAGAATCAAAATTAATGTGAATCAAAATTAAATAAACTTGACTTCTACACAACGAAACGAATTTAAATAGGATTGCTCGTCACGACACAAGAGTAAATTATCGCGAGAAGGCAACACGATTCGAGAATAAAAGTTAAATCAATGAAAATTAGATAAAGTTAAACTTTACCTCCAGAAACTAGAAATTGTTGCCTTTTTCTCATGTAATTCGGTAGATTTTGGCGAGAAAATGCAAAAAATTTACGCTTCACAATCCTCAGCAGGTCAGTGGTTCAAAATGCGTGTTTGATAGATGCAGAGAAGAAATCTAATAGATAGAAATGCCCGTGCTTGTGGTGCCATCTAGCGGCACCGCTCGGTAAGCGGCGTGCGACCGTTATTACATCACCGACAAGATACTCGTCGGTGATTACATTCAAACATGGCGGGCACTCTTACCCGGCAAATACATTTGAAATTGGCCAACTCTAAATCACATATGACTTTTGAATCACTGATCTCATAGGATTTATATTTGGATTTTTGGCATAAGAACCAAGTAAATGCGAATTAATATTTCAAGTTTAATATACATTGATTATTCATTACTTTGAAGAAATATGTTGGATAACAGAGTTAAATATGAAAAATAATTTGTACTCACGCTCACGCCTAAGAAAGAGGCTAAAATTTCTGGTTTCCGGAGATGCACAGCAACTGCAAATAATTCGCTTGAACACATACCACCGACGACCCTGTGTTATTCAGCGGCACCGGTAACCGGGCGCTACGGGCGCGGGGATAACGTTGAACTTACAGTGATCTGAAATACCACATCGCTAAAAGTTCTACCACCGACGAGATACTCGTCAAGTAGAAGAATGATATAGTGTAGAATGCTCACAACACCCATACTGTAATTGCCTTATAATACTGTCACCGACGAGATACTATCTCGTCTCTTTACCTAAATAGAACCAGACGATATATGACATTGTTCACGCCCGGGGCGAACTAGTTTGAATAATACATATGTTTTGATCTGATGGAAGGTAAAATTGCAGAATGTTGTGAAAGACAATAGGTATAGGAATAGAATTTATTGAAAAATCAACATATTTATTAAATGTGCAGCTATTAGCTCGGTATTATCCTTTATTCACAAGACTCTAAAAGGTCTTATAAATAGAGGATAATACCGATTGCCCAGGTCTCACCACGAGGAGGTTGCTGCACAAGAGACCAGAAAGGGAGCCAGAAGGAATATTGCATTCGTTCTGACTCCCTTTCGGGTCTCTTGTGCAGCAACCTCCTCGTGGTGAGACCTGGGCAATCGGTATTATCCTTTATTTGTAAGACCTTCTAGTGTCTTATGAATAAAGGATAATACCGATTGCCCAGGTCTCACCACGAGGAGGTTGCTGCACAAGAGACCCGAAAGGGAGTCAGAACGAATGCAATATTCCTTCTGGCTCCCTTTCTTACAACGACAGACTTAATACTAAATTACGCATGTACGTAAGCGCAAACCTAACCATGCACATGAGTGTGAATACAACGAAAGAACCAGCTCATGAGAGCAATTGTAACCCCGCACAATAGTGCTAATACAACCAGTTTACAAGAGCAATTGTAACCTCGCACATGAGTGCGAATACAACCACAGAATCAGCTCATGAGAGCAATTGTAACCATGCACATGAGTGCGAATACAATCAGAGAACCAACTCATGAGAGCAATTGTAATCTCGCACAAAAGTGCTAATACAACCAGTTTACAAGAGCAATTGTAACCACCCCCATCCGTGAGTGAGCCCCTGAGGGACCTCCGATTGCAGGAATACCAATTTCAATCAAGAAATATAAATTTGAAGAAGACTCAATATTGAAATTTTCGATGGAAATTCCAATTGGCATATTGAAGCTAAAGATTGATGGTATTCGTTGAACGAGCAGTTGAAGAACATGTTTGTTGAAGCTGGGTAAACAAGGATTGAACAATGTTAGTAATAGTAATAAAACTTACTGGTGTTAAAGGTAGGTCAGTGGTGGTCAAGGTAGCTGTTGATGACCCCTTGTCCAGCTCTGGTCCACCTCTGGTTCCTCCGGTCCTCTTGCGCTCCTGGTCCCGCAGCACGTCCGCTCACGCCGCTCCCCCCGGCTCGACTGACTGACTGACGGAGAGCTCTCGCCGAGCCGCCGAGCTCGAGCGGCGCCCCCCACTCCGCCGAATATCGATCGATGTCGATCGCCGTGACAATTATTGAAAAATTTATTATTTCCAGCTGGTTAATGTTTATAGCAATTCTATTTTACAGCGATGTCCACAAGTAATTCCTTGGCTATCTGACCACCTAATTTTTTAGTCAAAGTGGCTAATAGTTTTCGTGATACGGAATAACTTTTAAACCATAACATTCGCACGCATTAATTTATTCAAAATAATACTATGAGACATTTATTAATTCTAGCTAATTAATGTTTACAATAATTCCTTTTGCCAACGATGTGGACGAACACTCCCTTGAACACCTTGCCATATAATTTTTTACAGTAAAGGCTTTTCAAAATATTTCTGTCCAGATCGATTCTTGGAACATTTATGTATAAAAAAGTGAAAGGTAATAATTCTCGTTTATGAAATATTTTTAAATTACAAACTGAGGTGTCTCGTATAAAATTTGAAATAGGAATTGTTGATTTTCCTAAAATTATGATTCAATAATATATTTCTAGGAATTCTTTGTCTTTGAGTTTTGCTTTTAATATTGAAACCAACATCGTCTGAAATCTGCTCGGTACAGAATGTAACAATTCATGATGATCAATATATGGTTCCGTGACGATTTGCCTTCTCACCGACGAGAATCTCCTCAGTAGCCTTCTACACCGACGAGATCATGTCAATGGCCTTCTGTTTCTCACTCCAGTCAGAATATATCTTAGAGGGCGTAAGAGGATACCGAAATTTTCGAGTGACACGAACTCCCATAAGGCTGGCAGTCTCTCGTCGGTGCTTGAACCAATGGTCGAATAGGTTGGGCATTTTGCCGTAGATGTCACTGTTAGTATGTTATAGATAGGTTCTGTTCCTGGATTCAACCCTTTTATATTTTTGTTGTTACTCTCTCAATAAAAATAAATATATTTATAAAAAAAAGATTCTGTTCCATGCTAACAGTGGGAATGATTTAGCCCTGTCTGGTAAAAATTGCCTCACACATTAAAATAGTAAAAAGGTTTATTTACTATAAAAAGGCGCTGACACCTGTACATACACAGATACAAAAAAAAACAATATTGCATACTAAAACAATGTACAAGGACAAATATAAACAAAGTGGACCAAAACCGTGTATAGGTTATGCAGAATGAATTCGTCCTTCGAACTAGATCTCGTTAAATGACAAACAAAAATGTTCGTCAGGAAATATAACACGAGATCTAATTTTCATCTTCACCTTCGCCTGCGTCTGTCGAGTCCATGCCAACTTCTTCGTAATCTTTTTCCAGGGCAGCTAAATCTTCTCTGGCTTCGTTGAACTCGCTTTCGTCCATACTTTCGGCAACATACCTAATCATAATTTAAAGAGAATAAAAAATCATCTTCACTACACTTCAAAAGATGGTCACGACAATATTAAAGTCACGGATGAAAATTTACCAATGAACGAATGCTCTCTTTCCGAACATCAAATCGAATTTCCTGTTCAGCCGCGTCCAGGCCTCTGCGATCGCAGTTGTGTTCGCAAGCATCGCCATTGCTCTTTGGACTTTGGCTAAATCACCTCCTGGCACTACGGTTGGTGGCTGATAATTGATACCCACCTGGAAATTAAATTACTAAATTACAAACTGTTCAAAAACTATCTACTGTGTTAGCAAGAAAGTAATTTCGGTATCTTAAGGGGGGGCGGACTCGTTTCCAGAATTGCAAAGGTGCGGAATGCGCCTTCTCATTTCTCGATAACGCAGAGGTGGGGTTTTGCAGTAGTCAAAAGGGCTAAATAAAAGATAAATCTAGGTCGCAATCGCCCCCCAAATTTCCTATTTTTAGCAATCCTTTCCAATCTTGCAATCCTGGAGACGAGTCTAGCCCCTTAAGAAGATTCGAAAATCTCTGCCCCGAATTTACAACAAAAAAAAAAAGAACAATTTAAACGAACAGTACCTTAAACCCAGTTGGACACCAATCCACGAACTGAATAGCTCTCTTCGTTTTAATCGTAGCAATGGACGCGTTAACATCTTTAGGCACCACGTCCCCTCTATACAACAAGCAACAAGCCATATATTTCCCTCTATGGGGGTTACATTTGACCATTTGCATGGCAGGTTCGAAACACGATGATGTTAGCTCCATGACGGTCAGTTGCTCGTGATAAGCTTTCTCGATGGAAACTATAGGCGCGTACGTCGCCAGAGGGAAATGAATTCTTGGATAGGGTACCAGGTTCGTCTGGAACTCTGTTAGGTCAACATTTAGGGCTCCGTCGAACCTCAACGATGCCGTGATGGAGGAAACGATCTGACCGATCAATCTGTTCAAGTTCGTGTAGGTCGGTCGTTCAATATCCAAGTTCCGCCTGCAGATATCGTAAATTGCTTCGTTGTCCACGAGGAACGCGCAATCCGAGTGCTCTAATGTTGTGTGCGTGGTTAGTATAGCATTGTAAGGTTCTACAACAGCAGTGGAAATCTGTGGCGATGGGTAGATGGCGAATTCCAATTTCGCTTTTTTTCCCATAGTCCATCGATAGTCGTTCCATCAGCAAACTTGTAAATCCAGAGCCGGTACCACCGCCGAATGCGTGGAAGATTAAGAAACCCTGAAGACCGCTGCACATATCCGCGATTTTGCGGATCCTATCCAGAACAAGCTCGATGATCTCCTTTCCTAAGGTATAGTGACCTCTCGCGTAATTGTTCGCAGCATCCTCTTTGCCAGAGATTAGCTGTTCTGGGTGGAAGAGTTGATGATAAGTCCCAGTGCGGACTTCGTCTAAAGAAAATTAGTTGGTTTGGTGAACGATGTTTGTGCTGGATTGGGAAGATGCATAGAATATTTGTACGCCTTTTCATTTTTAGCAAACTCGAATGGCTACTAACAATTGCTGTACCATTATTAATAGACTGCGGATGTGTATGCAATTTCCTTAAAAACCCAACCCATAGCTTACAGAATTTCTTTTCGAAGGCTCACCTATGACTGTAGGCTCAAGATCCAAAAACACAGCTCGCGGAACGTATTTTCCACCACCGGTCTCGCTGAAGAAGGTTTGGAAGCCATCGTCGCTGGAACAACTTTGTGGAGGAAGCATGCCATCGGGCTGTATACCGTGTTCCAGACAGTATAACTCCCAACAGGCATTTCCCATTTGGACGCCACCTTGGCCGATGTGGACTGACAGTACTTCACGCTACAAATTCAAAAAATGTTGTAATGTGTTGGAACAGTTTCGTGTCAGAATGATGGATGGGAATAACGTATCCGTTCTCGGCAATTTTGGAAAATTCGAACCACTAAATTATAGAAACTTGTGTGTAAGAAATTCGTATTCATGGTTGAAAAGCGTAGAAGATGATAGTTTCGTTGTGAGAATGATGGAGATCGAATCGAGAATAGCGTGTCTGTTCTCGGCACTTTTGGAAAATTCGAATCGTTGAATTATAGATATTTGTGTGTAGGAAATTTGTATTCACAATGGAACAGCGTGGCAGATGATTAATTACCATTTTGGCGAATTGTTCAAGATTTTACGGAAGGGAAGATGAAACGATGTTGATCGAGCGGACGTATGAATCCAATTGAAGGATTCCTATTTTGTTATAGAATTTTGTTTTCGTTGCTGGGACGCGAATTTTTACACAGACGACAAATACATGAACCAAATAGATTGTAATGTATTTGTATAATAAAAGAAAGAGAAAGTTACCGCGTAGCGCTTCTTTGTTCCTTTCTATTTCTCTCTTTCCATTCACTGTCAAAACGTAATCTATCCTTATCAGAATTTCTTGTAGTGCTTCAGACAATGTAGTTATTAATTTGTACGTTCATTATACTCTAAATTGAATGTATTCATTATTGTTTGTTCAATAAACAGAGGCAGCTATTAAAATTGATTCGAATGTGAAACGTGTTGGCTAGTTTCTCAAGTTTTAGAGATCTTGTGTAATTTACACATAAATCTTTGGAAGTTTATGACATTATACAATGATAATGCTTCGTTTGATTCGTTAAGGGTAGTCACCCCTGTTCCAAGGACAGTTTTGCATCGTGTACCAGCAGACGAGGTGGCCGAGAGGTTAAGGCGTTGGACTGCTAATCCAATGTGCTCTGCACGCGTGGGTTCGAATCCCATCCTCGTCGATTACTTTTTATATTTCAACAAATCGTATTATTTCATTTATTATGATAAATTCTATTCAATAACAACTTAAACTAGCTCCTTACTATGCACATTAATTAATTGTTCGGACATTTAATAATTATTTAGAGCGATGTAATACAATGCAACACAATGCATCCTCGCATTGCACACGAGACAGAAAATAAATATTTCTGTAAACTGCAACACAAGAAATTGTTTTAATCTAGTCTAAAATAAAGTGTAATCATTTCTTCAATTATGTATAACCAAATATTCCATAACTCATCATTTGGACCGTGAAAAAGGACGAATTTCTCCCTGAAATATCATCGAAAAAATACAAAAATTCATTTTAAAACACTGCATGTACATTTGTACATCAAATCATTGAAAATAAGTTAAATTACAGTCTCGTTTCGCAAGCTGAAATTACAAGATAATGCTAAGGAAGTACAAAACGTGTCTGTCTCGGTTTTACATTTTTATATTTTTACAATTTCTTGTCGCAATTAGACTCTTATCATTTTCTACTATATCAACGATCGAGGTCGTAGAGAACTATAGCCATGTATTGATTCAACGACAGACATTGCATACAGACGCGGATGTTTATGCAAAATAAAAATGTTCTGCATTGATCTTGGGAAGCAGGAGTGAAATAAAAACTGATTTCATCCCTTAATCACTTCGTTGCACTAAAAACAACGTTACAATACATAAATAAAAAATAGTAAATTACACAAGAGCAGAATTCGATCTTTTGAAGTGGTCAGAATAGCAAATCGCAAGAAAAAAAAGACAGATCCCTTTTTTATTTTGTTGCAACTACGCTAACTCTTGCTGACCTCGGTTTCAACAACTTTTTTAATATTGGACTATATGATTGAAACTTTTTTGGGAGCTAAATCAATTAGTTTACTACAGGATGTGATTATTTACAACTTTTTTAGCTGGGCCAATAACGAAAATTCAAAGGATGTGTATGGTCAACTGGTATAAATCATATATGCTCTGAAAATTTCATTGAAATTAGTTAATTGGTTTGCGAATTATGAACGATCAGAAGAGGTAAAAATTACAATTCTTCAAGATTTTCGGCCTGTTTACCACTTTTGATCGTTTATGACAAAACACATTTTTTAAATTTTCGTTATTGGGCCAGCTAAAACAGTTGTAAAAATCAATTTTTAGTATTATTTTCCACAATTCCGACCACATGATTTATTAGACGTCATTTACTAAACTAATTCTTCTAGCCTTACATAGAAATTGAAGTCGTTCGGTCCATTCATATAAAAGTCATTCTGATTTAAAGTGTGTGGCATCAGTTATGCTCCTTACTGTATCTAAGAATTCTTACATCTTGCAATGTCTGTCGTCGTTTTTGCATCAACCGATTTCTATGAAAATTTCACAATGCATATAATTGACACAGGTCCACAAAATATATTTTTAAAATTTTCAATATAGGCCCACATAAAAAAGTCGTAGAATGCAACTTCTAGTATTGTGTCTGCAATTCCGACCAACTGCAATATCTGGAAAAATTTCTTTTCACATTCTGCAGTAAACTAATTGCTGTAGCTTCTCAAAAAAAGTTCAAATCGTATAGTCCACTATTAAAAAAGGTATCGGTTTTTTGAGAGCGTCCGAATATTAGTCACTGTATATGGACTGTGATAGCTCAGAAAAAAAATGAAAATTTGATTTCTTTCAACCTAGAAGATTTTTATTCTGTATATACTTTTTCACAGTATTCGCATGAAATTGAACCTGTGTACTCAAACGACATTTGAATTTTCAGCAATTTCTAGAAGAATTTAATCATTCCGAAACTGGTTCAAACAATAATATTCGGCCATGATATTCACCATTCGACTGCAAAGGGTGAACAAGTCCAAAAAACATTGATTTTCGGATACTCAATGGCAGGTAGTCCGCTCGAGTGAACGCGCCACTCGAAAGAGAAAGACCCGTTCAGCCCCCTCTACGGGTCCCCTGGAACAACACACACGCAAGCCCTGTCTGCTACATGTAAACCTTTCGGTACAGGTGAACCCGGCCAGTTAACCGGTTGATAGATCCCCCACCTCGGTCGATTTATTGGTAGACTTGATCTTGATTTCCGAAAGTGAGCAACGGCAGTCGGGTGGTAGTCAGCGCGGCGTTCAGACCTCGTCGAGATAGAGATCGGGAAACTTGACTGGCAAGGGGGGAGACAACGCGTGTTCGGTTCAACTGTCAACGCTGTCATGACATACATCCGCGCGTCCATTTACGGTTTCGACGATCGATCGTTAGGAATCCTCAGCGGCTGGCAGTACGTTTCGAACGATCGCAGCGGTTTCGTGTCCGCGTGTGCTTCATGATGCTCCAGACAAAACTCTTCTAAGATCGATACGCGTCGCTCTCGATAAGTCTCCGCGCATAATATACACTTCCACCGGTTAGGTCAACGCTTAGATCAACCCGCACACACGACGAGGAAACGTGCTCCCGGCACAGCAGCTCCGTGAAAGTTGCAGACAAGCATCGCGACGATAAGCGACAAAAAAAAAGAGACGAACCAGGATCTCGAGACAACATTCGTCATTGACATTAACCCGGTTCCCACACCGGAAGTACCGTGCCGCGAGTGATCATATAGCCTCTATCCAGTGATCTATAACAATCTTCAGGAGATCTGGTGGATTGTGTTTTCGACACTCGAAGACGGATCGCATACGTGTTTCGCGTTTCACTTTCGGGGATCATTCCGCGAGGTAAGTAGACCGGAAGTTTGGGCTTTTGATTCGAAGATGAGGGGAATGTTGGCTGTTATGGCTGCGGTGAATGTCTTCGAACGGTTCGAAGAAATGAAGAGGTGGCTCGTTCTGAGAAGATCGTGGCCTCGCGAAATTCTAAACTGCAATCGAGCGCTGTGGATTTGACGCGTTTAGAACAAAAGGATATTTGAAACAATGGTTAACCCTTTGCAACTCCAGTGGTGACTCGGAGTCGCCATTGCTACCATTATTCAAAATATTGTTTAGATTATTAAATGTGTTGGTATCTAATCGATTACTAAACATTTAAGCATTGTATGAGGTATTATATCAATCATATTGATAGACAAAAAAATAGACTGCAGGTTTTATGCGTTTATGACGAAACTGGGTAGGTGCGATTCGTAACAATAAAACGATTTAAAAAGTTTAACTGTGTCGATATACAATTTCGAACATATCAAAATTATTAACGAGCAAACTCAATTTTTATTCAGTTCCTGTGTGTGTGTAGATTGGAATTAATGTATAAACATTTTATTTTGCGCAAAGATTCAAGATTTCAGTCAAATTATCAGTAACTGACATGCAAGAATGACAAGATTCCATTTATCATAATTAGACTGCGGATTTTATGCATTTATAACAAAAATTAGTATGTACAATTTAAAGCAGTAGACGTATTTAAAAAATTTAAGTACATCAACGTATTAATTCCAGTTTATTAAAAAAATTAAAAGAAGAAAGACATTTTTGTTTAGCTTCTGTGTCTTTGAATAAAGGCAGACAGTTTTTATTTTGCATAAACATCCGCAGTCTAATCATAATGATTGTATGATCATCTTGATTTAAGATATTCAGTGAACCATCTCCTATAAAAATTTAAAAGAATTTGTCGATCGAATTATTTCCACGAATTCGAAGGAGTTGAATAAAAATTCACTTCGACTCTTGATAATTCTAATAAATTGACGATAGCATGATACTGTAGTATGATAGTAAGACAATCAATATAAACAAAAAATGAAACGATTATTTGTATGATTTATTACATGTGGTAATATTACGCTTCGGGAAGTAGAGAAACGTATAGAACAGCGAAATTCGAGCTGCGAAATTTGCTCGCGTGTTTCATTAAATGGAGCGAATTCTTTTCCACCCGTAATACGCGTCTTACACTTCCGTGCGATCATCTGATCCCTTTGTAGACTGGTTAAAGCCTTTGCAATGAAATGTTTTCGTGCCAGAAGCGAATGAGTTCGTGTCAGATTCGTTGCACATATTTCTCTCATTGAAGAAACGAATTCACTCTGAATGCTGCGTCTTGTAAACACGAAAAACCGAGCATAAAAAACGAATAAAATGTCTAACCTTCTAGAAATGACAAGGTTCTACTCGTTTATATATTGCGCAATTTTTATTACAGTACAGCTTGGCAAAATACATTTATCGAATGAATTTCCGAGTAAGCAGTTTCATAATTTCAAGAATTGTAAATTGAAAAATATGAAATTGGTATTTGACCGGCAGTGGTGGGTTTAGTGTTAATAACTCATGCGAATATATATGTACACTAGAAAATGTAGTTCTGATCTACAATCATCTTAACTTTAAAATTGCATCCGTACCCATGGCTGTAATTTTTCGAAGCAACTTGCTCGATTCTTCTTCCTCTAACTTGATAGTTAGACAAATTTTGAAAAAGTCGTTCGTAGCCGAATTGTTCTTCCGCGATAATGCGAAGTCTTGTTGATAATGGTGGCACGATGGCAGAGGATTAGGAAGCGTTGCATAATAGAAGAAACGAGGAAGAGGGTACTTAGCTGGCCACCTAATTTATGGAACGTGAAGGAGGATACTGCAAACATCATTGAGAGCCGTGAAACGTCCTAGAAAACCGATGTTACAATTAATTATCCTCTGTCGGTGCTACACAATGACCGGCAAGATTCGTTCGGGGCCTGATTCACGAAAATACGCCTAGGAAACGTTGCGCAACGAGATACGTGGCACGCGAAACGACACATGTACTCGAACTCAAAGTCAAGTTATTGTCTTGGTAAAAACTCTGAACGATTGGAGGGGCCGCCGAGATTATTGTGGCATAGGTTAATACATGCTTTGTGCCGCGAAGTGTTTTTCCCTTTTTTTTTTTATTTGCATTGCAGTAAACATTTAATACGCGGTCGTAAATCTTTGGGATCGCATTAATGGTGACTCGTGTCCTACGAGATTTACATATTTCCCGCCTACTTTAGAGTACGGCCAATATTCGATCTAAGAAAAGCGACAGTCTCCTCTGCTGGAGATCTGCTTGAGCTGCCTTCGAAAGAAAACTTCTTTATTTTTGTGAATATTAATACTTCGAATGTGTGCCTCGATGGTCGTATGACATAATTTCTTTATCCACAACTTTAAAATCAATTTTTATTACAATTTTTTCATTATTCTTCTATGGGACTCTCCGATTGAAACCGAACGCAGTTGCAATTGCAAAAACATCGACAAATATATCTTAACTAATACTTCTCGATTAATAAACATTTTATTAGAGAAATGCTTACTTCTTCGCGAATGTCAGGCGAAAATGGTTCATACCACTGGTCAGTGTCAATTAAACAATTGTGCAGCAATTAATGGTGCCACCGAATACGGCAAATATAATCGATCTAAGGAAAAAGATTATCCACGAAGGTTGAGTTGCCTTTTAAAGAAATATTCCTTATTTTTCATTATTCTTTTATGGGACTCTCCGATTGAAATCGAGCACGGGTGCAATTGCAACGAGTGCGGCCGCAACTGCAACTCAAGTGAAACAGCGAAACCGCAACCGCAATCGGTATCGACGTTCGAATCTCAGCCACAAACATCGACAAATAAATCTTAACTAATACTTCTCTATTATTAGTGAAATGCTTACTTCTTCACGAACATTAGGTGAAAACTAATATAAGCGTGGTAATGATTCATACCATTGATCAAACAATCAAACAATTTTGCAGCTACGAACAAATACAATGTGATCCTTGGCACTCGTTTGCCCTTTTTTTGTTGTATGCGCGCATTCCGCAGATTATCGAGCCGGTTTACCGTTGGAACTTTATCAAGAAATGCGACGCTCGTAAAAGAATCAACATAAAATGAATATGGATATCGGAAGAATGGTTACTTTGTTTTATTATCCTCGTGGCTGGTTCTAAAAGCAGTTGTTTGTCTCTTATACATATACGAGAAATCAATCAAGCTCATTACGCATGGTTTTTTGTTTTACGGAGGGTATCCATTAAAACATTGCAATTACGAACTGCAACTCTGGAAACCAACTTTCTCCAATACAGAAAATATATTGCCTGAAAAAGGTTGACAAGAACGCGGACAGTCACAATAAATCATTATTTGGCTACAAAGAGGAGCTGCGATATTAAAATGTGACGAGAAACGGAGTAAAAAACAAAGGTCCAATATTTAAAAAGTTAGTTGTCTTTTTAATACAGTCGGTGTACAAAGTATTCGTACACCTTTTAAAAACCAGTAAATTTTTCAAAATTGGACTCGGCAGATTGATTTTTTTGAGACGTTAGAAGGGTTAGTTTACTAGCTAATGTGTTAATAATTGTTTTGTAATTGTTATTGGTCGCAATTACGCAGGAACAGTAAAGACCACGATTTTTAAATTTTTTATCTGTGCCCATAATGAAAATTTAAAACATGTATTTTGTAAATCTAAGTAAGTTATATATATATGTACAAACAACAATAGAATTTCACAAATAACTATCACGTATGTATATTAAGATATTAGTACAAAAAGAAAAGGTTAATGGTAGTCACTGTATTGTAGATGTTTAAGGTTTAAGAGATACTATCTCATGTGGAATTTGACGTCGCTCGAAAACTCCACGGATCCACGTGTCAGCCAAAAACTCGTTCCAGCTGGCGTTTTACTTTCTTTCTGCGGCTCGATCCACGAAAGTGACGCAAAAATGCGGGGCTCGGGCCCGCGCCGAGTGGGAACACCGTCAAAAACTAATCGAGAGATCCCCTCAACGTCAATTTCTCCGACGAATTTACTTTCTACATTCGCCTATTTTCGTTCGCGATCGCCACGCACGGATTCTGCGTCTTACTTACGCAGGAAATAAGAACGCAACCATATGGAGTGCTCACCGCGGGGCTCCGCAAGATGATTTTCTCGCATGACCGAGTTAATTCTGGTACACTATCGGGACTCGTTTCCTGATTCCGACGAGATCAGTATGATGCGGTTCCGAGACATATTGGCACACTCCACTTACAATCAACGAAAAAATTGTTGATACAGGTTTTGCACCCGAAAGCTACCACCCTCTTGCAAGCCGAATTCAACCTTGTGCAAATCAACTTCACCCTTTTGTAAATTAAATTCAATCTTTTCATCTAATTTCACAAAACCTGGATGCATTGAACCTCGTCAGTCTTTTAAAGCAACACACATGACTGTCTCTATTGTTGATACAGGTTTTGCACCCGAAAGCCACCCTTTTGCAAGCCGAATTCAACCTTATGTAAATCAAATTCACCCTTTTGCAAATCAAATTCAACCTTTTCATCTAATTTCACGAAATCTCTGGATGCATTGAACCTCGTCAATTTTTTAAAGCAACTCACATGACTGTATGTATTGATGCTCGATAGGTTTAGTGTTAAATGCAGTATTATAAATAATTCAGTAATTATCTTTTATGCATGAACCACACGCAGAGCTCTAGGACCTTTCTCGACACACGGCTGATAAAGATCAGATGATCAAAAAGATATTTCTTAGATCACGGTGACATAATTTGAGGATGTGTGCTTCACACTTTCGCTAACACACACATGCCGCGTCTCACGCACATTTCCCCGTGGTGCATATTGTCAGTTACACGGGACAGCAACGATTTCTCATTTCGTGGTTATATAAATCTAGACAAATTTGTGATTGTCATTTGCCAGCACGGAACACGCTACAGTAGACGGAATTATTAAAAACACACGAATTCTATCATTGTTACAGCTATAAAATACAACATATTTAAACATTCTTTCTCAGCCGCAAATCAAGAATCAGTCCATTAATCATCTCCAGCGTAATAGGATGACGCGACAAAGGAAACGGACCTCTAAAAAATTAATTTCGAAGACAGATGAAGGTGACGATGAGGTCATCCAACAAATATCTACCCACGATTACCAATGCTAATCGACGTATAAATTAGCGGACAATTTGAATCAGTAAAAAAGTTCCATAAATCATTTGTGGGAACAATTTCCGAGCTATGATAATTTTGTCGAAAGAAATAGTGGAATAATGAATTCAAACATTTTTTCTATATATTAATGGTTCGTATTTCGCATGACGAAACGGGTGAAAATCTGAAGGCACGCTTTCGGAAATGCCAGAATATTTTTCTCTACACCAGCGGTTTCGAAGCAGGGCTTTAACTTGTAGTTTTCACATTTTCTAATAAAGTTTTTATTATTTGGAACATGTGTCTAAAAATTTTTCGGGGAAGCGTAGTAGCATGAAAGTTGAAAACCGCTGCTCTACACTGACTCGACCCGTTGAACACAGTGTCTGCTTGTCGAAGGAATCGAGATCGATCGGATCGATGGCGGCCTTCGGAGCGGATCGAGCAATCTCCGGGAAGTTATGAGAGCATGTTACACCATCGTCGGTCCACTGTTATATGTTGGAACTCGAAATTGTCGTGCGTAACACTTTCTTCGCTATTTCGTAACAGCGAAGCCTTGAAAGCTGGGTAGAGCCGACCCGCCCGTGTATACCGTTTCTGGGAAAATCGGTGTTTTTATCGGGGAAACTACGGTCCAATGGAAAACCGCTGCTCGCAGCTGACCACTCGACGGGAAACGGGGACAACGACACACGAGCCCGTCGCAAATTGCACCGACATTATCAGGATTTGCATAAATTTATGGAGTTTATCGTTTCAGACGGTTCCGAGCGTCCGCGTGACGCTCAGCCTTGAGCGGGAAGCTTGATGGAAATGATTGGACCGGGCTTGGAACGATCCTGAATATAACCGGCTAACGGGATCGCTGACACTTTGCTCCTATAGGGTGGATTCTGTAAACATTTGCACTCTATTAATGCTCGATAGTATAAATAATTTAGTAATTATCTTTTATGTATAGTAAGGAGCATAACTAATTCCACACACAAGGCTAGAAGAATTAGTTTAGTTTATTTGGACGGAACTGTGTGAAAAACAATAGTAAAAATTGATTTTTACAACTTTTTTAGCTTGGCCAATAACGAAAATTCAAAATATGTGTCTGGTCGACTGGTATAAATTATATACGCTCTGAAAATTTCATTGAAATTAGTTAATTGGTTTGCTAATTATAAACGATCAAATGTGGTCATTTTTAGTATACCATAAAGTGGCAAGTTTTACCATTTTTGATCGTTTATAATTCGTAAACCAATTAACCAATTTCAATGAAATTTTCAGAGCGTATATAATTTATACCAATTGAAAAAACACATTTTTTAAATTTTCGTTATTGGGCCAGCTAAAAAGGTTGTAAAAATCAATTTTTAGTATTGTTTTTCACAATTCCGACTAAATGCATGTTTTCAACTTATTTATTAGACGTCATTTACTAAACTAATTCTTCTACCCTTACAGAGAAATTGAAGTCGTTTGGTCCATTCATAGAAAAGTTAATCTGATTTAAAGTGTGTGGAATCAGTTATGCTTCTTACTGTAAATATGATGGACCCAGACGCGATTATTGGAAAACAGTGAATCACACGAAGATCTACGGCCTCTCTCTACACTCGAAAATTAGAAAGACGCATCTGCTGCGATCAGAGTTGGGTAAAAATCTTATTTAAATAAAAATTTCGGATAAAGTGGTTTTTTTTTCCAAGTGGGTTTTAAAGCCACTTCACTCGAAATTTTTATTGACATTAAATTTTTGCCCTACTCTGGCTGCGATTGATAAAGATCGGACGATCAAAAAGATTTTCTTGAGACGAATCTCAGTTACAAAATTTCTTAGATCAACAAAACAAGCTTTTATATGTATTTGGTTCTTCGTTTATTGATCTAATTGTCTTACTTTTTGGTTGCATAACGTAAAAAAGATTACGTAGAATACAAATGATATGGGTTGAAGGAAATGTTGATGAATGTGAAATTAAAATTGCTTCGAGTCCAAAGGATTAAGATTGAAAATATGCATTGGTGAACTTACAATAATTCGTTATAATGATTTGTAAAAATTTTTGGGACATTGAGAATTGAATCAGATGACACGCAGGCTGCAGATTCAGTCTAGATTGGTTCGGAACGATCGGCACCCGATCGGGAGTTGCGAGGTTCAGAACATTGACCCAGAGTTACACTTTTCCCCTGGCTGGATGCACGTGGTGCAACCGGCTGATGCATCATAGGTCGAGCGCACACCTCGCTGTCCCTTCATAACGGTAGATGTCTACTTGTAGTGGTCGCCCGTGTGGAACTGGATCCCGCCGATCTTGCTTAGAATGTACGCTAACGGAGAATCGAGATTGGGTGAAGGTAACCAACACTCGTAAAGTGCAATACCGTTTCCGTTCGGTCGTTACGACTGGATATCTGCATATTTACTCATTACCCAAGAATTTGTAAAGTTCGCGATCACTTAGGTAATCCTGTCATCGGGCCATTACGCGCTAATGGCATTCGCAGACAATGGAAACTCAGAGTAACGACTACGCTAACGCTGAACCTACCATCACCGATCAAATACCCGATTAGAGATTTTCTATTTCACAATCATTGAAATTGTAAAGATGCTTTCGTGCTAAATGATTACATAAATATATTTAATATTTAATTTAAATTTAATTTTTCTACTTTATTTTCAGTGGGGTTTTGCCATGCGCGTTCTTTAATTAACGTGATGAAAGGTATATCTCCTGATCAACAAAAAATTGGTGAAAATATACACGTTGCCACGTCTCTCAAAAGTTGCAGCATCTATTTTCACTGGTTTCGCAATAAAAGCAAAAGATCATCGTTCACCGAGGAAGTGATCGAGCATTTTTTTATCGAGAGCGAGCACGAACGAAGATTATGTAGAAACCAAGATTTCTCGGAAGCAGATCGTAGTTGCACAGGAAAATATTAACTTCCGGTTCACGAGCCGCTGGAAAAGAAAAGCTAACAATTGGCGCTGCCGTAACACGATTTCTTCGGTCGATCATGATCGAATGATTCAGATGAAGCGAGAAGAACCATTTATTCGTAATAACGGAGCGAGACCATGTTGTGTTTACGATCACTTTCTCGGATCTGAATCCGATTACTTTTAACGACATTAATTGCGCATACATTATCGCAGCTTTCACAATTTATTTTAGCGTTCTAGTCGTTTCAAGTGTTGTCGTCCCTACCGAAAACATGTTAATGACATGCTCGCCTGAAGGTGTAGACTAAAATATGGGGGAAAGGCTTTGCTAATTAGAATTGATGATATTTTATTTGTAAAACTTCACAGCTGTCGCAATATTTTAAACTTGTGTCTCTATTGCTCGGATTGGGAGTCAATGCCAACCTGTCAACAGTAGGAAATGAGTTTGGTACGAATTAAGTTGTAATGCAATGCAATTGTGTTAAAGAAATTATAATTCTATACGCCAGAATGCATGCATTATCATCAATTACAAAAATCAGATTTATTCTCGTCCTCATGCATTAAACATTACACGAGTTTCATGTAAAGTATGAATGCATTATACACATAACACAAAGTGGCCTATCTTGTAATAGACTGCTCATCGAGTAAATCTTATGAAATTGCTTGACTGTTTCTTTTACATTATAATCGGAAATGAAATTCTTAGATCACGTTACCGAGGTGATTTATTTCACAATTGAAAGTGCTGTTGACGCATTAAAAAGTTTCTTAGCCATGGATCATAGTTTTAAAAATTATGAAATCGATCTTATTTGTAGAAATGGGAAAACTCACCCTTATGTGAACTTTCATCTCTATCGCCCTTCTGTGAACTTCCAAAATGTACTTTAAAAGTGACTCAATACATTTAATTTTCATCTCTATCACCCTTATCTGAACTTTCAAAATTTACTTTTTAAAAAATGACTCTGTATATTTTATTTCCACTCACTTTCTTTTACTGTCGATAAAAAATCTGTTTGTCTTCGTCATTGATACTTGATACATATAAATCGAATATTCATTAAGTCTATCAGCCTTCTCACCTAAATACGGTGAGCTAGAATGGTTTGCGACAAGATTAACGATTCGATAAAAATCGCAAGAAACTGAGTGAATTAATTCGATGGCCGGTGTGTATCTATAATAAACTGTGACTGTCGATAAAAAATCTGTCCGTCATTGATACTTGTTATAAATAAATCGAATATTTATTAAGTCTATCACCATTCCTTCACCTATGGTGAGCTACAATGTTTTGCGGCAAGATTAACGATTAACGGTTAACGATTCGTTAAAAAAAAAAACATACGCGTGGAAAACCACGCGCGATAGAAATAAAACTTCTTGGAACTGGTAAATAATCCTAATGAAGCGACAACAAAATCAAGGACAACTCACGATTCAGTATTTGCAAGACATTTAGACAAAATTGAATAAAAAATATTTATATCATATTTTAGCTATCACAAGCCAATTGTTTCAATGATAGAATCATAGGAAATCATAGAACATAGAAAAAGATAATGAACGATCAAAATCTGCGACGCAAAGGAGAAGAGCATATGGGACAAAAGATACATAGTTCATAGCATTTCGAGGTTATTCGCGAAATTTCGTCACTTCCGTAACGCTAGAAAATTGAGAAGAGGTTTCGCTTCAAAAACCGCAAGAAACAGAATGAATTAATTCAATAACCGGTCTGTGTTTGGCGTCGACCGATGGTCGGAGGCGCCGAATGCTGGAACCGCTCAGAATTGAGCGCGCGAGGAAGGCAAGGAAAGCTCGGACGAAATGAGGGAGAGGTAGATGTTCCGTTTGAGATTCACGATTGCACTTTATTGAATTTTCGGGAGTGACTTTGATACAATAACCGACGGATCGTTATTCGGAAATCGTGAGCGTGCTGGTCTCTGCCCTGCTGTCCCGAGACGGAAATCTTGAACTTCCCTTAGCGAGGGTCGTCGCGAACGGATAATCATCAGCGCGTACGATGGAAATCTTGACGCGGGGCAGATGCACGAATCGCGATGTTAAGGAAATTGATCCACGGAGATTTGTCGAAATTTTCTATGTACATAACGCGTAATTTGTCGAAGAACTGAGAAAGAACGTGAGTGATTAACTGTACACAGCGAAAGAGAGTCGCTCCGCCAAGGGAGGGATCGATCGTTCCGGATCGATCGCATGATCCGGGAAGACGACGGTTCAAGATTCGAATTGTGGAAATTTGCCGGTGATGAGAGCTGACAAACACACCGTAGCCTCGCGCTGCGGTTACGCGTGATCGCTTCGCGACTCTAAACACGGTTGAAAAAAGAGAGCAGCGAACGGAGCTCGACGGTTGGTGTACCGACCGGCAAATTCCCAATTCGAATACTCAACAGTCTGTATCTGTGATAAACTATTATTAAAGGAGACCTTGACAGTCGATTACAGGATGCCGTTTAAATGACGGTCGATAAGATACTGTTATAAACGCGTTGATATAGCAGCCGTTATGACAACATTGTTGTAGATTCGTGCCGCGGCCGTGCAATAATGTCCATCGGAGGCGGCGTAGAGTACGTGCCGAATGACAAATAGCCAAGACCACCGGCGTGATCGATATTTAGCATAATGCCGATACACAGAGAATTAGTAATGAACCAAGGCTACCCCGAGAAACCTGCTCGTATCGGTTTTTAACAGTTTCGAACGTCGACGAACTCGAGAGCGGATTCAGAGCGGCACAGAGCGGAAACTTGGGTCAAATTACTGCTAATATTAATGAATCCTCGCCAAGTATAAACTCGATAGAGGTGTATTAGTTGTAGTATGCACTATTTGGCAGATGACTAACCGATTTTCGTAGATGATCACTTAAAAATTTTCTATAATACAAGGGGCTCAATGTAAATATTTCTCTACCTAATTTTGTTTCATTTTCTAATGACGTTTTTCAGAGACGTTCCAATCAGCTATACGAGTATACATGTATACACTCCGGGACGAGAAGATTGCACACTTTGAACGTAATGTAATTTCTGTTTATTAAACATTAGAAATTCAAGTTTTCTTATACACATATTTTTAGTGTCTCTTTCTTAACATATATGAATGAAATGAAACGAAGCTTCATTAACTTATCTATTTTTATTGAATGAATTAGAATTATTAACTAAATATAGAGGTACAAAATGATAGCACACTTAACCCTTCGTGGGTGGAGTGATCTCGCGTCCTTATTCGGGTGGGGCGGTGCACTCGATGCGCCAAGACGGAAAAAACTTGAGAAAAGTTTAGACTTTTAGTTTAGTTGCTCCATTAGTGGAGCAAGCTCTCCGTGGAACTGGATAATTCGGGTGACCGAAACGTAAACCGGACATGTCAACAAGAGGGTAGAGAGCACGGGGGATTCCTCGAACCATAACTCTCGATCTTCTCGTTAAAATTCGTTCGTTGGCGCACTCAGTGCACCAGCCCCACCCTCGAAGGGCTAACGAAAAACTTGAAATATAACAGAATTAATCGATAAAAATCAATGCTCGATATTTTGTAGGACCTCCTTTACAGCTAACGACTTTAATCATTCGGTTTGGTAAATATTTATACAATTTTTTAATACTGTTTTGGCTAATATTCTTCCATTCGTCCAAAATGCTCTACTTTAAATCGTTCATATTCTGGAATTGTGTGCCATTTTGGTACACAGCTCTGGCAAGATGTCCCCAACAATTTTCAATAATGTTGAGGTTGGAGATCTTGCTGGCCACTCCAAGACACGAATAATTTTTGAAGAGAAGTATTTCTTAAAAATGTGTTCCGCAAAATGTGTTTATTTGCAGCAATTCTTACAGCATAAGTGTTTAGTTGTTCATTTATCATTTCAATATACCGTTCACTATTCGTTCTTTTATTTTGATTTCTGTTTTACCCCAATATCGGCCCAAATTATAAATCTCTTTCGCCGCTTCGTGTCAAAATGCAAATTTCTATTAAGTCTCGCAGTCTATCCAATTGCAACCGCGGACCTTAGTTTGCATAATCATGCGCATTTCGAACAAGCTGTACCTAATTATGTATACGGAATGAAGTTGATATGTAGGAACCTTTGGCGAACTGTACTGCATTTTTAACCTTAACATTGAACGTGTCGTGGTTCAAAGATTTCATCCCATGTGAATTTCATTATTATTAAAATTGTCTACATCGATTGCAACAAATGGAAACCAAATTGAATGTTATTTCTTCCCTTAATGACTTTAATGGAGGAGGAATCAAATATTGACATCTTCAATTTTTAAAACGGTTCAACAATTTTGAATTTCATCCACTCAATTTTACTATAAATGCATAAATATCCGCAGTCTAGTTATTACAAATGAAACATAGTAACCGCTACTTCGGTCACACACCACTTTTAATCGTCTTTCTACAAATAGACGTAGACGGTGTAGTAGAAAAATTGTGCAACAATTTAATAGCGTCAACATTCCAAATAGATATCCACATAGACGCCACGCCAGATGTAGTTCTCATTGCGAGTTCGGTCATTATAGCTGATCGATCGACGAAAGTGAAAGGGTTTCGTATAGTCCAAGCAAAAAATGGAGTATTTATTGCGAGAAGAAATTGCATACAACGGTTTCGCGAACAGGTGGAAGAACGCTTCCGATAGCCTTGGCGAAATTTACACTTAAGGACTCCCGAGGCGTCATTGCGTAAATCATTAGTCCCAGACTCGCGAGGCCCTTATTCAACGATGACAGCTAGCTAGATAGGAATGTTGAACTTTGCTCCGCATGAGAACGGATTCTGTTTAATGAAACGTTTCGAGGATACAATTGAGAAATCGGTGATCACGCAATACTAAATTATACGGTGTGGAAAAAAATCGACCCGGAAATGAAGAATAATTTAGAGACGTTTTTTCCATTTTTTTATTCGGCTCTCTTGTGTGTTACGTGAGATCAGCAACTTTTTTGTGAAAGTACATAAATATTTTTCATTTGATTAATTCGTTGAAATTGATCGGCGGAAATTTGCAAGTTAATAACGTAGAGAACATTTGGAATTTTTTTTCGATTTTTTATTCAGCTCTTGTAAGTTATGTGAGATTAAAAACTTTTTTGTGAAAGTATTATACATAAATGTTTTTCATTTAATTAGTTCATTGGAATTGTTTGACGAAAATTTGCAAATTAAAAACATAGAGAACATTTGAAATGTTTTTTTAATCTTTTATTCAGCTCTTTTGAGTTATGTGAGATTAAAAACTTTTTTTGTGAAAGTACATTAATATTTTTCATTTGATTAATTCGTTGAAATTGTTTGACGGAAACATTGCAAATTCAAAATCGTAGAGAGTATTTGGATTGTCGGAGATTCTAGAAATTCCAAAGTCTCTGACGATCAGCGAATCGGTAAACTTGAAAGTTTCATTAAGATCGACGATCAGGTGAAAATCGGAAAATTCGAAACCGGGAGACATAATTCTGGTTCTCCATTCTATAGAATCCCGCGCGGTATAAACTAACTTGATACGTCTGTTGCAGGTTGTTCGTGACCAACGTTCCAAAAAAATGGTGGAGCAACACGCAATCGTAGTCAGGGATGCTGTGAAACAATACGGGAAAGCGGCGCCGATTCTGGATAATTTGAACCTGCGTGTCCCTAAAGGGTGTATGTGAGTAATGTTCCTCAGCGTTACGAACAACATTATTCAGAAAGAATTGACAATGTTACCATTTACTTTATAGTTCGCGCATTGAACAGCAAGTACGTACAAAACACAATTACCTAACAACTACTGGAATAATGTCGATGAAATGATTACGATATAATGAATTGTGAAAAAATTAATTGATCAACAAAGACGAATAAAAATCAATGTTCTCTTTCCATACTTTATAATTTCATTCGCATGCTGATAATAAGTTCTTGCTCGTGTCAATGTCATTCCAGCAGTGATTGTTACCAGATTAAATATTCGTTTTTTCAAATAGCATGCGTTTCTTCAAAGTATTGTCCATTATTGTTCCACAAGTACCTACATTGTTCAATGCGATTTGTACCACTTTCTTAAAAAAGACAATAATAACATTAATTAATAAGTTCAATGTCAAACAGAACTTTTACATTTCTCTTGACCTATTTCAATACAAGGTAAACTATGTTTACTTCATGTTTTAATTAGCCATGTTCAATCATCCAGAAATTTAAAAAAATTGAATAAGAAATACATCTTCAATAGCGTTCTCTGTAAATCAGTTCAGCAAAGCACCATTTGCATAGAGATGAGCACTCAGTTCATTAGTATTTCACTTTCCTCGGTGGTTGGCGGAAGAATTTCGAGTAGGTTCGAACGGCGGGTCGGTGGAATGGTAACAGTGACATTGACTGGGCAACACTGACCCAGTCAATGATTACATTAACTGGGGAACGCTGACCCAGTCAATGATTACATTAACTGGCTACGGAGAATTTATCTTAATGATTCCTTATCTTAATGTTAACTCCTTATCTTAATGTTAATGATTCCGTTTAGATATGGCTTGTTGGGGCCCAGCGGCTGTGGCAAGACCACGCTGCTTTCCAGCGTGGTCGGCGTCCGCAAGTTGAACAGAGGTAAAATTTGGGTCCTGGGTGGCACGCCGGGGACCGAAGGGTCCGGAGTCCCGGGCCCAAGGGTCGGCTACATGCCACAGGAAATCTCCTTGACGGACGAGTTCTCTGTAATCGGTGCGCTATACTACTTCGGCAGGATCAATGGCTTGGACGACTACAAGATCGGTAGGACCCCTATTGCCATTATTAATATTTCTAAAAAATATCATCGCACTTCGGGATTATAAGAATTATATTTACAATCATTTATTTTGCTTATTTTATTATTATTCCTTTATTGAATTATATTTCAGATAAATCAATTTATTCAGAACGATCTTTCACCCTTTCTTTCCACGTTTGTTTACGACACAATGAATTTCGATTGTAATTGTATGCAGTTTAGGACGTCCCGTGAGAAAGACAATGTAGTCCTCATGAGGATTATATTCGAGCGGATAACAAAATCGATGTTTTGTTTATTGTTAGATTGCGCATTTCACGGATTTAGCAAATTCCGAAAACTCGTTATAAGATCAACGTAGTTTATGTAGGTATATGCATATCCAACTAGAAACGACTTGATTCTAACAGTTTTTTCATTTTATAAATATCTGAGTATTTAATTAGTAGATATAGTGTAGACATGTTGCCTAATGTACAGGGTTTCAATTTAAGTCCCACTTTGAATAATACTTTTTTACGCAGAACCTCACAATCTATCCGAATTTGAGAGGAAATACTAAACACTCATGAAAAAGCAAAGTAATAAAGAAACGATGCAACTTTTGTTGGAAACATTTTTTCGTACAACAGATAGCTTACGAGTTATTTAAGATCCCTGTGTGCACAACACTATTTTTTCTTTTTAATTAAAAATTCTGTCGAAGAATTTGACACGAACTAAACGTCGGATAAAAATTTGTATAAATCGTAAACAATCGAATGTAAGTGCTCCATTCAGAATCTGAGGGTTTAGAGACGTAATAAAAATGTTGAAGGGCCAATATGCACTAGGGTAAAATGCCCAAATATGAACCACTTTTTTTAATGTAATTTTTTGATTATTTTAGAATGCTCTTTTTCGTCCAAAAAGTTACCAGTTGTAAATGCATTCCTCCCTATAAGATCCTGGGATCGAGTTGGCTCAAATATTAATACAGCTTGGGAAAAATATTTTTTTAAGTTCCAGCGGAAGAGGTGCTTAATATGGTATACCTTGAGTCCCTAATATGACACCTAGTGCCATGTTCAGTACCCACACCAAGAATGTCAATAGCTATACCCATATTAGGGAACTTTTGGTAGTGCCATATTGGGAACTCCACGTGGTCTGATAATACTAGCTAACTGACAAAGAGAAAATGAATTTCAGCCCAAACCAACAGTTGGCAAACATTAATATAAATATACAGAAACTACAGATATGTTCAAACATTTCAAAATCACTTACTTCCTCGAAAAAGATACAATCGAAAATCTAACCACAAAAATATTCAACACGTGGAGACACAACTGGCGGAGGATCGATACTAAAATCTATAGAATGGTGCGATTGCACTGCACACTGTTGAGTAAACATGGTAAACTATTGTTTGAGGATTTTTTCACTAGAGTGAGATTTCTCCTTTACAAGATATAAAGTAGTGCCATAATAAGCGACTATACCATATTTGGGCACTTTACTCTATTATCATGATATAGAATTGTTCTGGGGGCCTAACGAAGGTCTGCGTTTTACCATAATCGCTATGTCAATTGCAGAGGATAGGTACGTGTTCTTGAGAGATCTGCTCCAGCTGCCACCAAGAAACTGTTTGGTGAGGAACATGAGCGGCGGTCAGCAAAGAAGACTTTCGTTCGCGGCAGCTCTCGTCCATAAACCGGAGCTGCTAATCCTCGACGAACCAACCGTCGGTCTGGATCCAGTTTTAAGGGACAAGCAAGTACAATTTCATTCAGTTTACCTCTGGATCGCGTAGAAAGGGCCGAAGAACATTGAAATGAGCGACGATTGTTTGCGCAGCATCTGGCAGCACTTGGTGAAGATCACGCGGGACGAGGGCGTCACCGTCATCATCACCACTCATTACATCGAGGAAGCCAAACAGGCTGACAGGGTATGCGAATCGAACGTTCTATCGTGGTTCTTTACGCATTTATGGCTTCTGGAAATTAAAAAAAAAATACTAGACTATATAAAACTTGACAGAATTCAGTACGATTTTTATTTATTCCAGACCTGCGAAAGCTACTACCACTGAAAATAAGATTCTATTTGATTCCACTTTCTTGAAAATCGTCTACAAAAATTGCTAATTGCATAAATGTCTGACGATAACTAGACTGCGGATCTTTATGCATTCTAATATTACATCTTTCTCATAAATTTCATCAATTTATTAATTTATATTATAATTTAAAATTCCCCCTCAATTTTAAATTTTATTAATTTAGACTGATATTAAATTTTCCTCTTAAATTTAATAATAAATTTACTAATTTATTATATAATTTTAACCTCTCCTTTTTTAAATTATATAATAAATTTACTAATTTACATTCTAATATTAAATCTTTCCCTATAAATTTAATAAATTTACTAATTTATACTATAATCTAAAATTCTCCCTCGATTTTAAATTTTACATAAATTTATTAATTTATACTCATATGTTCAATTTTTCCCTTAAATTTCATAATAAATTTACTCATTTATTCTATAATTTTAACCACTCCTTTTAAATTATATAATAAATTGTATAGACAATTTTTATTTTGATTTTTATTATGACGAAAATGAGTAAGCACAATACAAAGCAGTGGCCACATTAAAAAGATTTAAAGACATCAGTGGTTTCAGCTAAATCAGACAATTCAAAGAAGAACGACTTGCAGTCAATGCAAACATTCCTTATTTTGCATAAAGATCCGCAGTCCAGTGATAAGCTTTAATGAATGATTGAGAATAGTTAAGAATAGCAGCTTTGTCAAATTTACGGTCGTTCCGTCTCGACGAACATTGCTTTATAAGAAACGGTATTCCGATTCCGAGGATGAATCATGATGTACGCTAACGACGGCTATAACTCTCAGATTGGATTAATGAGATGCGGCCAGCTGTTGGCTGAATCGACGCCGAACGAGCTGCTGGAACAATGTCAAACCGATTCCTTGGAGGAAGCGTTTCTAAACTTGAGTCAATTGCAAGTCCAAAATCGGAGTGGTAATGTCAGGCAAACGCACATGTCTGACACCAACATCACCGACGTCATCACCGACAACTTCTACGACGGGAATTATTCACGCAAAGTTGGTACATGTTTCTGGATTGTTAAACCAAACAATGTACTTTAACGTACAACAATAGTCTAACCATCAACAACAGCGTCTTATTCGACAGTGTAATAAATGATCGAGACTAGAGGCACATTCAGCTATTGTCCGTTTAAAAAAATGGAAGTGTATAGTTACAGGTCGCGTGTTCGACTACACGGGGACCAGTCACGCGACTATAGTGAGTACAGGCCGCGGTTAGGCGACCGGTTCAATGACTAGCAGCTCCTTTCTGCATTCCTTTCTCTTTCTTTCTATAGCTGGAAGACATACATATATTTCCATAGATTAACTTGCGAAACAGAGAATTACGTAAGATTGTATATTTTCTATTAACCTTTTTCAGAAGAAATGTATAATGATCTATTACGATACTGTGCAAGCCCCATTGTCTTCCATTATGTTTCATCTTCTTTGTTGGAAACTTCTGTCGTTGTTTCACGTTTTTCATAAAGAGAATTCTTCATTGCTATATGTATAGTAAACATTGTCTTCTGAACAACGTTAGAACACGTACGTTCTTCAGATGATACAATGAGGAACGTGCTCGACAATGAGTTGTTGGTCAAACGAGCTGATATTGACAAAGACGATCGGTCAAATCGAAAAGGAAACAAGACGATTTTATTTAACCAATTGTTCGATTGACGATTCTTGAGTTGGTAGAACATTTTCATTACCAGAGAAGCTTCCATTGTTTAATCAGTTTAGCTTGATCCAGGTGCTTACCCAGGAAACGTTCGTTTTCTTTCAGAACTGGGACTGTCGAAGCAGTACGAAGAAGAGGTGCCATGCCCTGCTCACGAAGAACGCACTTCAGTTCGTCCGTCATCCAGGGTAATTGCTTCATTAGTTGACTATTCACCCCTTGCCCTACGATTTATTCTGCGGTTTCAGTGATTAGAACTTATTCTGTAGATCGTAATTCCCTGGAATAGGAGAATATTGATAGAAATTGTATGCCTATATGTTCTCCAATAGTTTTATATTAACGAAACCAAAATATTAACTATTAAATATTGCCTATTAACCCCTTGCCCTAACGATTTATTTTACGGTTTCAATGATTAGAACTTTTTCTGTAGATCGCAATTTTCGAAAAAAAGGAGAATATTTATAGAAATTGTATGCCTATTATATATTGACTATTCACCCCTTGCCCTACGATTTATTCTGCGGTTTCAGTGATTAGAACTTATTCTGTAGATCGTAATTCCCTGGAATAGGAGAATATTGATAGAAATTGTATGCCTATATGTTCTCCAATAGTTTTATATTAACAAAACCAAAATATTAACTATTAAATATTGCCTATTAACCCCTTGCCCTAACGATTTATTTTACGGTTTCAATGATTAGAACTTTTTCTGTAGATCGCAATTTTCGAAAAAAAGGAGAATATTTATAGAAATTGTATGCCTATTATATATTGACTATTAACCCCTTGTCCTACGATTTATTCTGCGGTTTCAGTGATTAGAATTTTTTCTGTAGATCGTAATTCCATAAAAAAGGGGAGAATATTTATAGAAATTCTGTGCCTATATGTTCTCCAGTAGTTTTATATAAACAAAACCGAAATAGAATTTTATTTCTTTCCTTGTGCAGCGGTGTTATCTTCTCCATAATTTTGCCGATACTGCAAATGGTGCTGTTTTTCAACTCGTTCGGCCTAGATCCGAAAGGACTCGTGATATCTGTCGTAAACGAAGAAGCTGGCGATTGTGGTTTTGGATTGAACCGAGGAAACGTCTCGTACGACGAAACGGAGTTCACTTGCAATTTGGTCGATCTCAGCTGCAGATTCACGAATGGGTTCAACGAGACTGTTCTGAAGAAGGTACGCGACCGATTGAACAATCTATTTTTCTTATGCTATATTTGCTGGACTGGTAGAACAGCTTTCTGTCATCAATTTTATGCGAAGGCAGTTGTTAAACCTGTTTAACATTTAATTAGACGATGGTAAAAAATTAATGTTCTATAAAGTGCATATTTTAGAACAATAATAGAAAGGAACAAATGACTTTCGAATTGAAATTCAAATGAAATACATCGAAATCGAATGAAATTTGTATTTGCAGATATATTACGACGATTATAATAAAGCAGTGAGCGAAATAACGTGGCAGAAGAGCGTCGGTATAATGCACTTTAGTAAAAACTATTCTTACGCTGTACAAACGAAGCTGGACGACTTTTTCTCGATTACGGAGCCAGATATAGTCGCCAGTCAAATCACGGTTTCGCTTTATACACCAGGTAATGTGTCAGCCAGCACAGTGATGTAAAGTAAGGAGCATAACTGATTCCACACACTTTAAATCAGAATAACTTTTCTATGAATGGACCAAACGACTTCAATTTCTCTGTAAGGCTAGAAGAATTAGTTTAGTAATTGACGTCTAATAAATAAGTTGAAAAAATGCATTTTGTCGGAATTTTGAAAAACAATACTAAAAATTGATTTTTACAACCTTTTTAGCTGGCCCAATAACGAAAATTTAAAAAATGTGTTTTGTCAATTGGTATAAATTATATACGCTCCGAGGATTTCATTGAAATTGGTTAATTGGTTTACGAGTTATAAACGATTGAAAGTGGTAAAATACAGAAATTCTTGAAAAAATTGCAATTTTTACCACTTTTGATCGTTTATAACTCGCAAACCAATTAACCACAATTTCAATGAAATTTTGAGAGTGTATATTATTTATAGAAGTTGACGAGTCACATCTTGTGAATTTTCGTTATTGGCTCAGCTTAAAAAAGTCGTAAAAATCAGTTTTTACTATTGTTTCTCACAATTCCGTCCAAATGCATTTTTTCAACATATTTTTTACATATCATTTACTAAACTAATTCTTGTAGCCTTACAGAGAAATTGAAGTCGTTTGGTCCATTCATAAAAAAGTTGTTCTGATTTCAAGTGTGTGGAATCAGTTACGCTCCTTACTATAATTTCTAATGTGTACATTCGGACAACGACAGTTTGATGTTCTCTCATTTTTAGACAGACAGATAGGTTTGTTCGTGGAGAGAACGTTGTACGACGTGTTCGTGAAGCAATACCGGAAAATCATTAAAGAGTGTCGAATTGCTCAAAAATTCGCCGACGTACCGATACATGTACGTATACATAGGTAGATCTCTTTGATAATCGATAAGGAAAAGTGAGTTTATATCAATTAATTTTCTAGTTCGAAGACCCAGTTTATGGATCGCTCGATCAGAAGTACATCACATTCATCACGCCACCTTTTCTACTTTCGTAAGTCTTGCAAAATGAAGGAGCGAATCTCAGAATTTTCGAGCAGTCTCGATGAAAGAATTATTATTCCAGATTAGTATTTATCCTGGCGACATCGATCTGTTCGAGTATAATCATAACTGACCGACACTCGGGTGTATGGGACAGAAGTTTAGTCCAAGGTAATCATAATTCCATAAAGGAACCATCGTTAATAATTCCATTTCCCGATGACTGATCGTCTGTCTGTTGATGAAAACAAAAATAGGCGTTACAACAGCGGAAATCTTAATTACACACCTGCTGACTCAAGTCATAGTGATTGTCGTTCAAGTTTCGACGTCGTTGTTAATCGGCTTCTTACAATTTGGCATGGAGTGCAAGGGCTCGCTGACCGCTGTCATTTGGCTAGCGATACTCGGAGGCATTTGCGGAATGACTTTCGGTGAGTATACTTTTCTCTTTTAAACAATAACACGAGCATGTATTATCCTTCACGATTTTTGCAGGTTTCTTCATATCGGTGATGTGCACGTCTCACGCTCTCGTTAATTATGCGGCCGTGGGCACTTTCTTTCCTTTGATTCTTCTGTGTGGTAAGTGATTTATGGATTTAATGTTGAGGGGGTAGTCTCGTTTCCAGAATTGCAAGGGTGCAGGATGCGCCTTCTCGTTTCTCGATAATGCAAAGATGGGGTGTTTTCAGTAGTCAAACGCGCTAGATAAAACATCATTCTAGGCTGTAGTCGCCCCCAAATTTCCTAGTTGTACGTTTACGAGGCGTAATTTTTAACCGACTTCGAAGAAGGAGGAGGTTACTCAATTCGTGTATTCGCATAAATTAAATGAAAATTATTTCATACTTTTTAGTGCGTTTTTTCGAAGTTGGTTTAATTTTTTTTTTTTAATAAAATTTTTCATTATTCGGCAGCGTAATTTGCATTATTCGCATTTATTACTATATTCTATATAATAGTTATTTCCATAAAGCACCTACAGCTACGTGCAACTGAATAATGAAAATTATGCCTCGTAAATTTAATTTTAAAGCCGTAAAGTCTTACAATGTTCAAGAAGTCCTTGTGCTGCAAATGTACATCAGTGGAAAAATATTCAAAGAAAACTGATATTCTCAAGGAAATGTTACGTGTTGAACATTCAAATTTTTAATTCAGCGGACAGTATAGTTTCGATAAATATAGCGATTCGATAAAGCTCATTCAGCGAAAAGCTGAATGGAGAAATAAAACTAGATTTTCTTGAAGGACTCATTTGGCCAGTGGAAGGAATGCCGAAGTTCCTGCGATGGATCAGCTTAGTATTGCCAATAACAGTGCCGGGCATCTCTCTGAGGGGTGTTTTGGAGAAGGGAACGTCGGTGCACGAACCGGAAGTGTACAACGGCTTCCTGGTGCTGTCCGGCTGGATTATGGCGTTCATAATTCTCTGTCTCCTTCAGCTAAGGTCGAAGTCCGTGTAGGAAACAGCCATTACCATAAGGAAAACAAATTGAGACGGAACGATGTTTCGGTTGCGTTTCAGTTGATGCAATAGTGAGAATGAAAGTTTTCACGCCTGTCACAGGGTCGATACGCTTTAGGTTCATCGAGTACGTTTAGAGCAATCGCGAGGGATTTAGTGTGTTTTTTCTTTCTTTTTTATACATGCTAGGTATTGTACAAGTTCTTCTGTCGACAAGCGAATTTAATTTAAACAACGTCTGCTGTATAGATACAGTGAAGAGAAGAGAAAAGCGTGCTGTTGATTGTTAAATAAATGCACGATTATTTTTGTAAGAACATGCTGGCAGTATTGAATTGATTCGAGGATTGTAATTATCGCGATCTCTTCCTGTAGCGTCGGGAGAGATATTTTTTGATGTGATTGTAAGATAGTCGAGACTGTAGGGAGAGATCAGATAGTTCAAGCGATTTTACCTAATAAAATAGATCTTCGTTAATACTTGTTTCACTGATCTGGCACCATCTCGAAATACCCCAGGTCGAAAACGGATCTACAAAACGCAAAGGTGAGGTGAGAATCGCTGCAATCGAACAAGTACACGCGCGACAAATTACAGTCGGTGTACAAAGTGTTCGTACACATTCAAAAATCGAATTACTTTTTCAAAATTGGACCCAACAGCTTGAGTTTCTTTTCAGACGTTAGAAGGATTAGTTTACTAGCTAATGTGTAAATATTTTTTTTTTTAATTGTTATTGGTCGCAATTGCGAAGGAAATAGTAAAGATCACGATTTTTAAATTGTTTATCTGTACCTGTAATGAAAATTTAGAAGGGGCATTTGGTAGGTCTGAGTAAGTTATATACTTGTACAAAGTTCCATCGAAATCGATCAAGGATGTTACGAAATATAATTGATTGGAAATGGCAAAAATCGTAAGAATCTGCGATTTAAATGAATCGCAAACCGTAAATTCAAAGATTTTTACATCTTACAATGTCCATAGCTTTTTTATCCGTCAACCAAGTTCAGCGAAACTTTGTACATGCATGTATATAACTTAATTAGATTTACAAAATACATGTTTTAAATTTTCATTACGGGCACAGATAAAAAATTTAAAAATCGTGGTCTTTACTGTTCCCTTCGTAACTACGACCAGTAACAATTACAAAAAAACACATTAGCTAGTAAACTAACCCATCTAACGTCTCAGAAAAACTCAAGCTGCCGAGTCCAATTTTAAAAAGTTTATTCGTTTTTAAAAGGTGCACGAATACTTTGTACACCGACTGTATTTCTACAAAAATTAATTGGAAATATTGAAATGGATAGAAGATGGAACGAAGAAATGAGAGCATACAGCGATGGCATCGATGAAATATAATTCTTCGTTTCAGATTTATTTATCTCCTCTTATAGTGGTCTCCTTGTCCCACAGGTATACATGTTTACGACACTCACTAGATCGGATTAACATAGTATACAAACATATACAACGTGCGAACTATGTGAACAATTCTTTTTGTTATATTATATATATATATGTTTTTTTTGTTCGTTTTAAATATTTTGTAACTCGTTCTTAAAACTGGAGTGTATTAATCAATAATCGGTAGTGGGACATACGTCACATCGATCGTCGATCATCTGGGACAATAATGTCTTTGCGAACGCGGCTAAAAGTAACGCGAGCACTTCCGGGATGGGGGTTCAAATCAAAAGGTAGGAACGCTGTATCCGGACAGCCATTGTTGTAACAATACAGTCGTGTAATATAATACTTGGAAAATCCAGCGTACGGACACGCGAAATGAATTCATTACGAATCTTAGAATTATCTGGCACTTAGGTGAAAGACTGCAGGGAAATTAATCGGACAATGTTGCGGTAGTTCCTCTCCCTCTCTTTCTCTCTCTCTCTCTCTCTCTCTCTACTAGACTACTATTTATTAGCCAGCTATGCAAATTGCTAACGTTCAATTCATTGCAACGGATGGAATTACACAACGCTATTGTCAAGCGAAAATAGGTGGAAACTAACCTTTGCAATCCAATTATTCTGTTCCGAGAGACGCGTCGGAAGTGTACTAGAATACACGTGTAATTAAGTCGATAACTAATTCAACATTTGTACGAAAGTATCGGAGATTTTGGTATTCGTACATCGGAAATAGATCATCGTTCTTCAGACGTTAGCGTCTCAGCGCCATAATGGCGACTTGAATGCATGGTGTACATTTTCATTAATATCGTTACTTCAAAGCAGACAAATATAACAAAAATATCTGAAACATTAAGGAATATTCCTAACATAAAAGTAATAGTCTGTGAATTTTCAGGTGAAATACAAAATTGCCTGCGTGAACTGGTTCTTTGTAAATAAAAGCGAATTCTAGACGATTTTCACTTCTCCATGAAATGTCGAAAACCTTTGATCTTCGATTCCCGATTGAAACAGTTCGATCTCGAAAATTCAATTCAAGAAGACTTGGAATGCAAAGAGTTAACGCAACTCGAAAACTATAGCTCGAAAGAAAGAGTTGTTCTAACAAGTAGCTCCTTAATCAATAGTGTACCGATGTTGGTAAGTAATCGCCGGTCACAGGTAAGACGAAATCACGATAAAAAAATATTCAGATTCGGTGGATCACGCCTGAAATTCTTCACGATTTCCACGCGCGTCGAACGAAAACGATCACACTCTCGATCACACTACTCTCATCCTCCCTTTTCCAAATGTATACAAAATATGTATTGTTTAATATTCTTTTTTTGATTTCTTTTTATAATATCTCTCTATCTCTCTCATTCTCTCATTCTCTCTTTCGTTACGTCCTCGCCAACTACGAAACGCGATTTCCGTTCGCTTATCGCTGAATCATTACCAAAATTATATACCGCGAGACTCTGCGCAACACACACACGCTGCAACTAGGATTGCAACCTGCCGGGGCTATTGCAAAATTGCACAGCAGATACGGCACGCAACGGACTAAAGTGCAATTGATAACGCGGATGACTGAACAGTCGCCGAAAAACCGAGATTTACTATGTCGATCACGAAAACCACTTAATCGCTAATTCCTTATTGTACTGTATGGAGAAAAATGTGTTCAAACGGTTTAAAAACGCGAATAATTGAATTAATCCCTTGCCGTATCATTTTCTCTATAGTTACAATGATTAAAACGCCTTTATTCCCAAAAATGTCGTAGAAGAGTAAAGAAAATTTATAGTTTTTGTATGGCTGCATTTATGTTAATGCTTAAACATTGATTACAAGCGAATCAAATTTTATTTCATTTAAAGGGAAACAAGAAAATGAAAACCAGAAAGAAGAAAAGAAAATTTATAGTTTTTGTATGGCTGCATTTATGTTAATGCTTAAACATTGATTACAAGCAAATCAAATTTTATTCCATTTAAGAAGAAACAAGAAAATGAAACGAAGAAGGAAGAAAAGAAAATTTATAGTTTTTGTACGGCTACATTTATGTTAATGCTGAAATATTGATTACAAGGGAATCAAATTTTATTTCATTTAAGAAGTAACTTCATAAAATACGGCAAGGGGTTAATGGAAGATTGAAATAATGAAGCGACTAAATGAAAATCAGGAGGCATCGATGATTCCAATGCTGTCGTTTCAGATTGACGCTGAAGTATGCGGACAGTTACGTTGGGAATAAATTAAAACGATCTAATGATAAAGTATGTGAAAATTTTAATAAGAGGGATAGACGATAGTTCTATGTGACGAAAGTGACTCAAGGTAATCAAGTTACGTGGTTCGCCCTTAAGAACGAAACTGAAACGCGCTGTTTCAAAATGATAGTTGTAATTCTGTCTCGCGTTGAATTGGACAGGTACGTTCGAGTGTTCCCCATACAGTAAAAACAGAGAGTGATTGGTAACTGTCACGTGCCAGACATCAGAATTCCTTTGACTAACAAACTAGGTGTTGTTCGACAAGCTTCTGAGCACAGAAAGTGGACTGACGCTAAATTGCAAGACATGTCATTAATTATTTATGCCGCAAAAAATATACGAAGAATGCACAGAGATTAGGCGAGACATTTCAATTGGTCGTGATACTAATATATGCGTCATAACTAGACTGCGGATTTTATGCATTTGTGATAAAAATGGGTAAGCACAATCTAATGCAGTGGACATATTAAAAAGATTTAAAGAGATCTAATCTAATTTAAAGACATCAGCGTATCGGTTTCAACTTAATCAAGTAATTAAAAGAAAAAAGAAATTTTTATTTCACTTCTGTGTCTTGCAATCAAACATTTTTTATTTTGCATAGAGATCCCCAGTCTAATCATAACATTGATATACTCATTAAATGTTTTCAGATCTCAACGTTAGCAGACTCACACTGTATCTGTATAAAAAGAATAAAATGTTTCCCTGTAAATGAAACAGTGCCGGGGAGATTGTTTACTGGATGATTGTTTATTGTATATTGTTAAAAATGTTACTAGGAATGGGGTACCCAAGATTTGACGTGTGCAAATGCTGTACGATATGTTTATTGTTCCGTTCAATTATTTATTTATTAAGCACGTAAAGCTTCAAATATCTGGAATCATGAGAATGATAGAAAATGCTAAAGTATCAAGCACATTTTTGATTTTTTTGTTGTGAAAGCTAGACTTTTCAACAAAATGCACGTTGTGAATGCACGCGAGACAAAGATTTTTAATTGCACATGGGCTAGGTACATTTTTATGTTTCATAATTACAATCCATTCTAATTAGAACGTTTCCAATAGAAAGTATAATGTTCTATGAACGAACATTCTTTCCTGCCAGAAATGCATTGTTTGCTGATAGAAAGGAAGACTTTTACATAACTTTAATCGTACAACAATAACAGTCACGTGTATAATATAGTATGTGTAAAGAATCGTGTAAAACGTAACAAAACTTTGTAAGAAGAACAACTTACAATAATACAACTTAAATATACTTCAATTAAGTTGATTTCGTCGAAGTTCCTTTGGAATTCAAAGTGACCTAGTAAAATTATAAAATAGAAACCTAGTACCTAATTAATTTAAACTCTATATTCCTCGTTCCTGTAACAACGGAAGAGAATTAAACAATTTAAGCCGAGTCCTGACTTATTCAAAGACAACCGAAGCAGACAGTATACGCATACCATACGACACTTGAAAGTGTATGAAAACCGTAAATGACTCAATCACCTAAAATATGCAACGAGACTATAAAAGGGTAATTCCATGCCAAATCGATCACGTTTTGCAGGCACCATCGCCGATTTTGTTCTAAATGAAATATGTTGTAGTCCGTGTGAAATTAGGGGAGGTTTAAGTTATCATTTTGCCGGTTTCGAATTTTTTTTAGAAATGGCAGGCCTTCGAAGTTTTCAATTTTTGCCCATTTTGGCGAAAACGGGCCTCACTTACGAATTTTTATCTCGGGAACTGTCTGTCCGATTGAGCTATATTTTTTTTGTTTTATTCGGAAACATTATTGGGCTATTACAAAATAATTTTTTCGAACTCGAAAATCAACTTTATAATGTCGAAAAATTTAAACAAATTCTTTTTTTACGTTTTCTTTGATGAGAGGCCACAGTGATTTAAATGTTGATTGGTTACTAATATTGATCTCGAGGTATAAATAGGGTTATTTAATCGTATACAGTCTGCTTGTATTTCCTCGAGATCAGCGGTATAGACAACGGAACATAATAGCAGTGCGCTCGACTCGCCTCTACATGAAACGGGGATACACGGCGTCCTTGACCAGCTCATTGTGACGCCAATTTTTATGGCTCCATTTGTTTCAAGGGTTCATTTTAAAGGGTAAACTTCAAGGAGCATAACCATATTTTTTTAAAAATTTAAATCACTCTGGCCTCTCATCGAAAAAAAAACGTAAAAAATTGAATTTGTTTAAATATTTAACATTATAAATCTTTCGACATTATAAAGTTGATTTTCGAGGTTGAAAAAATTATTTTGTAATAACCCAATCGTTTCCGAATAAAACAAAACAAAATGTAGCTCAATCGGACAAACAGTTCCTGAGTTAAAAATTTGTAAGGGAGGCCCGATTTCGTCAAAATGGGCAAAAATTGAAAACTGAAGGTCTGCTATTTCTAAAAAAGTTCGAAACTGGCAAAATGACGACTTAAACCCTGCCTAATTTCACATGGACTACAACATATTTCATTTAAAAGAAAATCCACTTGGCAAAATCGATTTGGCATGGAATGACCCAAAAGATCCAAAGATAAATCGTTAATCAGTGTTCCGATCGATTCGGACCTAATTGCTGCTTCTGTAGAAGGAGTAGGCACTCGACAGAGTTATGGTCCAGCAGGGGTGGACGAATTTCGTGAGGAACGGGTATCAACGAGGTTCCCCAGCACTGCATTCGACTAATGAAAACAGAAATCCTAGTCGCGGCTGTTTGCACGGTTAATCAACCGTTTCTCGCGGATACTAAAGCTTTGGATATTCTCGTAGGCGTGTACGTTCTTGTTGTTGTTGATGTAGCTGTCGATGTTGTTGCTGTTAGCCGTGCTGCTAACGCGGCTGGCGGCGTTACTATCGCGATTGTTAGTAGCGGTATTAGAACGTTTAGCAGTAAGGCAGGGGCCGCATCGGATTGGCATGGGTCGAGCAGCAACGAGACAGTCAACTATCTGTCTTACAGTAGGCATGCAGGTTTTGCTGTACCCTGGAAAACACATATCACATGCTCCATCAGAACCGAGCCACACATCGACTTCTATCACGCCATCGTATTCCTTCATTTTCATTTCCGAACGTCCATCCTTCTCCTTCTAACAAATTCCAACTTCGGCAAGGTCTGGGTTATGCGAAATAAAAATTCTCCGAGTCAAAAAAGAATTTCGACAAGTTACAAATAATTCAAACATTTTTCCTTTCAATCGTTTCGGTAATTCCAAATTTTTACTAACATCTCAGCCTCTGGTCTCACTTACTAGCCTCGATTAGTGTGATTAGTGTAGGCGTGTTATTAGGCCTTGCGATGCGGCTACGATATTAGAAAAAAAGAAAACGGTGTAATAATACTTTCAAGAAATTTCGAATTTTCTACACAGTCCCAGACCTGCGCACAATGATTTTCTCCGCAAACACAGTTTTTCTTAGGACACAGCGAGTGCATGATAGAAGTCGCGATGGCCAAACACGTTTCACATGTCCCGCGAAATAACGTAAAATAGAGACACAAAGTAACGAGTATACAGGAGTAGAAAAAGAAGCGGAATTGGTCGAAAAAGATACAAGGGCGGCCTAATGCCGGTTCAGTCTCACTCAGGAAGCACTTTGCGAATTAACCCTTTGCGGTCGAAGGCCGGGATACCTTCAGGTTACCATGATTATCGTCAGCGACTGTCTCATCTCGACAACTCTTCGAGCGTCGACATTCGCTCAAAAATAAATAACACATGTAGTTACTTCTATCGAATTGAAAAATCTGTTTTAACCCATGACACTTGCGCTACAATTTAACAACGATCGTCGGAAAATGTCCAACGGATGAGGAAGACAATACGATTGTATATTGACGACAATTCAATCTCGATTAATAAAGACACCGACGTCCACGCGCAAAAATTGAACTTTTCTGAATGGCTCGCGAGAGATCCAAGATGGCGTCGAACGGGTTAAACAGAACGGCGTCCCCAAAGGGTTAAGCGTACAATGTCGTCAGCTTGAGCATTTACTCGCCACCATCGTCTATCTACGTCACTATACAATAACAAAGAAGAGCGGACAGAGTTTGTATAAGGGTGAACAAATAAGACTTGCGGTACCAATGCTAAGAAAACAATGGGGTGACGGCAGAGGGTGTGGGGGTTGGTTTATGGGCGGGGCGGATTGTTAAAAGTAAAGAAGACAACCTTCTGAAAAATTAGACAAAAAAAAAAAACAAGGAGTCGCTTCGCTGATAAGTCATTCCCAGTGAACATGATGCTCCTCGAACGTCTCATTCCCCGGCAGAACAATAGAAATTAGGCACTAGAACAGAGGTGTACGCCTAAGAAGCTCAGCCATAACTCGAAAACACAACGATTCAATTCCATTGCACCTAAGCGTAACGCGAATCCCGACGGAGTTTCTTTTTTCTCAGCCTCGGTGTGAAATGTGTAAAGTACACGGAAAAAAACAGTGAAAGCATTCGCGGAGTTTTAATTGCGGAAGTACTCGTGTTCCGCGAGATAACGAACGATAGTCATCACTGGACTGCGGATCTTCATGCAATTATGGCTTTTGGAAATTTTCGAAAAATGCTGGGATAGAAAATACGACAGGAATTATTTCCTCCTCTTCTTCTACAAAAATTGCATATTGTAAAATAACAATATTCTGGCATCGATGGGAAGCAGTAGTTAAATAAAAATTCATTTCATCCCTTAATAAGTCTTCTCACGTTCGAAACAACATAACAAAGCTATTAGATTTTCTTTTTTCTTCACCGTTTTATATTTCACCCAGCTAATTTCTTGATAAACGCGTAAAAATCCGCAGTCTAGTCATCACAGTTAGATGCATTGAAGGCTCGGCCGTGAGAACAATAATCGCCGCAAGGGATTTCTCAAGCCAGATTCATGACAGAGGCGCATGACACCGTGCAACAGGAGTATAAGATACAAAGGAAAGAGAGACTTTTATCAAACTGCCATACTTACGGGAAGAGGCGGCGATCGTTTCGAGCGATTCGCTCCTTTCGGCGGGGACAGATGCTAGAGCGTTTGTAACAAACACACACACACACACACACACACACTTACTCTGTCGCAACTGATCTTAATAAGCAATCTCAATGTCTCCGATCCACATAATCTCAGCCTCCGAATTTACAAAGCACGCGGCAGACTATGAATGAAAGTGACGATACCGTTTTGAGCAACACCGTGTAGAGAAAAATATGAAATACTAATTGTCAATGGAATGAAAATGAGTCACTTGTACTTCAATGATATGTGCACACTGTGCGAACATTAAATTCCTCCAGTATCTCGTAGGGGAAACAACATTTTCCCCAGATTGTCGCGCTCGGCCACGCCCACGCAGCTCCGCCACGCCCACTGATTCGATTCAACATAAATTCGACTCTTTTCGTGTACAAACGCTCGCGCAACTGTCCTCCCAAGATCGCTGAGCAAACATAGTGGATCGAATCGACGAGTTTGAATCCCCGTTCTCTCCCCGCCAGTTTTCTAAGAAAGTCTACAGCCCGGGACGCTTCGACTTCGTGAAATTAAAGGGCCCGGTGCTTTGAACCAACGCTCGGATTTACTTACTCGCGACGGCCGAGTTTCAAAGGCTACGCCCCCTCGACCCGGCCGCGCGTCCTGCTCCCCGTTGCGGTCCTAGTTTGGAGCTCCTCAAGCGTGTTCCATACTCGCTATTCGTGGCGCCTAGGAGAACTATGGCTGCCACGGGGAGCGAGACGCGCGGCTGGGTCGAGGGGCGTAGCCTTCGAAACTCGGCCGTCGCGAGTAAATAAATCTGGGCGCTGCTTTGAACGATCGAAAGTGTCGGCGGTTTAAAAAACTATGGTGATATGGCGGTCGACGGAGTACAAAACCCGATCTGGAAAAGTATAAAAGCAATTGGCACGTTTCGAATGAAAGTCAGTTTGGCAGATCGTACGCGACGACGAAATTAACGGACGCTTGTTTTTCCCTGATCGATGTACCGCAGCCCGTCGTGTATCGCTTACATAATAGAATATATTTAATTGAAACGATCTTCCGTAGTATTGACACGTTATTAGGATTGTCTTGATAATGCACCGCCCCCTGTGCGTGCCCGTGCGTTGCAAAGAACTCAAATGGAGCACGTACCATGTGTTCGAAACGAATTCGAGCATCCTCGAGTGTTTTCTTTGCAACGCACGCGTCAAACGACTCGTATCGGTTAATTACGGTTGAACAGTGGCGGCTCTTAGATTAATTCGTTACTCGTCAACGCGGTTATTATATATTATATCATATTCGTTCTTTTCCTGCGCTCTCTAAAAGGAGTTTTACAAAGGCCTGTGTTCCTGTATGCATATTATAATTAGAACTCTTCCTATTTACGACGATCAACGTGCGGCATAATAATTACGCTACGAGATTCCCGTTTCTCTTCTCGTCGCGTGAAACACGGTCTCACACCACTGGAGGTCGCGTTCCAGGATCGTATCCCGTGTTTCCGGTTAATTAATTTAGTTGACGCGCCTGCTATCAACGCAGCGGCCAGAAAAGTTGGATAAAAATCCAAGCGATTTCATCGACAGAACAAAGACGAAGTTACATTTCCCTATTTTCTTTTGATCAGCATAGAGATCAATTTTTATCTACAGTTAGCTTGTTACAAGACGCGGAATAAGAATGTGGAATAGGTTCGAAGATTGTAAAAATTCTTCTACGGAAAGACACTGTCAGATCACCAGCCGCGACCTCTCGAGGCATGATCGAATATAATCTATGAGCAGGGTTAATGGTAACATCTTGGCATCTCCGTCGCTCGTCAAGAGCCGGTTCTCCTCTGACAATGAGCCGAACGCGTATCGACAAATACATATACGTATTCCTTAGCTATTCTAATCATACGTGAAAAATCTTGTATCTTTTGAAGGCGATAGGTTACCGGTCACCACAAGAGGCTAAAGTTTGCGAGTGACCTAAACGAGAGTTCCAGCTAATTTGTGTCACATATATTTGACTCTGTTCGAACTAGCGTGAGCGGTATCCTCGGACAAGAAAATCCGTTGATTTTCCATCAGACAATTACAGAGCGGTTTCCTTCTCACTGATTATCTTAATACCGTACTTCGTCAGGATCATCTTCACCGTTTCGTTGTCTCTGATCTTCGGCTTTTCCGTCCAATCGACAGGATCTTGGATCTCCTCCTCTCTATCCAAGCCTTCCATCAGGGAGTCCAGATTATCGGCGGACGAGACAACGTATCTGACGTTGTCCGCGGACCTCTGCAGGGACTTGCATCTTCTGGAACCCTTCGGGGCACGTATGTTGTCCGCGGAGCCGATCAGCTTGCTGTTCTTAGTCCTGAGCACCTTGTCGTTGCTTTTCGACGACACTTTGGCCACCTGAAGATTGTCCACCGACGAGTAACGTCTCTTATCCTGAGCAACGTTCGCTGAATCCTCCGGCTTCTTCTTCAACAAGGAAGCCTTGCGGCCGATCCTTCTGGTGCCACTAGTTAGGATCTCTATTTCGTCTTTCGGGAAGTACCTCTCTCTCGTTTTCTTCTTGATCACGCCAACCTCGGATAATGTAAAGGAAGACAAGTGCTTCTCCTTATCAGGCCGAACCAATTTCTCCGATTGAGGACCGCTGGGTAAACCACAGTTCTCTATCTCGAAACTATCCTCCTCCAGAGTTGTGTCAGTCAGAGTTGTGCTGTCAGTGATTCTGGAGCTTTTGGGAAGACTTCTAGAGGAAGACTCGGGTATCCGGCTGTGTTCCCTGGGATCCCTCGGCGGGAAGATTTCCTGGTCAGGGTTGTACGTGGTACAAACCTCGCCGCAGATCTCGCAAACCTCGCAGAGCTGGTCGCACTCGCAAGCTGGTAGCCTTCTGTCCAGAGCGTCGGTGGACTCCTGCAGGTTCCAGGAGCTGCAGATGTCGCATTCCGTTGAATCCTCGTCCGCGATCGAACTGCAAGTGGATCGCAGGGTGTAGAAGTTGTCCTGACTAGGGCTAGCGATCCCCTCTTCAGTTCTCAAGGACATCTCGTTCACGTAGCAACAGACTGAGCAGAACTCGTCGGTTTGCATGTCCAGCTCGTTGGCCGTGATCAGCTGAGACGTGCTGTCCGCTTTCGAAGGATCCTCGTAGCACGGCTCCTGAACCTTCTTGATCGACTCGTAGCTCTTGGACTTCTTCGAGAACACTTCGTTCGGCTTCGATCGCCGTCTGGACGTCGTTCTCGAATCGCTGCTGGCGATCACAGAGTCCAAACTACCTTTCAAAGGCGTGTAATACTGTGTCATCGACGAATCCATCTTTGATCTATCGTCGCTAGACTCGTAGGTCTTGGAAGCGCTACTGGATTTTTGGGATCGAGAAGTTCTCCCATCCCTTCTGGGACTCTTCGTCCTGGAAGAAACCTTTGAAGAAGCGTCCGAGACCGTTTTATAGAAAGTTTCCTCGGACTGTGTATACGAATCGGTGCTCTTCTTCTCTGCATCGTGTTCATCTGTGTCTACCTTCTCTGTCTCCTCGCTACAGACTCGCATCTGACCGTTTTTGGTCTTCCTAGGACTCTTCCGGGAGTTCACCACAGACTTAAGATACTTACCATCGATCTCAGGGTTCACGTCCAGCTTGGACGTCTCGTCAGAGCCCGGCTGATCCTCCGGCGCCGGCTCCACGACCTCCGGAGGATCGTCCACGATCTCCTGGATCTTGACGGTGCTCTCGTCGCTGATCGACGAAGCCACGGGTGACTGCATCAACAATACCTTATCAATACTCCCATCAGACTCACCCTTGTATATCGTGATCTCTCCTTTACCGTGCACCGCGTTCTCGTCCAGGATCAGAGTGGCGCTCTCTTTCTCGAAGGGATTGTGGATCATGGCGCTAACTAGTACCAGAACCTGAGTATTGGCACATTTTACAGTATCGTTCGGGAAACTCTCCCGGAGCTCGATACTTTCCTGGTGACCGGTTTGCTTGTCATTCGGAGCATCGTCCTTATCCTGATCGTGGACCTCGTCGTCCAGCGAGGCGTCCAAGCCGTACCGCGTCAGTCTGTAATCCTCTTTGTCTACGCTGAAGTCGGACAACGCGCACTCGTGACGGCCGCTGTCATCTACAGACACTGGTAGGCCCGAGGACGACACCGAAGACTTCCGGTCCGGATCTTTGCCAACGGTAAGACCTTCCATGTCGTCCTCGGGCTCTGTTCGAGGTTTACAATCGTCTAAACTGTCTCTAGACTCGGCTAGCTCGGTTTTAGGGACGGGTTTCGCAGTTTCCTCGACTTTCGACGAGGTGGCGACGCTCGGGGACGCCTGTTCTACCTGACTGGACCGTGGCTGTACTCTAACAACCTTCTTTCTGCCTCTCTTATCATCGTCAACGAAACCTACCTCGTCGAGGATCTGCGACTCGCCGGTTTCGGTGGCGATGATCTGTTTTGCGAGACCTGGGTACGCGGCCTTCGCAGTGGTTAAGTGCTTGCCGTTACCGTTCTCCGCGACTAAGGCGTTTATGAACTTTTCACGGGCCTCGTCGAGGCCCACGTGCCGCGTCGAACCCGTCTGAACGCCGCTAGCGTTCTGCAGGTTCTTACGCAGCACCGCATCCGGCACGTCGATGGATATTATTTCGATCGGACTCGGGGATTCCATGGTTACGTCGCTAGGCGACGGCGTGAGAAAGGTGCTTTGGTACTTGGAGTCAATGGTCAAGTAATTGTTCGCGTTCGGCGAGGTCAGTTCCAACTTACTTCATTGTCCAAGAGTGGCAGCGTGAAAAACAAGACACTATGTTTTATTTGGCACTGGGTAACATTTCGGTGCACTGTACACCCGATTCAGGCACAAAGGATTCGGTACTCAATTCTATTCGTTTTGGGCATTCTGGACAGCACAGTTCAAAATGATACAGTTCATTTACACATTTTGATGGCTGTCTTAAGGGTTACAATGTCCCTTCAGAAGTGTTCTATATTTTTATGTTAAATTTACGGGAATGGGAATTTTGTACCTTTATCCGTGAATCGGTATCTTATTCGTGATATTCAATATTGAGAGGGTATCGTGATTTTGCAATTTCAAATATCCTGGGTAACTCTTTCGGAATCGAAGTTTTTGTTACATTCCGAGGTAGATTGCTTGAAATGATGATACCCTCTCGCAATTACTACAGAAGCAAAATGCAGTGTAAAGAATATAAAATAACGTGATTGCGAAAATTTATTCGTAATTACAGCAGTGAAAAATTGATTCTTGAGACTCGATATACATAACATGGAAGACTCTTAGACTAGACTATTATCTATCACTGTATAACATAGGATACTTTAACCCTTTTAAGATTCAATAAATTCTTATGTATTACAAAAACCACGGTTATTAAACATTCAACAACTTTGGCCGTAACTCTATCGCTTTCCAAAATATTTTAAAAAAAAGTTGTTTTAAGTACTAGACTGTAGGCAAGATGAATTGTTTAATTGTATATTCTTTTTTAAGAAATGTATTTATAATGTATTTAAATGTATTTATACCGTTTGGAATGTATGTCTATTAAGAATCGTATACTCTCTTAATATTTTATTCTATTTCTTAAAACATTCATTCACAAAATTGTATATTTAAATACATCTCCCGCTGGTTTCTTTTATTATTATAGTACGAATTGTACGTTCGTACAATTTTCAAAAGGAATTATACCGATTATTGAGTGCTAAAAGGGTTAATCTTTCATCACAAAATATACAATTTATATCACTTTGTGTAACAGCTTTACATACTCTAAACTCACCAACTACGTGGAATATGAGTGCTATAAAAATATATATATACACTTCTCATTCAAAATATGTAAAAATAAAGTCTTGTGTATATCTACTGGAAGATATGCTATTAAATGGTCACTAGTTAATTGAACTACCATTTTTGTTAAATTATGTCAGACTCACATTGTGGACGCCGACGTCTTCGCATCGTAAATCCCATGCTTATAGACATAATCGATCACAGCATCTTGTAGGAGATATCTGACACTCTCGCCTCGTTTTAGTGCCCTTCGTATTCTAGTTGAGCTAACTTCGTTTGGAATCCATTCTGTTACTATGTATATATTATGCTGCACAGAAAGTAACAAATATCATTTAGCAACACGCAGAATCTATGCGATAACAACTATATAATAATTATTAGGTTGGAGGGAAGTTCTGTCGTATTTTAAGTAAGCAGGTAATTTTTCTTGTAAATCAGAAACACATGTTGCTAGTGAATATCATTGAATAATATTAATCATATTTTTGTTTTCTTGAAACATAAAATGTTTTCTTTAAAATACGACAGAACATTCCTTCCAACCAAATACTTACCATATGCCTGGAAAGGATATCCGAGTCGTATATAAACTTGTTGGGATTCGATCCCTCCCGGGTAATAACTACGAGACCATGTTCGCCAACTATTGCGTCAATCTGCGAATAAAGATAACACAGTTAGAATACAATAACATCTATTAAATCAAGACTAATCTTCCAAACATAAGAGCTTACATCTTCCTCAGCCCAAAGATCGTAGGTACCGAAGCTTTCCAACAAATCAGCTCCACACAGCAATTTGATTTGAATAGGAGTACGATCAGGACTGTTCTTCACATTTTCCGGTATCCACTCCAAATCCTCAGTCGGTATAAGATTCAAATTATTCGGATCGAATAAAACAGAGTTCAACAGATTCTGGTGATGCTGTAAAGAAATCCTAGTTTTCGTCCATCCGTTCTGCCTGGTCTCCCAATTGCTCAAACGAATCCAGTCGCTGTTTTGTAAGGCTAGCCTGAGCATAGCGCATCTGTGAGTGGCGCTAGCTAGTTCTTTCTTAGCGTACGCATCGTGTACAGGAGTTATAACACCGCCAAGCACAATGTGCGTTCCCATTCGATGTAAATGATCTCTGGCAATTTCTGAAAACATTTCATGAACGCTTAACCTCACTTTCCGTCTACGTCTCTACATATTTAGGATAATTGTATGATTCGTTTAAAATCTGTAAATTTTTAAAAACATAGAGGAAAGCGTAGTATCGTCGATGGACGAAGATCCATGAGGATCTTGAAATTTCGAATAGTTTAAACATAGACGATTACGTCAATCGCGATTGTTTACACGGTGTTATCTAAGTGACATCTCGCTTAACCGATTAACAACAATGACTACGGTGATATTCGAGGCCCTGGTCATGTATAAATCAGAGACCTCGCTGTTTACGTAAAGATTCAGTATCGATTATTTACGATAATATATATGTACCAAACATTCTCAAGTGCATATTGGTCGGAGGGTTATAACTGCCACACGACATAAGAATAACACGCGTTGGTGCCATTTCTTCTTCTGCTACGCTGCATGTGCTGTCACAGTCTCCCTTCGACCGATTATTCTTCCTTTTTGAAATGTTGTGCAGACGGAACACCGAACATTCGCGTTCACGGGTAATAACACCAGAGAAATCGTTACACGAACCACAGAAACGACCAAACACACGGGACGACCTGCACACTGGCTGACGTTTCAGCCATACTTGAAACGGCGGTACCACGTCAGTCAACTGAGAGACTTTTCTCAACACAATCATCATCGATCACACTCAAACTTCCTCCAGCCTCCTACATTGTTTATTTTACTAATTATCACACGCAGCACTGCTCGAGTCAATTTTTACCGTTTATTCATGACTCTCAATTGTTCATTTGACGCACGTTGCAGCTTTTGAAACGGCTTTTTAGTAATTCTTAATTTATCGATATTCTGTAGAGTTCATTCCGATCGATTTGTCACCGAAATTTATTGGTAAATAATCAGTGAAATTTAACGAATTTTTATATTATAAATGCAGTTGTAATAGAAGTAAGACTAAATGCAGAAATGGCTTTTTAAGCATTCTTAGTTTATCGATATTCCGTATAGGTTATTTCGATCGATTTCTCGCTGAAGAACATAATCAGTGAAAATCAGGTAATTTTTATACTATAAATACAATTGTAATAGAAGTAAGAATGATAGAATATTGCCAGTAACAGACGGGAAACTTCGATAATTAATGAAGAAATCAAAATTAGTAACTAGACAGTTGATCTTTATGCAAAATAAAAATTTTCTACCTGATTTGTAACAAACTGGAGTGAAATAGAAATTTATTTTCTTTCTTGATATGCTTATTCATTTTTTTCATAAACGCATAAAATCCGCTGTCTATTATTAACCTACTGTATATCCTATTATCGTGGATATTTAGTTAGACTCTTTAATTAAAAGGCTCTAATTTAGAGCTCACTGTCCATAGAGTTTCTCAGTTGAAAAACTTTCGAACGCTGCAAACGATGTAACTTGCGAAAATAAAATGCAATTAGGCGACCGTTCTTGGAGTTTGTTTTCCATTTAATTTTTGCGAGCAATGCGGTCGTGGCAGTTTTAGAGTTCGTCGCTTGCTGAAGTCTTTTCGTTTCTAGAGCTGACGTGGTTCTACTTATAATTGTCCGAGCCAGTATACGGAAGAAGTTGAAGCTAACTACGTTACGCATTGAAAATTTAATTTTCCAGAAACTTGTCATTGGCGTGACCTCTGAAATGCGGGATTAATGTGCAGCGTCGTTTAACAAATTCTCTCGTTCGCGCTTTACACAATTCCTTGAAAAGAGAACTACCGCGAGTTCCGAGTCAAAATTAATGGTAGTACTTCATAGAACACGTATGTACATTTCAATAATCCAGCGTAATTATCGCCAAAGTTTCGGAAACGATCGTTCTAGGAATTTGATGCTAGTTCGAATATTTCAGCAAGCTACTTAAATGAATGGAACTAAATTTGGTGTGGTTCGAAAATTTAGTTAAGTACTTCCGAGATAAGAGGATTCGGAACAGACTGAGAAAGTCGAAGGGTTTTAGTAAAATTTCGCTCGAATCCAGAGTAGTTACAACTTTTCGGTACCTTGTTAGTTCTCTTTTGTTTTAATACCTCTCTAAGCATTTTTAGAAAGCTGTTACATTTTATATTCGCTGGCAAATTCACAAATTCCTCGTACAGATGTATTTTACTTAATTGTGTATATTTGCAAAGGATGAAACCAGAGCTGGGGAAAATAATATTTTAAATAGTAAATAGTAAATAGTCATATTTATTTTAAATTACGTGAACAACTTTGAAAATAAAATATTTTATTTGATACTGTAATTTGTGAAAATAAAATATTTTATTTGATGCAGTAATTTTTGAAAATAGTATTTTATTTGAAGAATATTGAAAATATTTGTATTTTGTCTTTATTTTCAATTACAATTTTAAATATTATTGCTGAAAATAATGGTTCGAATTCAATATATTTATGAGTGTAAATCGTTTCTTAACGATAAGATAGACTGTATGTTTAGGCGGTTTCTCAGAGTATTATAACAATGCAAACAGTAAAATATTTTATTTTGTGTTTCAGATTGTTAAAATAGAAATATTTTATTTTCGTAATTCTATATGTTATTTAAAATACTATTTTCTTTAAGCGAAATAAAAAATCTAAAATATTAAATAGTATTCCAAATATTTTTTTCGCCAAATAATGCCCACCTCTGGGAGAAACTATGATAGAGGTCGGAAGAAATGTTTAATTTTTCAGTGCATAGAATTGCATATTGCGACCCGAGAATCAAAAATTTAATTTGATGTAGCTGTAATCGTGTGGTGAAGAGCTCGCGAGGGATAGTGTACGCAACCCTCGAAAATGAGTTTGAAAAATCGGGGGTAAGTGGAGAAAGTTGGCGGGCAAAAATCTAACGTAATTAAAACTTCGCGAATAGTGCCGCGTCCGCAAACTTCATCGCCTGACCGACATTTGGTAAGCCTTGTAAATTCCCGGGTCCCTGAAATACTTGAAGTTTTATCAATCTCAACGGAATGTTATAGGCTGGCTGACGAAATTCGCTGAACTAGTGCAAAGAGAGATAGAGAGTGCGGCAGAGTGAGAGAGAGAGAGGGGGGGGGGAGAGAGAGAGGGAGAAGTCGATTCTACACAGTTTGTAATTAGCAGGGTGCGCAGCAACGCGTGCTTCACCACGGTTACGCCATTTTGAATCTACTGTGTCTCCGCGAGCCTGTCCTCGAAACAAGTAGAATGACGTCACATCTTTGCTACCCTGTTCATCCACCCCCGCCTCGTCGATTCGAAACGCTCGCTCTCTCGCTGTTACGTTCCCGAGAGCACTCGATTTCCAGATTTTTATTGCGCCCCGTGTCGTTGACATTCTTTTGGCTTTACACGGAGAAACCGAGCCAGAGACGCAGAACATTTTTGCTTCGCGACACAATGGCCGAATGTGGATGCTTTCTTGCGATTGAAGTCCCGTTTTTGTTCGAGTCGCTTGTGCTTCCTGTTTCAGCTTTCATATCGCTTCCTCTCTTTATCTTCTCCTTCTCTCTCTCTCTCTCTCCCTCTCTGTCTACCTCTCTCTCTCTCTTTTCTCACTGTGCCTCGCGAATGCAGTTTTTCGGCAGCAGTTGAAATGCTGCTTCAACTGCGCGCGGCAGTTGACTTCACCGAAGTAATCATAAAAGATTGTACGCTCCATCCCGCCGAGAATGAGACCCGAAGTTTTCACCAGAAGTAAAAAGGGTTTCCCGCTGATTGGGTTCGAAAGGGTTGATGAACTCGCGTTTTTAGGGGAATATGTTAACATACATTTCGTAGATTTACACCCGCAGGGGATGAACACGAATTTATATCTGCCAGAAAGAAGTATGGAATTTTGTAAATAATTTAGTAAATATCTTATTAATAGGGATAATAATTTTTGGATCATGAAGAACGTTGTTATTTTCAATAATTAAGCAGAAAACGATATAACGGATACTTTTACCTTAGCATCTCTCGACTGTTGCCGACCCACTTCTCGAAGCGGCGGATCCATCGGCGAGCATTAATCTGCGCGGATCCGTGATCAGGGTCGCGACAAATTAGCGTCTTTGTGTTTCGGCTGGGGAAAAAGTGGGGGGTCTTGTGCCGGTGTAATTTTTGCCACAGGTAAGAAATCAATACTCTGATACGGCCATAAATCCACAAGATGGCGACGGAACCGCGCGTATCGCGTTTCATCTTTCCGCGGCTGCGGGGATGGGAGGGCGCGTCAAATGAAATCGACATGCACGTGAAAGATAACTTATCTCTGCGGCGTATAGAATCTATGCTGCGACGTAACGATCCAGGGATTCGTTTCAGCTTTCGGGAACGATCTCTCTCGCCTCGACACGGAGATGACGTCGCCTGTATCAGAAGGGGTTGGGATGGATGCAAAATAAAAATAAAATTAAAAAGGGAGCGCGTGGAATCGAACATTGCGTGTCTCGTTCGGGCGAGGAATAGCGGACAGAAAGGAGCGGGAGGCACAAGAGAGCGAACGCGGTTCAATAATACACAAATTTTATTTTATTCATTTTTTTTTCTTCCCGCAGAATCGTGGAAATCATTTGTTGAGAGAACAAAACCTCTGCAATACGAATAGCAGTTACAAGTAAATATGTACAATAATATAGAAGTGGTTGCCTTTCTTATTTATTTTGTTTATTTTATCTTATCATCATTTTTTTTTGCCTTTTTCTTTTGCTTTTAAACATCTGGCTTTTTATTTCCGGTTGTGTTCGTCTGGTATATTCCTACTTCTCGCACTGTTAATGATAATCCATAATGAATAATCAATTAATTAATTAATTAATAATAATGATAATAATTATAAGAATCGTACTGAATCAATATTAAGAATATTTTGCTTCCACACATTCACCTGGTAATGGAGGTTCAATCGTAGGCATACCAATCGACCATCGAATCATGACAATATTGACAAATTGACAGAACGTGCCTTCTTCGCCTGCTTCGCATTCCATTTCACCTTTTCTCTCTCATCCACCCCCTTCATCCTTCCATACTCGCCACACCCCATCCTCACTCTCTCTCTCACTCTTACTGTCTCTCCTTCTAGTGTCTTTCACCCACTAATCTCTTCGCCACCCTGACCTCTCACCGCTGTTTACCATCCCACTTCTAGCTCCTGCCTTTTTAATTCACCCCTTTTTTCACACGCATGGTTCTTGTTCAAGCGCGATTTTTAGGCGTACACACCGTGCAAAACACGCACCCGAAAAACCTCCCCCTGCTCGCCCTCCACTCCTCTCCTCAAACATTAATAACACGTAAAGCCACCCCCTGGCGCGTCTTCGCCGCTCCCGAAGACCATCGACCATCGTTCAACCCTCTTAAACCCGTTCGAACAGATCTCGTGCGCGCCTGCATCGCCGAAAAAAATCGACGAGCACGAGACTCTGCCCACCCTTTTACTTCAAAATTTCCCCCAACGTCGGTGTCTGTTTGAACGAACCCCGGTCCAACTCCCCCATAAACCCACCCCCCCCCCCGGTATCATTTGTTCGCACCGGAACGTGTTTTCGTCGGTTCGTCTCCTAAGATTAAGTCCACTAAGCATTCCCTACCGTTGATTAAATGCTCATCGCGACAAGAGAGCTCAACAGCGGCTCAAACACATCCCCTTCTTAAAATCACCTTCGTTCCCTATGTCTTCTATTCTCCCTCTCTCTCTTTCTCCCTCGCGCGCAAAAATCTGCCGCTCCGAGCAACGAAAAACTTTTCCGTTGATCTCGTGGGCCTCTTTCGTTTTCACCCTCCCCGGAAAACGTCTTCGCGTGTCTCTTCCTTTCACCCCGTACACCCTACAGGACGCTTTCCTCGGCAACCGAGTCACATTCTTAATTCATCCCCTCGAGGATCGTCCCGCGGGTCGCGCGTTTCGTCTTCTTTTCCGCCGACCCCTCTGTACCCGGAGACGTGCCATACTCGTGACAGCTTTACGTGGCTCAACAACGACCGAGAAAAGGACCGCACTTTTCGTCTGAAGGAGTATCGCCACGTGGCAATTGCGCGATTGCAACGTCGGCACCGTGTAACCTTCCTCTGCAGCTTCACCTTGCCATTCTTCTTTCCATTTTCTCTCTAGCCTGCCTTCCGATCCATTGCTATCAGCTAGCTACGAATCATCCAAGCCACCGATCATACACCCTGCTATCTTTCTTTCGACACTATCCTTTGCTTATCTTTCTTCTAGCTAGCCTATCTTTCGTTACAATATACTGTTCCGCCATTTTCTGTTGATCCTAGCAAGCTCCAAATCACCGCCGATTTCAACTAACTCCTATCTTCGTTTTTTCTCTTGCGATTACACTCCCTCCCACTAACCGCTTCGCGTTGTTTCTAGCTCGAAACCGGCGCCAATTTGAACTAACCACCTGGTCCGCTGTCAAGTTAGGTTACCGAGATGCGAGAACCGTTTCCCTTCGCGAACCTGAGAGAAGGCTTAACGAAAGCCCATCTCGTTCCTTCAAATTGCACGTCGAGGAACCGATCATATTTTTCGGCGAAGAAGCGAACGAAACGCGCGAACATGACTACGATCCTCGAGCCACCCCCTAACTCGTTTCTCACTCGCCCGTCAATCAACTCTCAATCTCACTCTCTCTCTCTCTCTCTTTGTTCGTCTTTTGTTGTTGGTTAGGTTTGTTTGTTTGTTTGCTTCGTATATATATATTTTTTTGTATTCCGTGAAAAGAAAAGCCCACCATCGTAATAATAAACGTGTTAACGGCGACGTCGTTCATCGAACAGGCTCCGTCGATCTCGTTTTTGTTACGATCGATTCGTTTTTTTATCGTTTATGATTTTTTTTTTCATCTTATTCTTGCATGTCGTTAAATAGTAATCATCTAAACAATGAAAGCGGCAAAACGTCTCGAGGAAAAAGGTGTCCCTGAGCGCGACGGAAGGGGACGACGACGACACACACACGCGCACGTGAACGCGCGCGCAGGCAACGTTGTTTCTTCTTATTTCTTTTCTTTTTTTTTTCTTTGGGAGGGAGAAATAAAAGAGACCGTTCCGCTTCATTCGTTTGTTTGTTTGTTTGCTTGCTTGTTTGTCGGTAGCCCTTCGTCGTCCTCGTCCCTTTCACGCCCACGATTATTAGCCGCACCTGCACAGGACTTCGCGGGACGCATCCAGTCTAATTGTAAGTGTAAGAAAGAGCAACTATTTTTTATACATTTTGTGTGTGGTTCCCACGTGAGAAAAAGAAGGTGTTCTCTACACATCCCTCTCGTTCTGTCCACTACATGTTCGCTCGTTTTCTCATCGTTAAAAGGTTCGTTACAAGTGTTGTTGTTCTTTCTCTCCATGGGGTGGGGTTGGGGGGGGGGGGGGGGAGCGAAGTTTGAAAGCCAACCTGGACGACCGGTCTCGTCCTGCGCAGGTATTCGTAAAAAGAGGGACGCTCTTCTCAAAATGTTGCATCTTTGTGAAATCGCGTTTTTTTTCTCAACTAAGTTCCTATGTCCTTTAAATCCTTATTACAAGTACGGTAGTAATAGTAGTAGAAGTAGTAGCAGCGGTAGTAGTAGTAGTAATAGTAGTAGTAGTAGTTTATTAATAGTAGGTTTTCTCATTTTTTTTTCATCGTTTTTATGTTTAAGCATTTTTTTATCCTTTAGTTTTCTGGTTCTGATAATCTAATAGACATCTAAAAATAACACCCATTTTTTTCATTATTATTTCATTATTTGTATTTCTCCTTAGCATTTCTTTTTTTTATTTTTATTTTAGTTTATTTCGATCAAGTATTACTTAAAAGATTCCTTAAACGTTATACTGAGGGCCGCGTGGTGCGCGCACCTGGGCTCGACGGTGGATCAAGCAGACGCCGGGAGGAGGAATCGATCATTTAGATAGTTCTATATCATGGTCGTCGACCGCCATTTTCGTTTATCCCCCCCGGTTCCACGGGAGAGAGTTTCACCTGTGCGAGGATCGACCGGTGTGCAAAACACCGGGCCGACGCTTTTCGTTTCGGAAACTCGCCTCCCGTTTCATGCAAATCCACCCTTCTCCACCCACACCCCCACCCCCTGTCTCTCTTCTTTTTCTCTCAGGTTCTTTTCTCCTAACGATCCGACCGCACACGATCAACCCCTTCCCAACCCCTTCCCAACCATCCCTCGAGCCCAGAATGAACGCAGCTTTGCATACCACTGTTTGAATTACATCTTACATTTATTTCTAGCGGCTGGAGTAACAAGTTTTTTTTTATTTTTGTCATTCGTTTTGTCAGCTCAAGTACTGCATCAATTCATATTGCTGCTGTTGTGATCTGTACCCAAACCGTCGTTCCCAATTAAACCCCTGTGTCCACGCATACACACCCCTTTCTCATCATCATCCTCCTCCCTGTGTCTCTTATTCCCTTCACCCTCTCACTCTCTCCCACACTTTCTCTCTCTCTCTCTCTCTTTCTCTCTCTCTCTCTTTCTCTCTCTCTCTGTGCACACGTGTGTGGCCTTCTTATGCGTTGGTGCATCGATCTTCTCCGTTACGCCCTCCATCCCTCACCCCCGAAATCTGTCGTTAAATTTCCTCCTCAATGTGCCCCCACCCCACACACCCCCTCTCTCTTTCTCTCTCATTCCTACCCTCCGTCGCGGCTTCCCGTATTTTTCCCTTTCGTATTAATTTTAATATCACATTTTCATGGGAACAGACTGGCCCGATATATTTGGAAACGGAACCCGGATATGCTGATCAGTGAATCGGTAATTTTTCGAATGTTGTGTCTCTCGTCCTCTTCCTCGTTATCGCTACCAAAGATACTCGATCGCCGAGCCCTCGAAACAATTAATTTTATAATAGTCCAAATTGATTTTCTTGTCCACTTATTTTTCTTTTTCTTTTCTGACACCGGCGAATTCTCTCTTTCGGTCGTTTGCCATCGAATCGACGTATCGAGCTCCCACGAAAAGGAAGTCGAACGTCGCTGTTCGATATTCGATACAACGTTCGCATGGTACGTCCCGTCGCGCGCACTTTCTCAGCAAGAATTGCTTCGGAACCGTTCTCCGTCTTTGTTTACCGTTTTTATCGTTTATCGTTTTCTTTTTTGTTTTGTTTCGCGCGTTCTCTCGCGTCTTCTCACTTTCGCCTTGTTCCTCGTTCACCATACGTGCGGGAAAAGCAGAGCGCAATACATCGGGCGAGCGTGTCCCTGTTAATATATAGAATACATACATCTTTATCTCGCTACAAGGTACTACGAACCCAGATCGAAAAAACGATAATAGTCCATCGTTTATGAGATATTACGGCACGTACAACGACTTGGATGGCAACGACGAAACGAAAACGAAACTCACGAGACAAAAAGGACAAAGAATAAAATAAAGGAATTACCTTTTTCTCTTTTTTAACATACGAAGGTGCGTTCATCAACAATCTACATGTTCAAGAGACATTCATCGTTAAATCACTTAATTGAAACTCCTTACACTGTAAAATATTAATTATGTTTGCTCTTGTTTATCCCTCCCGTAATCGACCCCTTCTAAAACAGGTCCCTCCCTCTCTCTCTTCCTCGCTCTCTTTCAGTCTCACTTGCGCACGCTCACTTATACACGACACACACACACACACACACGCACTCTCTCTCTCTCTCTCTCTCTCTCTCTCTCTCTCTCTCTTTCTCCCTCGTTTACTTTTGTAGACGCTTGTGTGTAATTAATGTTACCATTTTTTTTGTTCTTTTTTTGTGTGATTTTTTTTGTAATTTTTGGTTTGCTTGTGGTGGCTCTTGGTGGTTCCCTCGTTTAATACGATTTCTTGTTATATCTCACACGTACACCTTTGTCCGTCTCTGACCTTCTCCGATCCTTTATCGTCTTGCCAAAAAATTAAGAAAACCGAGAAAAAAGAACACCCGCACGACTCGAAGACTCCGATCGCTTCTCGTGTCGAAGATCAACGGAGTAGTCTCTCTCTCTCTTTCTTTCTTTCTTTCTCTTTCTCACTCTCACCCCGTACGAATTCTCCCTTTAATCCCAGCCCCCGTCCCAGCGAACGCGAACGACAGCCAACGCGTGTCCACGATGCTCGGGGAATAATTACGAACGGATGCACACCGCGACGACGATTACCAATCCGACGTGTCTTTCGTTGAATGAACCGCTTCCGCCAATGGGAGCTCGCCGAGGTACAGTAATTTCAGCTCGGCTCGCGCTTGCCTCGATCAAAACCAACAATTCCGAAACGACGAAACAACGTGAAAAAGAAACCCTCGAAAACTTAAGAACCCATCGAATTTCCTATATACAAAACAACGATCGAAAGACTACAATGAAGTAAGAGAAATTTTCTCTCGTCGGAGGCGGTTCCCGAGCGCTTCCGGTTTCAAACTTCTCGAGGATCGTACGAGTCTCGAGTCCCACCCGTTTTATATCTGATGTGTCGGCCGCGGTAAATCTTCTGCAACAACCAATATGATTGCGTTCAACTATAGATAAATGGTCGATTGTTGATACAACAACGACTTCCGGGAGTATCATTACGTTTAATATTAAAAAGTCGCGGCATGCCTCGCTGAAAATATTTCACTTGGCTTGGTCGCTCTTTCGGTGGGATTCGAGGTGCGTGCCTCCGTTACGTTCTCTCTATTCTCTCATCCGCTTTTCTGTTCTCTAATTGCTCTAGGAACCGCCTCGTCCTCCCCCTCGGTTGGCTGTCGCTCGGAATCGCGTATCTTCTCGTCGCGAAACTCCGTTGAAAATCGAATTCACTGTTGTATACGTCGCCGATCATCAATTTCCTAGAAACGCCACACCTCTTCGCCGTAGATCGAGCGCGCATGATCGTGTTTCTCGAAAGCATCATTCAAGCCGGCTCGTTACACGGCACACGTCGGGGACGCCTCCCCGCGAGAAATTCCCCTCCCAAACTCTCTTCGCCCCCCATCCCCTCGAAGGTAAACATTTTTTTTGTTGTTTTCGTTTTCTTACAAACTAACGCCGTGTTTTTCTTTTTCTTTGTTTAAACCGTGTACTTTTTTTTTTGTTCAGAGATCACTCGTTTACGTTTGGTAATCAGTCTATCTGGTCTGCGCAGAGCCTAGCCCTCTTGAACCACCCCCCCGACGATTCTCCCCGTTCCGAGAGCCTTCGTTTCCTCACAACCCTCGCCGTTCGATAGAACGAAAAACGAAAGGAAATTTTACAAAATAACGAAAGACAAGATAGTCCCCATAATACTTCGAAATTGAAAGACCGAAACGCATCGATTTCATCCCTTACCCACCCCCTCGATCTTGTCGCAATCTCGTCGAGCACTGAATGGGAGAATTCTGACGTATTGGCCGTGACGACCTAACCGGTTAGGCACACCTCGCGGGATGCCACTCGAGCCGCAAAATGGAAACCAACGATGCCCTAACCGGTCGGTGGAATATAATCGTCGGCCATCGTGCGACTTTTCCCCATCGATTCCCCGGAGCTCTTTGGACCCTTGTACGACCTTCTTCAAATCCATCTCTCTTTCTCTATCCCCGAAATATTGGTAACGCTTCCCCGTGATTTTCTTATCCGCGTGTACACCGATCACTATGGTGGTCGTTCTCCAAGATGGCGGCGTCGCTCGCCTGGCTAACAGCCGGCAAAGAAATACCGCGCGACAACAGGTGGTGCAGCCTCGAAAACGCCGAACGAGGGACTTACAGAATTTGTACTCTTTGAATGTGTATTACAATGAAACGATGCTTTCCACCCCCACTCCTCCGCTTATAATATACTAATAAGACTTGCTTTCGCGCCGGAGGCCACCCCTTTAATTAACAGCGTCGTCTTCGTGTCTGTCTCTCTTTCATCCCCCATGCTTCCCGCGGTTTCGCTTCCCGCGACGAGAACCGTGTACCTGCGTGTGTCCGAACAGTGTGTGTGTGATTTTTCCGAGTTTCCCCCAATCGGATCGTGTATGTGTGTGTGTGTGTGTTGTGTGTATGATTTTTTTCCTTCGACTAATTAAAAAACCGTAGGGCTCGCGGAGGAATTCCCGCGAGTTCGTTCACGATCGACCCTTCAGCCCTGATTTCCTCCACGTTCCGGATCAGCTGACTTTGTTTCCCATCCCTCGGTGTACCGTGCTCGATTACGATTCTTCTCGGCTATGAATTTTCCCCCGGAATTTCCCTATATTTGTTCCCCTTCCTATCTTCGCCCGCGAACCGAGCGCAATAAACGAGACTGAAGTAGAATCAACAACTCGGTTGGCGAGAATCGCGGAGCCGAAACAGCAAATATCGTCGACGTGTTCTCATTGGCCGCGAAAACGAGAAAAACTGCGCGGCGCCTGGTCGAAGGACTCGAAGGGAATCGGTGAAAGATCGTCGATCGCCGAGTGTCCCGAAGAATACGAAAAAGATCGACGATCTCGGCGTTCCTTCGACCCGACGCCGGAGAACGGGGAACACGATCACGCGATCATCGCGTTCCAGACGGATCGACGATCGCCGAAAGGGCAACGGAGACTCCATTGCTCGATCGCGATCTCTCACAACCAACAGCCAAAGATCCTCGAAAAAATTTATCGGTGACATCGGCCAGAGACGAGAGCCATCTACAGTATATCGACAACGAGCCGCGTCTCTGATCGATACGCCACGATCGGATCCGCTCGGACAGCGACGATCGCCGATTGCTAACGATCGGATGATCCTGTTTGCTAGCTTGATCCTCTCTGGGTGTATCCCTCGAGGAAGAAACGCCCGGAATTTCCTCTTAGATATTCTACTCGTCGCTTTCTCCATAAATTTGGTCTCCCTTAAAAATATGTACAATACTCGTCAATTTACATCGTATTCCGCACGTCTCGAAGTTTCTCGCGATTCTTCCTCGAGGATCCCCCGGCTTGTTCCTCCGGCTTCTCTTCGGGGTGTAGTTTACTCTTCCGTTTGGTCAGATTTTCGCCCCTGGTCTTATTTTGTTTTTCCTCGTCTTTTTATTCTCTTCCTCGTCGTTTTCTCGCTTCTTCGCAGCGTTCCTCGCGGAGACCACCCGTGTGAGACCGTATACGCGCCGATGTTCTCTTCGAGGTTCTCTTCGAGGCTTAAAAACAGGGGTGCGTGCCAACAGTTCGCACGCCGTCGATCTTCGCACGCTCCTACGGCTTCCTTCATCTTCCTTTTCCTCATTGTTCCTCGTACTCACTCGTTTCTTCCGCTACACCGGCACCCTCCCTCCTCGTATGCTCTCGCCACCATACTCTTCAACCTCCGCGTCTTCTTCTTCTTCTTCTTCGTCTCCTTCCGCGCCCCCAAGTGCTCCTTCTCTACTTTCTTCCGCCGCCACCGCGCCATCTCTTTGTCTGCAAATAGCCCAGAGGTACGGACGTGAGAATTTATTTGTCGAGGATCTGTTCCTTTTTACTATAGCATGGCCAACCCTTACCTTCGCACCCCCTCACCTTCTCATATCGCCGGAGAAAAAGGGAGAGATTTACTGTACATCGTCTTTTTGCGATCAAGCGGATTCGAGAAATGTTCTGAATTCGACTTTTGGCCATTGATAGTTTCGAAAGTACATTAAATCTTCTTGCGACACGGTATCAGAGTTGGGCAGAAATCAACTAATAATTAAAAGTGACTAATAGTCTGATTGATTGTTAGTAAAAACTTAAAAAAAGTTAGTTAAGACTTTTGATTAGTTAGTCTTAACTACATGGCACTAGTTAGTCACAGCTCCAAGCAATCGTTAGTTATTGCTTATTAGTTATGATTAATCATTAGTTAGTTTACATGATCACTGATCAGTCATCAATATTTAGTCATCAGTCACTATTGTGCAATTAACATACATTAATATGTATATTTAAACTATATCGGAATTTGCAGTGACCAAACGTGTCATAGTCTGTTATTATTATGTCTTATTTTAACTTATAACCATTTTTAGTCATTAGTCATAGTGGAATTCTGATTGCGTATTTAGTCATTGGTTATGCCATTATAGTCAGTATTCAATATTCATCCTTAATAAAAATTTAGTCGTTATTCATTAGTCATTACGCTCAAATACTTATGTAGTCATTACTCATAGTCACGCTCAAGTATTTACTTATTGTTAGTCATTACTTAATTATCAGTCACTTTTGTAGAGCTTATGAAGTTATTAGTCAATAATCATAATTGTGACTAGCGTTTGCCCAACTCTACACCAGTGTTGGGATATTGCACGGTTTTTTCGCGCATGCGCGACCAAATACAGGAACGTATGCATTGGGTCCTAAGTTTGTGGGGAATGTAGTAGTAGTAGTAGTAGTGGGGAACTATTACCGGTAGGAAATTACTGAAAGAGTTCAGATCTTTATATATTACGTATTATATGTACATACACATTAAATTTTAATATAACTTACGCATGTTAAACATTCATATTTGAAAATCGGAAAACAAAATTTTGCGAAATTATGCGGGGTGACCAAGGTACCCCATTTTAGCCCCACTTTGTACTTTACTGACGCTAAAATCGTCGCGCATGCGCGAAAAAACCGTGCAACATCCCAACACCGCTCTACACGGTATCGATATAACAATAAGGGTCTAACAATAATTTCGTCTCTCTCTTTCTCTCCTGTTAGGGTATTTTGTTCAGTCGTTGCATACAAAATGTAAGTAAATGTTTACAAAAACTATTCTTATTGATTTCATCGGTGTTAGTCTCCTCTTTTTATTCTCCACATGGTGGTTCTGGGATCTAGGACAAGATAGTACTGTTTTTTAAGTAAAAATAGAAAGAAAAATTTGTCCCAGTTCCCAGAATCACCCTGTACACTGAAATGATATTAGATATCACTGAAAATTGAATTCTTTAATATGCAACAACCTAATATCACATAGACTATGAGAAGCAAAAATGTAGAAATATTAAGCAGGTTTTACAGATGGTTATAAGTAGACTGCGGATCTTTATGCGTTCATGGCTTCTGAAAATGTTCAAGAAAGGGTAGAATATAGAATTAGACACAATTATTTATTTCAGATCTGCTAAATTATATACTATTAAAATTCGGCCACAAAGCATAAACATCCGCAGTCTAGTTATAAGGTTGGCGAGGATCACAGGATCAAGGATTATGAACAATGACTACAATCTAACAATCTTTAATGAACAAAAATCTATTCAACGTATCAGCATATCAACGTAAAACCATTGCTTCAAAAAAATTCTACAGAGAAGAAAATCATGTTTCACCAACGCTACAGTTTGATGATCAAAGTTCAGAGCCGCACAAGCATAAATTTCCGACAATATTTAATTCCAAAATGTTGCATTCAGTTCGCGTGAATGCTGCCCCTTTTTCTTTCGCTTGCTCAGGCAGCTTTAAGTGTCACTCACGTTTCCGTGCTGGTTAAATACGGTAAAAGAACGGTGCTCGTAACACGCCTCGCACAAGACACGAAAAATGCTTCGTTAATTAAGACGAACACGTTAAACGCGGCAATTTTCCCGTGCAATAATTCTGAAAAGTTATTATCCGAACGCTTGAGGCCCGGCATTATGAGACTTTTAAAAATAGTCTTTGTACGCGGCCCATCACCGCATTTATAAACCCCGGAGTCGGTAAACTGCAACGTCGGTTTGCAAAACGGCGACCATTCAGAAGCCGCTGGTTGAGGATGCTCTTTCAATTCGGGCTTTTGACGCTATTAAACCTTAGACCGCGACTTTCGTGCGCGTCTCGTTCATGTAAAACACGAGCGAGAGGGAGAGGAAAAACGAAGCTGAAAGAATCATCGGCTGCAGCACGTTGTCCGAACGACGTTCGAAATGTAATTGCTCCGAAAAACGTGGAAAAAAAACCGCTGAAAGAGCCCTCGGTACTCTGAATGCGAACCAATATTTTCAAAAAACTGCGTTTCCAAACACGACGCGTAAAACGGGGAAAAATATAACGCAAGTTAACGCGGCGAATGGTATTAAAAAATTCATTTAGCACTCGGATTAAACATTCAACGATTCGTTAAGTTTCCACGAGCATTCTTGTCCACTCTGCAGAATTTTTGCAGGGTTTTCACACACTCGATTCCGCAACCGGTGAAACCCGAAACCGCGGAAGTGTTAAATGAAAATAGAGCTCTCCGATCATTAGAATTTTAATGAATATTTGAAAAACATCTCTCGTAACTTCTCCCGCCGGAAGGTTCGAAAATATTTCTACTCGCGTTTCGTTTCTGCATGCAGTTTGAACAGTCTGAGTGGAAAGTATTGGTGTTTGAAGTTGAAAAGCGGGTAGAACGCTTTTGAATGGTTCTTCGAGATGAATAGTTCTGAAAATAACCCCGGGCTCGTAGAACGGGGGTGAAATGGTTTCGACAGCGCTGTTGAAACGCCTACCCTGATCACAGACTGAAAACTAGCATAGCAGTTTATAGTGTGCCCTTTTATACTATTTCGCAACTGTTTAAAGGAACTTTAGCTCTGAATTGTAGAATGCTTTGAAAAGAATTGAAAATGTTTAATGTTTCTCGGTTTTGTGCACAGCGCTTTGAAAAGAATTCAATGCAGCTCGTGAAATTTTCTTTAACCCTCTGACCAGACTTGGCGGATGAAAATGATTTGGGAAAGGGAAAATTGATAGATCAGGCTTTCGATGGTGGAGTTGGTTTGAAGATATAATATTAGATGATTGCATAAGTTCGTGCCCGATTTTCATAGATGTTGCAAATTTATAATTGTAGAAAAGAATGATGACTGTATTCTGTAAAATTGAACCGTTGAATTTTATTTTCATAATCGAGCACGAACTTATGCAATGATAATTAATGATACACCCACCTAAAGATTGTCCATCATTTCGGAAAGGGTCAGCCTGGAGGTGGACATTGCGACGCCACTGTCGCTGCTGCTCTGCACGCTGCTGTGATCATCGGTGTCCGACTGGTTGCTCGTATAACCGATCACGTCTACATCATCTGTAACAGAAAAGATAGAAACGATGAAATTCAGCGCAAATACACAATTGAATATCAGAAAAATGTCAACGCAAAATTGCCGAGTCCCAACGAACTCCTCCATAAAATAAGAGTCGACTCGTTCGAGTCAGATATCGGCGGAGAACCCATAACGTCACCCCAGTGTCGATCTGGCAACGGCGGCTTTATCAGCGCGTTACCGAAAGATCAGTGTCCCTTTCGATACACTAAAGCTCGCTATCACTCTCAGTTCCTTTAGAAAATATCTCGTAAAACATCTCTTAAAAGTGGCGTATTGTCGCGTTTGTATGCTGGGCGTTCGAGAGAAAAGGTGGAAAAATCGTCTATCCAGTCGCGTTCGCAAAATGTCGAGAAAGAACGAACAAAAAGAGAGAGAAAGAGAGAGAGGGTGAGAGAGAGAGAGAGAGGAAAAAAGGAAAATCCAGCATCCCTTTATCGTGCATCTCCTTGACCTGTAGCGATGCTCGTTCCCCGTCGCCGAGGAGAAAGGAGCTCGTCTGGGGATTTTATGAATCGTAACTCGCGAGGAACGGGAGGAGCCACGTCAAAGTCTCGTTAAACTAGTTTCGCGGCGATCGAGCGACCTTCGACCTTTTCGCGCCGGATATGTCCCCGGCAGCTGCCCCAGGCGTATATCAAATTGTTTGCCGTTCTCGAATTCTACGGCTGCGTGCGCAGCCGGCGAAACTTTTTTATCAGAGGACGCCGCGACGCTCCTGCCCGCTCTTTCCTCTTGGCACAGAACCGAAAACCGCACCGGGAATATTGAGGATCTCGGCCCAGCCGAGAGAATATCGGCCCTTCGACAACACCCGCCGCAGTAAAACATCCGCGACTTTCGCCTCCGTGAAATACAGCCCCCCTACGCCCACGCCTTTGCGCCGTCAGGTGCGACGCCGCCGAAACCGGCGCTCTGCACCTTTCGCCGTTCACGAGACAATTGACGGGTATTTTCATTGATGATCATATAAATTTGCCGCTTGGAATACTTTAGCTCTCTCCTAAACAATTCTTACGGAATACAATAAAAAAAACAACGACGAAGACAGTCGGCGTTTCTGGCTATTTTCCGTACCCGTTTCAGTGTGCGCCGACCCGATTTATTGTACGTTGAACCTCGAGCGAGTGTGTACGGTCGCGCGGAGCAGTGCGGACTTTTTTTCACAGGCGTTGTTACGCTCCCACTTATAAATTGCTGATTTACACGACCGCGATAATACCATTGCCGCTCCTTGTTGCGGCTTTCCTCGTCGCGCGACGCTGCTTTTTGCGAGCGGCCGCAGCCGTGGCTCAGCTCGGCTCGGCTCGGCTAGCGATTCGCGAACCCGGTAAAAGGCGTATTACTCGGTAACTCAGCTCCTTTTTGCGGCCGTCGCGACGCCGCGCGTTTACTTCCACCTTAAACGACCCTTCCGAAACGTAAGAAACGCTCGACGAGGATACAGCGCGCGCCAAAACTAGCGGCGACGCATTCGCCATGCTTTACTCGTTAGTTGATTGCACGTTTTCCCCACACTACCTTCCTGGAAGCCTACCAACCCGTCTGATTTAACCTGTGCGCACTATCCTGCTTGCTAGTTATTTTTAATCCGAACGTTTGTCTGCCTCTTGTCGATCCGACACGCTTCTTCTTGATTCTCAACGGGGTTTACTTTGCACATCGTTTCGTTATTTCGGAGAATACTTTTATTAATTTGCTCCATAAGTTCTGCACCACCCTCAAATTATTTAGAGACGTCGATACACGCGAGATCTAAAACTCGAAACTAGAGCTGTTACTTTCCTTCTGAAACTTCGAAGGTGACGAGAATCGAAGTTTCGAAGCTTCGAAATTCGGACCTCCGTAGTAAATTATTAGAGGTTTAAAAAAAAAGGAGTTTCGAAGCTTTGAACTTCGAAATTTCATTGATACAATTACAGACACTCCTACATTTCGAAAAAATACGCCACCACAGCTAACAGACTGATCAAGTTACAACTTCATACGATCCGAACACTTCGAAACTTCGTGCACTTCGAAGTTCCCTTCGTTTCTTCGAATCGTCGAAGTGTCGAAGCTTCGAAAAAGTAACAGCCCTACTCGAAACTGTGTTTTAAATGCAGAAATGATTAAGTTCATTGAATGATTAAGCAACTGAGAAACGAGTTTCTAATTGAATTTTGAAATCTCGATCTTAACGAAACAGATAAAGCAGGGCTGCACTACAAAGAAGATTCTCCGCGAAAATGTCGAGAAAAGCGGAGCGCAGTATCAAAGGAATGAAAAGGTAGCGAAAGAAGTGCATTATCAACGGGATAAAAGAGTAGCAAGAGAAGCACATTATCAAGAGAATAAAGAAGCAGGAAGGGAAGTCAGAATTTTTACTGAAAAGACTTAATTCGATGTAATTTTTGCGCGGCGAGTTACGTTCTCTTTAGTCGGGAGCGATTTACAATACTAATTGGCTGGAAAGCCATTGACTATGGACTGGCATAATTTGTCCCTTGCTTTTGGGATCGAGATGTTTTATACATGGGCAGAGTGACGTAGTTCACGAAGTTACCTTTGCGGTGTCGAGGTGTCGTCCCGGGAGACTCAAACTGAATTGGCAAGTTAAACAATTTTCAAGACGTTCAATTTGAACGGAATAGATGGCGAATGTACTCAATTTGTTTTGAAACGCAAAGCTAATTTCATTCTGCTCATTTTACCGAATCTTACCTGATACATTTTACCGAATACGAACCCCACCCCAATCTCGAGGATCACTTCCACCCCCACGCTTTCTAAGTATTTGATACCTAAGAAAGTTCCGCGCCGCTTCTCGGTTTTGTCATTACTGAACGATACACGCGCACGCAGTATCAATTAAAACTTACGTATGCTTAAAGTTTATTTAACGACGAAATTAACGAACAACTTGTTTAACTATTATCTACACGAGCATTTACTAAATCGGGGGTTGGAACGGTTCTTCGATACCAGGACCGAAACCTTTCACAATAAACTTGTAAAAGGATTCCTAGGCAACGAGCTCGGTTCAACTATTAGTCGAGGTTATCAAATTGAACTATCAGTCATTATATTTATAAATCTAAATTCAAATTCAACTTTCAATTCAGAGATGTCAGGCAGCCACCGTACGTGGCGCGGTAATTTCTGCGAATCACTAACTTCAAACATAGCTGCCATAGGTAAAAAATTGTCGCAGCGAGTTGATGGGATGCTCGATCGAATCGGCAGAATCTCTGCTTCAATCTGGCTTTCGAATCATGCAATTGCGGTCATTTCTTGCCGAGATATAGCCAGTTAAAGGAAAAATTGAAATTGTGTATATTTTAAGCATATTTTCAGAAACACCTGGTATATCGAAATGTTAATGAAATTGAAAGAACAAGAGAAGCGCCGCGAAGAGAAAGAAACGCTCTTTCTATTGCTTTTTTGCGCAAGATTCTACGACAATCTTTTCGCTTTCTGGAGCCAGTTAAATTTAAAAAGCCAATATTTACTTCAATGTTGAATAACTCGAATAAAAAAAATCGCACAATAATCAACGACCACACATTTTACACGGGAAAGATAGCCCTTCCAAATGATATCAAAGCGATTTATCAAAAAAAATTTGTTTCTCCCCGTGTGATGTTACAAAGTTGCACAACATTTTTGTTAACCGTCAATGTTGTGTTTATCTCGCTATAACTTTGTAAAATACCAACATAACAACAATTTGAAACAGAGTATACGAAACTAGAGGTTTCACGCTTTCAAACCATTGTTTAACGATTTCGATACAGCACTTTTGGCCGGAGTTATGATCCTAATTAGTAGCAATTTTTCGGGTTCGCAGAGGTGATCCCTTAATTCTTTTCAGGAGTATATTTAAATCTAAATACAAATTCGACGAACTGTCATAATTTCATAGTATTGTCTCTCATCCTAATGTCAATGCTGACAATAGGATGAGAGACAAATTACACATCAAATATATTATCCGACATTTGCCACCGAAATTGGACATATAAAACGCGTCGAGCGCCTCGGAAAATGATCTCTCGCAAGCTCGGTCCTAAAAGAAAACCACTAAAACTTCGGCGATCCCTATTAGGCCAATAACGAACCAGCCCTAAGACGGTCTAACAACCTCCCGCCCCTCGAATTGACAAGAAAGAGCGTTTCCAGACGAACGCACCGGGTTCTACTAGCTTCGGGTAGAATCGGTCGACGAGGTCTCTTCTTTGGGAGGTAACGATGATTTACAGGAAGAGGGCAAGCGTTTCGCGACTCGGTGGCCCCGGGTCTCCTTCCGGGGGTGAGCTGGCAGGACAAATTCCCAAGATTCGACCGCTTATTTCCGTGACAAGCTCGTATATCCTAAGACCGGCGACAAATTTTCCCATTGCCCTTAGGAAACCGACAAACTACGGCACGAAAGATGATTGGTGGTGGTTCCGTGTGTCGCGAGTGTCGTTCCCGAGGGAAAATCGGGGGTTGTTCGGGGGGGTGGATTCACGAAGGAGGACGATTCCATGGGTCGAGAGACGGGGCAAGCTTGTTTCGTCGACGGAACGCTTCTTATTGGTGCCGCGCATCGTGGCCCGCGGCTATACGTTACGCTAAGGAGGCGAAACAGCCAACGAAATATACTCTTATTTCGCTCGCAGCCGCGGCCGTAAAGCCTGCAGGGTGATAAAATCTTTCTGATAATTTATACGAGTCGTGCCGGGACGACGGCCGGATACGACAATGGATCTATACTCTATACGTACGCGACGCCGCGCATAGGCGCTGCCACCGTCAAAACTTTTTTCCTCGTCGACCTCCACGATTCTTATTCTTCGCGAGCCCTTTTCACTCGGGAATGAATCTTGGTCCTGTTCGGATCCAATCGAATTTTTTATTAACTCGAAAATTAATTTCATAATTAATTAATAATGTAAACAATATTTCGAATAATGGTACAGCAATGTTTAGCGACGACTCTCTGAGTCACCAAACTGAGTTTTTTTTTTCTATTAAGCTATAAAACCCCACATGGGATTATTAGCGGCATACACATGGCTGTGCATGCTAACATTACATAGATAACTTATAAACTAGATTGAGACAATACAATCAACATTTTCGAATACAGCACTAACTCTAAAGATATAAACAATGAGACTTAAGAAATGAATGAATATAAAATAGAGGACAAAGAGAGGGTCCGCACAAAAAGGAATCTATTGTATAGGGTGGAAAGAAGCCCTTGTTGCAAAGTTTGCGAATCAGATCATCTCTATTATTATCATAGATCGGGCATTGCCATAACACATGATTATGATCCTGTACCAGGCAACCACATGGACAACTTGTGTCATCGGCAAGTTTAATCTTAAAAAGGGAAGCCCTCAGTTGTTAGTATTCAGATCGAAGTCTATTAACCCAGCAAATGAATTCTCTAGGGAGCCTGAGGTAAGCAAACCAAGGTTTAGGCCCAGAATGATAAAAGGATCTGAAAAATTGTACGCCCTTGAACCCTGCTTCTGCAAGAATATAATCTTTTGTTATCTACCAAACTGAGTTAACCACTTAAATTTGTCGCAGAGTTCTGCAGAATTACAATTGAATTATTCCAGGAATTATAATTACAAAGTGATTGAATTACATTGTAATTCGGTCATATCGTAATGTATAATTCAGATCTTCATTCAATTAAATTACAATGTAATTCGTAATTGCAATTGCAGTACAATTATAAACTAGCGTGACGTATTATGAACGAGGACGAGGAATAGAAACTACGCCGGATAGACAGCAAACGAGTATATGAAAGAAAAGCAGAAAAATATATCGCACTTCTTCAAAGTTCTGGGCTATAATTTGAAGAGCTGTATTTTAATTATATTGTATTTCAATTACACATCTGATTAGATACTTATGCAATTCAGTTACTACGGAGTTAAATTACTATATAATTGAAATACAACGTAATTCAATTGTGTAATTGAATTAGCACAACTCTGATTTGTGGCGGGCTGGTCTCAAACATTCATCTTTGTCTTCGATTATTGAACGAAAAGGTCCGCGTCATTTTTGTTGCACACATTATCATATGTCCGACTTCCGTCCTAGTTAATAATTGCAAGGCACAAGCACCGCTCAAGTTTTTCGTCGAACGTACAAGGAATTTTTTTGAAAACTACCATTTCAGAGTTCTACCTATTCTTCCCCATTCTACCGTCGGAATTGTCCCCGCAGTTTCCGTTCTGTTTAATTTCTCCTTTAGACTGGCTCCTCTTCTACGTTCGCGTCCCATTCTCTCCGGACACGAGTGTGCTTCTACCATTCTTGGCCCTTTTTCTCTCTTTTCCTGCGCCCTTTTTCGATGCACGCATACATGTCGGCTCGCAGACGGGGTCTGGGCGTGGGTGTCGGCGCCGGTTATACAGGGTGATCGGTAACTGGTGGCGCAACCGAGAACCGGGCAACTCTGAATGAAAAAATTCCTCGAAAATGTAGAATCAAACACAAAGCCCGACGCAAGATATTATATCCGACATTTTGTGGAATCACCCTGTATTTCAGGAACGTATTACACCGACGGTGTTCACGGTGACGTAGACCGCCTTGAGGGCCGATTTAATCCTGACACTGATCACCGAGTTCAATATCGACTATTTTCATGGCCTAGGCGGATATATCGAGTGCCGCCGTGGGCGCAATTACCGATCCCTACCGCCACAACTCCCTTGAACTTCCTGTTCTTTATGTGTAATTTCGGCGCTTAATGAATAATCCTCCACGCGAAATGGTACTTGCCTTCTCTTAACCGACCGAGCATCGAGTTCCGATGCTAGGAAACGCGTTGCACATGCTCGCATACCGCGTGGACTAATTTCTTTCTCGTTCGTGTCGGCAGCCTCGGCATCTATCTTAGAACTACAATGAACCAAGCTGAGAATATCGTAGAAAATGATTGCACGACAATCGATTTGGACTCGTTTGAAAGCTGAAAGTGGTGGCGAACGCGAATGTGGCTAGACAACAATCAAAGATCACATTCTCACAGAAACATGTTGGGACTTCCTTCTAATGAAACGGCTGATAAGGGTCAATGATCATTTACTCGAAGAAGTGTTGTAAAATGCATTTAATCTTTTAAATGTCACTAAGTATTTTTTATCACATATCGTTGTAGCTGATGTCAAGAAGAATCCGATGACTACTTAACTACGGCTTTGAGTCTTAAAATGATGCTAGAATAATTTTGTCCAGCTAGATTCGCGATCGGCACCTCTGTGCGTAGCGAGTGCATCGGACGGCTAGAAAAATGGACACTATCTCGCGGTAGTCGTAGCGTTATAACAACCGGCCTCTCACCCTGCAACACCCTACAGCAGCAGAGAGAGAGAGAGAGAGAGAGAGAGAGAGCCTCCTAGCTTCCGAAATCCCGTGGAACGTGCCGTCTAAATATAGAATCGCCGTACAGCCGCGAACCTGTTCATTTCCGCAGCTTCCGTGCAAAAACAAGCCGGAGCGTGCACTCGTTGCTAGCCGGGCTCCCGTGTTACTTTAATTAAACTCCGGGGCGCTAAGTGTGTCCGGTGCAGCGAGTCGCGAACAGTTCCCTCGGAACCGAAGGAAATTATCGGAACGGTTTCCGGGGAAGGAGGGAGGAGAAGATCGTATTTTTTGTCAATTATAGAAACGGCGAAACTGCGACGGTACGGGAGAATTCAGCGGTGGGTGGAAGGAGGAAGAGAGGACCGTTAAACCAGCAGATCGCGAAATCAGCGGATCCGAGTGGGCGTAGCTGGGCGCGCGAAAAAATGTGAACAATATTCGACGGTCGCTTTCATGGATCCGGTAAAATACGAAAATTGGACAACGCTTCGTGTTATTGGACAGCCGGCCGTAGGGGCACGTGCGTGTGTGCCCGGTCACGGAACGCGGCTCGATATATCGATTCCGAAGCGGAATTCGCGCGGCGGCGCGGCGCGGGGCGCGCGAGGGCGCTTTCGAATCGGGGATTGTTACCGCTTATATTTATGAGCCGCAGCTGTCTGATCGCATCTACAATTTACTACCGCGCGTCCCGCGCACCTGCGTTTTTTTAAATTATCTCGCGAGAAGCCCCGCGAACAGTATTACCGTATGACACGAATTATTTGATCGTATTGAGCCAGCTCCCCTCCCTTCTCCGCCGGTTGTTTATCATATTGTCGACCATGGTACGCGCTCGCGTCCCCCCGTGAATTATCGGCCGAATTTTCGCCCCGCTCCCGTTGACGCGTTAACGCTGTCGACAGCGAGCCGGCCCGTGATAACGGGATACTGTCTTTGGGGAGCTGGCGGGACGCGGATTGGCCGAGGGATCCTCGAATCTGCAGCCCGCGAAGTAGCGCTAGTTTTGTTTCAATTGAAACGGCGCAAATTTAATTGTCCATTCAAACTGAAGTCTACATTGTCGCAACGAGATTCGAACTTCGATAGATTACTACTCTAAGGCGGGCCTTGGCCCTCCCCTCCCTACTGCTGGATGCTCCTCACCAGATTTGTATTCCGTTAATTGGCAGAGTTGGGCAGTAGTTAATTACATGAGAATTTAATTAAGATTTAAGTAAAAGTAATTAAAATTAGACGGTCCAAAAACATAAAAATTAGTGGTTTGAAAGAACAATTACACTGAAAGTAATCGTTAGACTCAATTACAATCACTGTAATCGTGTTAAGTAATTGCAATTGCTCCTTTCAGTTACTTATAATTGCATTAAAATTACTTGACATTGCAGAAATAAAATTACAATTACATATAATTGTAATTGGTAATTGCAATTACTTTGGCTCCACCATTAATTGTAATTGCAATTACTTTGGCCCCACCAGTAATTGTAATTGAAAATCACAATTACAATTACAGTGATTCGTCAAATAATTGCAATTACCAATTATCAATTACATGTAATTGTAATTTTATTTCTGCAATTTAAAATTACACTAATTGTAATTATAATTGAAATTACGTCTTGCCCAACTCTGTAATTAATATTTTGTTTATAAGTAGACTGCGGATCTTTGTGCAAGATAAAAATTGTCTGCACCGACTGCAGGAAATAGAAACAAGCAAGAAAAATTTTTTGATGCACTCGCTACACTATTTATGTACAACTGAATAATCTTTCATTGTAACCAAGTAAATCCGGCATTGTAACATTCCTTGTTTCGTTGGCAAACAAGGAATTGGATTATAGGATCGAAATTACGGCTGACGTCCGAGAAAACTGCGTCACATTCCACTATCTTTAGCATGTGCGAGCACGGTATATACGCGGTCGAATTAATCGAAAATAGACGGCCGGTCGCAGGATTGTAAATATGACGCCGAGTTTAATCTTCCCGCCGCTACGGAAATCGTTTCTCTTTCTCAACAAAGAGAGAGTACCCTGCATGGAGCACGTAAACGGGAGAGGGGGCAGGAAATTTATCGATGCGCGGCCTCGTTCGAAACAAAAAATGAGGCAATTTTTTCCGTGAAAATCGCGAGTATCTTATCCGTCGGTTATAAATTCGCTTCGTTTCCCGCGGATCGGAGAGACCGGCCGAATATTACGTTTTAATAATAAACGACGAGCGAAAATTGCTCGGCTGTTTATCTGATCCGACTTGCTTCCAAAACGTGTTGTCACTCGTTTAAAATACAAGATTGCTTTATCGTCGGCTCTTTTCTTCTTTTCCCTTTTTTATCGCGGCTTGACGAATAGCCAGACCGGTAGTTTCTCGATCGTTGATTCGATTAAACCTACATGATATTCCAGAAAGCTACAAGTACAACTCTCCGGTCCGATATATCGTGACTTACAAGTGAACTGCTGGTCTCGCACACGCGATTTCTTCGAGATCCAGGATAGGATAGGAAGTTCGGGCAATGTAAGATTTGTATTTTATTCGTTGACGGTGCGTTTAATTCGTTAAACGAGCATAGGTTCTTTAAATTGCTCTGCAAATACCCACGGTCCGCTGCTACTTCTTTAAATAGAAAACGTTCTGGATAAAATCGTCTCTGAAAACGGTGGAACATTTTTTATCGTGGCCGCACTATGGATTTTAATGTAAATAGAGTGTCGCCGACAGTACATAGACGCAAATATAGGTTAATGCAAAGTCAAACAGAATTTTCACCTGTGGTTTTTGGGTAATGGAATTTTTTTTTTTGAATCCACTGCATGATGTTATATATCGTAACCAGAGTTGGGCAAAAATTTTATTCAGGCAAAGATTTCGTCGGTTTAAAACCCACATGGAAAACAAATCCATTCTATTTTAAATTTTCATTTAAATACAATTTTTGCCCAACTCTGATTATAACATAATATAACATATAACAATATAACATATTATGATATAATGTACAATACGATATAATAACTGCTGAGAGGTGAATCGGAAGAATTTTTTCCTTAACCAAAATGTTGGTTAAGCCTTCGTGTTTTCACTATTAATGAGAATTTAAGGAATTTAAGTAAAGGTAAATGTAAGATGTCCAAAATCAGAAAAATGTTCAAACTCGAAAACAAAATTTCGATCTGTAGAACTTTCAGAACATGATCGGGAAAATCAAGGACTGTTAATTGTGGTGTCTCCTAGGTTGATCCTCTCAAGTAATTACAAAGATATCCTGGCAAAAGCTCGTTTGGCCTCTACACATGTTGGTCGAATAGATGATTAGTAGACCTCGGATCTTTATGCAAAATAAAAAATGTTTGCATTGACTGCAAGACACAGGAGCCAAATTAAAATTTCTGCCTTCTTTTAGTTACGTTATTGAGGTGAAGCAAATACACTGGTGGTTCTAAATCTTTTGAATATGTCCGCTGTTTTAAATTGTACGTAGGTACACCTTTTCGTCATAAATGCATAAAATCCGCAGTCCAATTTAGCATTACACCCATAGTCCCGCAAATTTTTCAGCAACCTGTTTAACCTGTACAAGAAACGAGGGACCGAAAAATTACACGAATCCTGCGGGATCCCACTTTACGGGATTGCAAGACCTAAACGGCGTTTAGCATGAAAGAGCAGAGAAATGGAGACGAGGGGAGGGGAGAGACGAGTAAAGTCCGGCGCCATTAGATGGAATCAATTTCTCGAGGCAGTCATCGATCACCGGAAGCGCACGGTTTGTCCCGGAGACCGAGGTTAAAAGCGTGCTTCGTTTATCACGAGGAAAAATCCAGTCGCGTCCCGTCCAGTCGGCGAACGGACGTTCCTGCCGCAAGGCGGATCCCTGTACGGCGGGTCATTGACGTCGTAAAGAAGAAAAATGTTTTTTATTGCGCTGACGCCAGCATTGACATAACGGTGTTTTCCTTCGAAGGCGTGTGTATCGTGGCGACGCGAGGCGTCGCGTCGTTTCGAAGCGGCGCGCGAGAAGCACCGAGCCGCTTGAAAATATTTTTAACGAACCGCACCGGGATTATTTTCGGTCGCTGACACACTTTACCGGCACGAAGAGACAGCCATCGAGCAGAGGGGACGAAGAGAGGACCCGACCGCAGAGGAAATCAAAGGGAGAGAGGAGAGAGACCACTCTCGCTTTTTTCCCCATTAAATCGCGGCTAGCGATGGAACCAACCGTGATGCAAGTCTGACTAAATGTGGAAAAGGTTGAGTGGTCATTTAGATAGTACTGGAGAGAATGTAAACTAGATTCGGGCTAGACCTGGGCTAAGGTTAGCCAAGGCTCGTCTTGCAGCTGGTCTTGACCTGGGTAAGAAACACGTAGATTTCATTTGAATATTGTCGTAATGAAATTGACTCGATCATAGTCTAAAGTCTCTTCCTGTGACTTGGCTCTAGTTAAGGATGCCGATCCAGTCACCGCGAGTCGTCGGTAAGTGTAATCGGTAAAACAAAGGACGAGATCTTGCGTTCCAACCTAATAATTTATTGTTAAGGATGTTCTGGAGGTACAATGGGAGACAAGAGTACAAGAAATTTGAGGGGCATCGTTGTAGTGTTGGTTTTTCGCCAAAAAATCACGAACAAGCAATCAAGTGTGAGCAGGTGCAAAAAGCATGCATTGTTTCGGCAAAAACAATCGCTGATCGTACCTAAACGAAACCTGACAATAAACTAAACACCGAATACGACAACCGATGTACAGGCACTTTTCAGATATGTTTACCAACACACACACACACACACACACACACACACACACACACACACACACACAACAAAGAAATAATGGAGTTTTGAACACACCTCGTAAACTCATTTGAACCAAACCATTGATCTAACTCGATCCTAGGTTATCAATCAAGGTCCCAGTTTAAGACACTACGACCAGACGCTTTTAAAGCATTTGTCTACAGTGCTGTTGAAGCAGTTGCGTACAGCACTGTTGAAGTGTGTTTATCTGGTGGTACCACCGACTGTAAACAATTTGGAAAGGATCGGTTATTCACGACCACCCAGACTGCCCACTTGATCCCATCGCTACTCTTCCTCTCTGTCTCTGTTCGCGCCAGTCCCTTTATCCTCGGCACCAGACTTGGCCAAACAAACGCGGGGCTATTGCGTCACAGCGTTAAGGAGTGCCTCCGGTTGTTTACAATTATTTTTGTCGTCGGTCGAGCGCGCGCGACGCCGTTGTTGCGAAGCGCCGCTCTAAAGATAGCGGATCCGCCATTGATCCCGGACGATGCGCCGCGACGCTTGCGAAATTTCGCCGATTTTTCACGTTCCGTCCAGCTGTGACGTAACCGGAACGGGGTAACCCGTGGCGTAACCATAAAAACGCAGTGGAAAGTGAATTTTAAAAATTCTACATTGATTCTAAACTTTTTGTTTCTTGAGTTAATCGAATATCTGAGGAACAATACACTTTTCTAGTTATTAATATTTGAATATAACCAACGACTCAGTCATTTTATTTCTGATTCTAAGACTTTGTTCATGATTTCGTTATAGTTTAGGTTTACGGTGACTCCAAGTGTTCATTGCAATCTGATTGTGTTCTATGAAATTTTATGATTAAGATTACAAGAAAAATTGTTCCTACTTCGTCTAACTCCGCGTTAAATAAACCAAAAGTAGTAGTAGTAGTTGTGAAATTTTTCAAATAAATATTTTCATTGTGAAGTAAGATTTGTTAATGATCTTCGCCATTCCGTAGCGAAGGGGAAGGCGTGTGGAAACGCGAATTCGCGCAACGTCTCGCGTGCGCCGACAACGCCGATCGATTATCATCGCATAGTTGTTCATCAGCGTCGACTAAAATATCAATTGATTAACAATGCGCGTCTGTAATAACCGGAAGTCTCAATTTGTGAAGCATCGATCGGCAGGCGGCAATTAATTAGACGGGAGTGTTTAATCGGTTCCCCTGTGGGGGTTTTCATACGGAAAACTCGAGCGTTTCCGAGAGCGCTTCCGCGGCCTGGGCGTTTCAAAGTTCCGATAGTTCGATCAAGTTTCGCGATACTCCGACGTTATTGCCCATAAAAATATCTATGGTAGGCGGCGCGCGGCGGGCTTAAGTGACTCGATGACACGTTTAACTCGCGCCCTTTATAGTGACCGCCATAAATATAAAAACGATCGCCGTGAAAATATTCGAATATTTTTACGTTCTTTTATGGTCGCGCCGCGCAGCCCCGCCAACAAGAAAGTAGACGACTAAAAAAAGCTTAGGCCGTCGCATGAATATTTAACGAAGACCTCCTGTGTGTATCGATAAACATTGTGTCCTGCGGAGAGAAGAGGATTCCTATGCTCACGCATAACTCTGAAATGCAAAGGGATACCCCTTTGCGTCGCCGTACCACGGCAAAGCTCGAGCTATTTTCTTATCCCGGAACTGTGCTACATATTGCCTCCATTTATGAATAAATTTGAAAAACCGCGGCGAAATTGTTTATCCCTTTCTCTGCGTTACTATTATACCTGCGTGGAATATTTTCTGATAGTTTCGACAAAGCGTTCGCCGCGCGAACAAATTAGAATTTTTCACAGAGGAATCCCTGGCATCCCTTCGACGATGATGTTTCAGTCTGTTCTGACACCATAGAAATTTTTTTACAAATTTATATTTTCCTTTAATAATGTTGATAAGCTGTTCAAATTGCTTTTATCTTCCTATTTGATCTTTCTACCTGCTCGCTTTTCCCTGAAACGCACGCAATCAAACAATTTCATCGATGAAGGAATGATCGAATGCTCCTGTTCAGAATGTTCAGTCTGTTTTGACTATTTCAATTTTTATCTTCCTATTTGATCGGTCTACCTGCTCGCTCTTCTCTGAAACGCACTCGAAAACGCGTTCGAAATGAGCAACGCGTTTACGCGAACGTTCAGGCGAACCCACGTGTGTACATCCGAGGGGAATAATTCTCGCTCAGAACCTACCGAGAAACTCTCAAAATAATTTCCCGTCGTCCCACCTGCCGGAGACAAGGAGCAAAGAATTCATCAGCCTCGGACAATGCGAGGAGCCTCGGCCAGGCAATTCGCTGACGCTTAATACCCTCCAGAATCATGGAATTAATACGAGTTCGAAGGCGTCCCGTAGGCTTAACGCCATTGACTGGGATATACTCTCGGTATCCGAGTGGAAACGAGCCGGGCCGTGTGATTCAGAACGCAATCTCTTCGGCATTGGGAATGGAAGGAGCAACAGAGTATCCCTGTACCCGTTCCACCGAGGGCATCGAGGACCGCAATGAAATGTTTATAATGGCGCAAATACACGCGTGCGATTCGAACGAAATCCCAAACTCGTTTGTATGCAAATTCAAGACCGTTTCTAGCTATCTCTCTCTCTTTCTCGGCTGGTTCTCTCTGCATCCTCTTTCTCCCCTTTCTTCCATCTCTTCCTTCATCCCTTTTCCTTCCCCCCTCCCCTCTCTCTCTCTCTCTTTCTCTCTCTCTCTCTCCATGGTTGCACTTCCCGGTAATTAAGCGTCGCTAAGAGGCATCGCGTTTTACCGTTCTTAACCGAAGCTTTTGCGCTTAATTGTTGTTTATTGATCCGGCCAATTCCCGCGCGACTTTCTTCACGCGAAAATGCGGCCGTCGATCGATTAATCGAACCACCCCTTAGACCAATCGCCGAGTCTTCTGGGATCGGAGAGGGGGGGAATTGGGCCGCGATTGTATTGGAATGACCGTTTCGCCTGGTAACCCCTTGTCACATGATTTATTTCATGCATGACCGCTGGAAGTTTGCGACGATCTCGAAGATTTTTATTAATTTCAAGGCATTCCGTCAACCATTTTCCTGTATCGTCAAATTTTTCTGGACGATTTTCTTGAAAAAAAAATTAAATCGACTTCGAAAAAACGCACTAAAAAGTGTGAAATAATTTCCATTTAATTTATGCGAATACACACGAACTTTATGCCACAGCACAACAAAAGCTTACTTAATACTTCGTGTTATTTTTATCAACTTCTAAGAAGCTTGTTTTTCTAGTAACTGGTGCCTTTACCTTGCACGATGTTTCATCTTTTCTTGCAAGAAATGGACATTTTTTTACGTATCTCAGAATTCTATTCGAATTCGAAAGAGGAAGAAATGGAGTTTGGCGACCGCGCGCGGAAATAATCAGCGCGTCGGTCTCGAATTTCCCTTGATTTTCCGGGACGTCGGTTAAATATTAAATCGCGGAGTGGATGGGATGGTTCGGTTAACGGAAGGCTAGTCAATCGCGGCGCAGAATTTCCGCGCGACCGGGCGTCGAATAGCGTTTAAGACGCTCCGGGACGCTGCGGAACGACGGCCGGGATATCTTCCGACGGAACTTTCGAGCGTTTTTATCGGTTTTCGAAAAATTCGGCAAGCGCCGCGCCGTTTCCGGGTCACCGGCGGCGTCAACGAGTTTTCCTCGGGGCGAGAACCCTCTTTCCCGATTTCGCGTCGTATATTTCCCACTTTCAGAAAGAGTGGAGAAGGTTAGCGCGGTGAACCGGTCCGACGGGGGTTGAACGAGGGGGCAGACGGGAGGGCGCGCGGGATATCTGGTTTTACTACCGTCGGCAAATTGCGTTTCGTATCAGCTCCGAATTGCGGATTTGGGACGTAGACGCGAATAAGGAGGAACGTCGATGGGGAAGGAGAACACCGACGCTAGAAAACACCGAGACCAACCCGCAAACAAACTGTTACGGAGTCTATGAACAAGGAATGTTATTAAATTTCGTCGGACGTGTCGATCTTTCCCTTCAATTTACGCTGCTTATCTCGGTGGACCGAGGATGAAAGAAAAGATATTTGCACTCGGAGCTACAGTGAGTGTACAAAGTATTCGTATACCTTCTAAAAACTAATAACTGTTTTATGATTATACTAAACGACCTGATTTTTTATATAATCAATTATAAGCATTGGTTTACGAAATGATATGCAAAAAAGATTTTCCAAAAATTATAATTTACAAGGTTACATGCAAAAATAAAAAAGGCATTTTTTAAAACTTTTTTATTTGGGTCCGTAATGAAAATTTAAAATATATGTTCTGTAGATCTATGTTAGTTATACACATGGGGAAAATTTCATCGAAATCGATTGACGCTGGTGAGAACGACACGCATCGAAAGATGCACCATTCTGTGGATTTGTAAAACTACGATTTTCACCATTTTTAGACGGTTGTAGCTCATGTGTATGTTTATCGATTTCAATGAAATTTTCAGCATGTGTATAACCAACATAGATGTACAACACATATCTAAAATTTTCATTAAGGACCCAAATAAAAAAGTTTTAAAAAATGCCTTTTTTATTTTAGCATGTAACCTTGTAAATTATAATTTTTATAAAATCTGTTTTGCATGTCATTTCGTAAACCAATGCTTCTAATTGATTATACAAAATCAAGTCATTTCTTCCGACCTAGAATAATTCCATTCTATTATTAATCATTTTCTTTGTATGAATATAAAGTTGATGTAACACCTCATGTCATACAATACTAAAACGTTTAGTATTTAATAATGTGAACAATATTTTGAATATTGGTACAGCAATTTTTAGTGGCGAGTTAAGGGTTGATTTTCTACTAGGATATTTCTCCACCTTCGTCCAACCCTTGTCTTAATTAGATACAATTTTTAAGGATAGTGTGTGCTTTGCATATTCGTGGTGGATCGAATAAATTCTGAATTTTTGAGAAAATAAAACCGATCAAAATTCGGAAGCGTGTAATTTTGAAATTCAACGAGTTAAGCTTGGAGAAATGTTAAATAATTTATCCGAACCAGAGAAGGGACAGGCCCTTACGTAAGAATAGTGTGTGCTTTGCATATTCGTGGCGGATCGATTTCCGAAACAGATTCTTGCCCCGGCAGCGGGAAAGACAAATTGCGCCAGAACTCCGAAAACTTTAACACCCCCGGACTTCCCGCAGGGAGAATTATGTGATACTTCGATTCAAAACACGTTTCTCCGTAACGCCGTAAAAAACTAGAACAAACATGTTTGTCACGTGTTACAGAGACCGCGCAAAACAGCTCGCCCTCTCTCTATCCGTCTCTCTCGAGAGCCAGCATGCTCTGCCCATCCCTTCACTGACTTCAAAGAGATTTAAAATTATTTTTCCCTGTGCGTTATACAAACAAGTTGCTCGCTTGTCGACGAACACGTCGTGCCTCTCCTCTCATGCTGCTTTCTCTCTTCTCGCGTTTCGGGAAAATGCAATCGATCAGAACGAATGTTCTTGAAACATCACGTACAACAGCCATTGTTTTATTTCCAAATTATTTTGAATATTCCGAGTTTGTTTGCGAAAGTTATTCACCCTCTAGCCAGACAAATAAAAGCGGAGATTGTCACGAAATTTTACTACTAAAACCTCGGAGACAGATTGAGAATCGTAAAAATTCGGTGACCTCGTTCATCCCCCATTCTGCGAAACAACCCCCATAAGACTCCCAATAATGACTCGAATTTAAATCTTTCTGGGGCGATCCTTGAAAGCCGGCAATCTTTACACGAAATTAGAGTATTTCAGCTACAAGTTACACAAGAGATTAATGTGATTGAATGATCGACCAGATCAATCGCAGAAACTCACCCCCCCGGCGGAACAAATAAAAGACGAGACTATATTCGAAGATCCTGTTATTCAGGCTACAGAGGCAGATAAACATTGGGAATCGTAAGCATTTGAAGACCCCGTTCATCTGCGGAACAACCTCCATAAGTCTCCCAATAATAATTCTTTTAAACTTTTTTTTTTAATAATTTTTTCTCACTTTTCATCCGGCGAAACAACCCCTGCGACGATCCTTGAAAGCCGGAAATCTTTACACGAGATTAGACTACTTCGGCTACAAGTTACACAACAGATCAATGTGATTAAATGATCGACCAGATCAATCACGAAAACTCACCCCCTGGCGGAACAAATAAAAGACGAGACTATATTCGGAGATGCTGTTATTCAGGCCACAGAGGCAGATAAACATTGGGAATCGTAAACTTTCGGAGTTCGAGCCCCTTCTCATCCGGCGAAACAACCCCCATAAGATTGAACGTCTTCTAAATCTGGTAATGCTGTCGCGTGACCGAAACCAAACGCATAGCGCCGGGTTCCCAGGCCGGCGATATAGCGTTGTTAGATACCGATGCCAGGAAATTTGCCTATAAAACGCAGGTGTATACGCGGCTTAAATCACACAGTCTGCGCCAATAGCGGCGAGCACGTGCGCCACCCCCTCGTATCGTGTCCGCCACACATAGAACAACGTCTATGAGCCATATTGGTGACGCGTCCGACGCTAACTTACTCTGGAGATTGGCACTAGTCCAAAGATCTCCACTTCCGTCATCGACACCCGTACGCATATGCTCCTCTTCTCCGTTCCTCATCCCCTTCTCTCCCATTTTCACTCCCTGTTTGCTTAATTCCTTTTTACTGATTTTTGGAAATTATTCTCTATTTTTCGTTTGGATCCAGCTTCCTGAACTTGCACTCGATGTGTTGATTTTTAAAGCCATCCCGGAAGATTCTTTTCAATCATTTTCTATTTTTTGTTAGTTTTTACAATTTTTATTTTACATAAAACAGCAAATAAAATTTATTTGACTATCTTCATGTAGGACTATGAAGTTGTGCACGTCGAATATAAGTGATTTTTAGAAATTATATCCTATTCTGCATTTGGATCCAGCTTCCTGAACTTGCACTCGGTGTGTTAATTTTTAAAGCCACCCCGGAAGATTCTTCTCAATCATCTTCTATTTTTTGTTAGTTTTTAGAATTTTTATTTTACATAAAACAGCGAATAAAATTTATTTGACTATCTTCATGTAGGACTATGAAGTTGTGGACGTTGAATATAAGTGATTTTTAGAAATTATTCCCTATTCTGCATTTGGATCCAGCTTCCTGAACTTGCACTCGATGTGTTGATTTTTAAAGCCACCCCGGAAGATTCTTCTCCATCATTTTCTATTTTTTGTTAGTTTTTAGAATTTTTATTTTACATAAAACAGCGAGTAAAATTTATTTAATTAGCTTCATATACGACTACGTGGTTGTGGACGTCGAATATAAGTGATAGTGACAGCAACCGTGCCAATGAAAAACTGAATGACCGCAGTAAAAACTGTAGCAGAGTAATGAGTAGAGTAAAACAGTACGAAGTATGATAAAGTCAAAGAACATTGCGTCGACAAATGGAAAAGACGTATAAACAGTCGATACATATGCAGATATGCACATTTTGCAGGAATAATTTATAAGAAAATGAATTCCATAGAATTCGTTATCCCGACGAACGGTTTTAATAGATAAAGAGAGAAACGAAGCCAGCGCTTGAAACTCGGTTACAGTTAATTCGTTGTTATGCTCTGCTCATTTATATTCATTATAGACGCGCAAAACCGAAGGGGTACTAATGCGAAATTATTGACAGGAAAAACAGTCCGGTACGCGCGTCTGCATGTTTAAAATGAAATCTAGTTAATCCAAGTTCGTGATCTGCAGCGAGAAATTGCGCGTTGCATAGTGATCGAAAACATTTCATAATAATGATTTCTCAGAAAAATCTTGTTCCTTCATATGACAAATATAAATTGTACTACATGCTTAGCTTCATAAAATGTTTAATTTTTTCTCCTTTATGATTTTCTTCTCTTGAACATTGAATCTTATTTTTATCGGCTTGCCTTATTCTTCATACGTCAAATAAAAATTGTATTACACGTTTAGCTTCATAAAATGTTTAATTTTTCCTCTTTTATGATTTTCTACTTTAATATTGAAACTTATTTTGATTGTCTTGTCTGATTTCTTCGCAAGACAAATAAAAATTGTACTACATGTTTAGCTCCATAAAATGTTTAATTTTTTCTCTTTTATGTTTTTCTACTTTAATATTGAAACTTATTTTGATTGTCTTGTCTAATTCTTTCACAAGACAAATAAAAATTGTACTACATGTTTAGCTCCGTAAAATGTTTAATTTTTTCTCTTTTATGTTTTTCTACTTTAATATTGAAACTTATTTTGATTGTCTTGTCTAATTCTTTCACAAGACAAATAAAAATTGTACTACATGTTTAGCTCCGTAAAATGTTTAATTTTTTCTCCTTCATGATTTTCTACTTTAATATTGAATCTTATTTTTATTGTCTTATTCTTTCATACGACAAATAAAAATTGTATTACGCGTATAGCTTCATGAAATATTTAATTTTTACTTTTTTAGGTTGTCTTGAAAATTTTTCTTATTTGCATGAGAATTTCCGATATACTAGTATTAAAATGATGTTGATGATTGTTGAACGACGTCTACTTCCAGCAATATTTCCCGTGACCAGGTTCTTTCGCATAGGAATTCGCCGGATCAGTAGAATGGTGGTCGAAGTAGGGGGACAGGGACATAAACGAAGCAAGCAACGAGGAGGACAAGCAAACTGATGGCTGACCTTGCCGGCCAATTGCATCGATTGACCGCTAATAATGGCCCCGTCGTCGAAGCAGAGGCAGCTTCGGGCAACGATTTGTATAGAAAATTGTTGCGATCGTAGGAAGTGATTAACCGGAAACCCGGCCGCAGAATAGTTAGCCGCGGACTTTACTGTAACGATTGAAGTTTCGTGATAATACTCTGCTGAGGAATATATTGAATATCACTTGCCAGTTTACAAGTGAAACTTTTGACGGTGTCGTAAACCGACGGGGTTCGACGCCGCAATTAATTAATGCTTGTTTTATTACCCTGAAAGAGATAAGTTAACGACTTGATTAAGTACCGCCCGCCGGAGATCAATCTTCGCTAATTTGTACGCTGACATTTAAATCGATCCGTCCCCAAACATTTTAGATAGTCACTCCTTCATCCAAAAATTGAAAATCCCAAAATTGGAAGTCTTGAAGTTACTTCAACGTTGAGAAATTCATTGAAGTAATGTCTTTGAGTGTAGCTCGAGTTTCTGTGTCTATATTGATCCAGCTGTTTAATGTTGAATCGTCGATTGTACAAAATTAATTGACCGAGATCTAATTTAGAAATCCATTTCATCAGTGATTCTGGGAACTGGAGAAGTTTCTGCCTTTTTTTTACCACGCTTATATTGTATTAAGTTGCCGTGTTGTTGTTGTATGCGTCAAATTTTACACCTCTTCCCATAGTCCAATCTTGCTGAAATTTTATATACACACTTGCTGCCGATAACAATAAAATATATGAGAAAAAGCTTTCTGAAAATCACGCTTATATTAAAATGCACTGAGAAGGAAAAAATAATTTTTTTCTCCATGAAATACCGATGATTGAATATTTTTCCCCAAAATTTTAAGCAATTAGTTCAACATTCCTTCTGTTATAAAATTAGTCTCGGAACAGATAGAAAAATTTAACATAAATTTAAATAAAATCGTGACATTGATGACTATAAAAATAAAAGCCTGGAGCGCTAAACTATATTGACGTAATAAAATATGATTTTATGTAAATTTATATTAAATTTTTCTATCTATCCCAACACTAATTTTATCACACAAGAAATTATGAACTGATTGCTTAAAATTGCGGGGAAAAATATTATTAATCATTTAATTGGATTCGGTATTTCATGGAGAACCAGGAAAAAATTATTTTCTCCCTTTCAGTGCATTTTAATATAAGCGTGGTATTTAAAAAGTTCTCTTTATATATTTTATTTAATGTAAAAATCGAAAGAAATGATAGAGGAAAAAATTCATATCTCATAATACGTCTTAACTTCCAACGATGTGTTAAGGTATCAATGAGCGAGGATCAGAGCGTGGAACCAGCAGGACGTCCGAAAGAAACTGGCTGAAAAGTAAGGGTAGTAATAAAACGAGCAGGCAGGAGGGAGTAATTCCGAGGGTGGTACACCGGTACACCGGACAACGATCCGTGTTCGTCTGGCAAGGAAAAAGCAAGAGAGCGACCGAAATCTCGGAGAAACAATTGGAATTTCCATCTGTTCCTCGGCGGCACACTCGCGGCGGGGTTTCATTCCCATAAATACGTTGCCAGGGCAAACGAGTCGCCCCGTAAATTCCCGGGGAACGGGCTCCGCGCGATTTCCTGGCGATACAAGTTGCCCGAACTCTGTGCTAAAAGCCAATCTCCAGCCGGGTGCGATTAGCGTGACCGTGCTCTGCCTCCTCCAGCCTCCTCTCCTCCACTTCTCCTCGTCGTCGTCTTCGTCATCGTCAATTGAGCAGCCGCAACCTGAGGGACGAACTTCCGAGATAGATAATACCCGAGGATGTCCAAGTTGGAAGACCGAGTCCCTCCAACCCCGGAGACCCCTCCCGGTGAACCCCCACACCCTTCTTCCATTCTCGAAACTACCAGGCACGAACACAACCGAGCCGAGGGTACGCCGCGTGGATGTGTTTGTAATTCTACTTTCCGCATGATTCAATTTATTTCCGTGGCGCCTCGGCTCTGCTCCCAGTCCATCGAAAATGTACGTACACCCCCGCAGAACGGGGTAGCTAGTCAACCCCCTGCGCTATACCCGGAAAAAGGGCTGGAACCGACCGGTCCCGGGCGTAAAACAAATAAAAAGTCTAAGGGACCGAGCTCTGTATTTACGGGGTCACGGGAAAGTCTTCCACTGTCATTCTTTTTCTACTTGCTCACTCTTTCTCTCTTCCCGCTGCGATTCACCTCGATTTGCGATAATGAGCTTCGAAACTCTTTTAACCGAGCAGAGTATATTTACCGGCCCGGTCTCGCCCCGAGGAATACACACTTCGGGGGACAGATCGTGAAATTCTATTTCCTTCCGGCGCGGCGCACAGCGGGCTGGATCGGAAAATTTCGTGACGTTCTACTGTAACTAGACTGCGGATCTTTATGCATTTTCATTGAAGAAATTGGAAGATTTAAAACGTTCGAGAATGTTGTAATCTTGCCTTTAACGTAACAAAGTCGCTAAGGGATGAAATGAATTTTTCTGTTATTCCTGCTTCCCACGATCGATGTAAAACATTTCTACATTGTCTAACTAAGAGATATCGGGATGAAATTTCTACTAAAATTCATTGAAGGTATGCTCTTCGTTTTAAAAGAAGACTAAGCATCTTTCTTCTGCGAGACACATACCATTCTCAAAATGTCTGACTTTAAGCGTCCATTAAGATTACTGTTTTCATTGTATTTTATTAATTTATTTATTTTCGAGGTAGATGGATATTTACGAAGCAATACAAACTTTGTATACGTCGATTTGACACAATTCGTGTGGCAACGTAACATTTATGTTTGGCAAACGGGCACCGAACAGAAAGGTCAGTCTTAAGGCTAGTTCACAACAGGGCCCAGAAAGGGTTGAGCAAAAGCGCTCGTTCGAATGGAATCACAGCCGACCGAGTGGTGGTTATGAGCAACGGGAGATCCGTGGGCGGGCTCATCAATAATTCGGGGCGAAATTACGTTTATTTCCGGATGAAAGACACGCGAAAGACATTTCAGCAAGAAGTTGGCGAAACGGTTATACGTGGTCTCATCGATTCTGACGCGGGTGTCGCGGTGCACGGGCACACAGGAATCGATCTTTCGCAGCTCGAAGCCCGAGCCGAGCGGAGCCGAGCTGAAACAAACGACTCGGTCTCGCTGCCACGAAGGATTAACAGAAATTTATGCAGCAACATCTGCCACCGGTGTCTCAGCATTCTCCTGTTCCTGATTCAATCGCGGCACGCAGCTGGGCCACGCCGAGCGTTAACATCTTCGAAGTTGGCAGACGACTTAGCATTTATCACATGAGATTAATTAATGACAACGAGAGTACCCGCGCGCCCCGTAAGTGTATACCTGGCGGACCGTGGATTCTCTCGTAACCGACCGTCTTTCATTGCCTTCCTTTCTTTCACGATCGTCTCTCTCTCTCTCTCTCTCTCTCTCTCTCGCACGCGCGAGAGTTATCCTTCCTCTCCTGTTCGAGATCGTTTCGCTTTCTTACAGAAACAGCCTCGGGAGCCTGACGAGATGCGTCTCGCGAACATCTGGCGAACTGTCCTTCTTCTCTGTTTTCTTTCCTTCGCTTCTCAATGCCCGCAGAAATTAAACAGAAGGCCACAGGTGCGCCGCGTTTCCACTTGTTTACCGGTGACCGCTGCCCGATTGTTTCGCGCGACTATTTTTCCGTAATGGAAATTACGACCGCCACCGTCCACGGTGGGTTAACGTTTTCTCGATGGCAGGATCGCGGAGCAGATCGGCGTATCCAGCTTTTTCTCTCGTTTGCGGAGAACCTGTTTCTAACGAGACGAACTGTCTCGTCTCTCGACGAGACGCTGTTTCATTTGTATTATTTTCCACTCTAGAAGAACTCGACTCGAGCTTGACGACGTTAAACCCTTTGCACTCGGAGCTAGTTTCATTTTGTGGATAGGAAATTGATGTAGTACCTCGTACAATACTTAAATGTTTGGTTAGATCCCGACATATTTAACGACGTAAACAATATTTCGAATCTTCGAAATTATTCTACATTTCAGAAACAAGCAGAAAGTGAGAAACTTTCGAGAAGAAATTGGCAGATCGTCGAATTGCTGCTGAATCGTCCGGCGACGTGAAAAATGTCTGAATCGATCGGCAATCTGACGGTAAGTACAACGATTGCTAATTTATCCGCGGGTGGGGGATGTTGCGCACAGTATGTTACACGGAAAAATAAGAGGCGAGGCGAGTAGTCGCATTAATTAGTCAGCGGGAGGGGTGGGGGTGGTGGTGGTGGTGCGGGGGCCATTATTTGGAATCGATTACGGCCGTGCACAATCGCGGCTGACAATAATTAAAATTGCAGCATAGTAATTCCAATGATTAAGGGGAACGCGGCGCGCAATTATCGCCGGGCCGCCCGCGCCCTGAAAAGGAGATAAATAACGAAGCCGTATAAATTTTCCCGCGTTTCTGTCCTCGGCGACGGCGGTAACAAATTCGATTATAATCAACGCGCGATCGCGTTGAAAGCCGCGTGTGCCTGCCGCGCGACCACTCCTTTTTTTTTCTAGCATTTACACCGGTTGTTAATTAACGTATTTCATTAAGGAGAGCCCGACGATCTTTCGCCGAGGAACGTTTCCATCGGCTTTTCTTCCGAGAGCGATACATTATGATTGCACGCCGCGGATGTTTGTGCGAATTCTGGGAATTTGTGAAGTTGACAATAATATATGGGCAAATTGTTTTATTACTTTGTTTTATTCTCTCGATTGTTTTTATTTCACTTAAAGTCCGCAGTCCAATAATTAGACTTTACGCAATTTTCGATTCTTGCAGACTTCGAAGGAAGCGGGATTGAATAAAATCTTGATGCAAAATAAACAAAAAAACGTACTGAAGTACAGTGCTGAAAATAATTATAAACTCACAGCTATTTCCTGTATTTTTCCGTTCTTATTTCCAAGAATCATCAACAATGCAAACATTCTTTATTTTTCATAAAGATCCGCAGTCTAATAATGAGTCTGTACTTGTTCACAGATTAAACCACAATTTTAAGAACAAATGCCATTTTTTTTCCAGATTTCTGGGGAACAAAACTATTATTTTTTGTTTGCTCACCTTTGTTTTCTATTAGAATATAAAAATGCATAAACGGTTTCGTGAATTTTTGTTTCATTGCTATGAGAAACATAAAAGTATGGTTGAGTTTATAATGATTCACAGCATTGTATATCGAATTTCATAGTCTAGGATTTTTTGAAAATTTTCACAAGCCATAAACGCATAAAGATCCGCAGTCTACTACTAATAATAACAATCGGTCTCCGGACCGAGAAAAATGGAGCAAGCGGCTCCGAAGCGATATATTTTCAGCAGCCCGTTAATATACGGATGACACAGTTAGTCAGCGTTCATAAACCAGGGTCACAATTTATCATATTACCCTATCGATTCGGCGGCCATTACAGAGGCCCGCAGCCGCAAACACACGCACGGTCACGCCGGCCAAAAAAAGAACGGAACGGTACGTGCTCGAATGAAATTTATCCGTCGTTTATCGACGGCCACCCGGTATATTGAACTAGCACACGACGCCATTTTTCACACGCTAACGTTTTCACCGCGCGGCGCGATGATCTCGTCGACGATAACTTCTGCAATCAAAATCTCGATTGCGCCCCACCTCCTCTCTACAAGTCCCCCGCCCCGCTCGCCCCTTCTTTTTCGCTGTTTTCCGACCGCCGCTATTTTCGCCGCGTTTTCCGAATTTTCCTATCGATGCATTACGAGCACCGACACCGGAAACGCGTTCGACGTTTATAAAACGTTTTACTGGGCGGCCGCCAATCATTATTCCCGGTAATTCGGGGCCGAAACCGCCACCGCTTGCGAATCTGTGTCGGTTATTCGCGAGAACAGGGTCGCGAAAATCATTTATAAATCATGGCTGATTAGCACCATTGGCGATGCTGCAAATATTTCTCTTGTGAGGATATGTACAGCTAAACCAGACCCAAGAAATATTTTTCTCGAGAGGATGTGCATAGCTAAACCAGACTCAAAAATATTTTTCTTGTGAGGATGTCCTAAACACCAGACCCGAAAATGTTTTTCTTGAGAGAATGTACATAGCTAGACCAGACTGAAAAATATATTTCTTGTGAGGATGTGCTAAACCAGACCCGAAAATGTTTTTCTTGAGAGGATGTGCATAGCTGAATCAGACTGAAAAATATTATCCTCGCGAAAATATGTATAGTTAAACCACACCCAACGATTATCTTCCTTTCCAAAAATTGTATGTATACATCTACTAATATATTATATCTATAATATTCGGACGCTCTCCATTTTTAATATTGAACTACACGGTTTGAAATTTTCTGAGAAGTTCGAGCAATTAGTTCACTGCCATATGTGAAAAGAAATTTGTTGAAAAATTGCTATTGGTCGGAATCGTAGAGAAAATAGTAAAACCTTCACTTTACAACTTTTTTATGTTTCGTAGATCTGCCTTTTTAAGAGTGTCCGAATATTAATAATCATCGTTGTGTTCCTTTCGATTGTCCGCAATCATTAAGAAAGGGATCTCCTTCTTCAAGAAATCGGTGCAAACATTTTTTATTTTGCATGAAGATGGTAACTGGGTAAAGAGTTCGATGAGACGAGCGTTCTGGAAACGACGATTCGGATACATGAATTCCCACTTGGCCGCATTCGGAGCTCGGCGATAGTTGCAGTAATGGTTGAACTTTTTTCATAAAATTGGTACGCGCGGCGGACGCGACGCGGTGGCCGGCCACCCGGTATAGAATCTCGGCGGGAAATCGCCGAGAGAAAAAGGAAAAGGATAAAAATAAGCTGGACGGAACGGGAGACCGCGAGTGCACCAGATACTTAACGCGCGTACACATGTACCTCTTTCCACGGGGTACAATCAGTGACATTCGCTTGTCGCGTTCCAGTCGTGCCCAGACGTACGAACGGGAACGAGGTCAATTGACCGTGTCGGCACACAGAAAGAGTACACATTCCCGCGTGTACACGCGACACGTACCGTGTGCATCCAATACCGTCGTTCCCAAGAAACGGACATACTACCCACCCTCTTTCTCCCTCTCTCTCTCTCTCTCTCTCACAGCCCCAACCCCGTCGCGATAGGAGCGGCGTTGCCAACGAAATCGTGAACACGCGAAAACAATAAACCTTATTGATCGAGGACCGTCGTCCGTCCTCCGTTTGGCTCGTTCCTCGAGATAAATTCTCCTCAGGGGTGTAGCGAACCATTTTCCTCTTTTCAAAACGAAAAGCCAACCCCCTTCTCTCTTTCTTCAACAACCTCATCGCCGTCGACGTCGTTGGTTCTTATCCTCGCCACCCCTTCAGCCCCTTCTCTCTCTCTCTCTCTCTCTCTCTCTCTCTCTCTCTCTCTCTCTCTCTCTGTAGGCAAAATTCAACGAAGTCGCGTAACAGTTGGCTAACTTTCGGGCTACCGAGTTACACGCGCATTTATATTCCATTCTTCCGTGATCCGGCTGAAAGGAGGCGAATGGAGACGGCCACGCTCGGTGGACCGGCTCCCTCCGAGTTGAATTATTTCGACAATTATTGGTTGCGACCGACTCAAGCCCGTTGCTCTCTCTTTCTCCTGGCCCGCTGGACCCGCCTCGGCATTTACAAGGGAAATATTATCGTTCAGCTTCAGATGATACAGTCATTAGACCGCGGAGGCTCGAAAGAATTTTCTTTGTTATTTCTATATTATTATAGAAATATATTATTATTTCTTTGCTATTTATGAAAGTTATTGTTGTGCCGATACGGCCACTGCCGAAAATGATTTGCACTCGATTCGGTCCACTTCTCCATCGAAAAATCGATTTTTTCAATGGTTTGCTCTCGAGTGGTGACTCTGAGGTGACACTAAAAATTGTTGTACCACTATTTTATATATCTAATCAATTATTAACTCCTTTGACTTTATCCCTAACAATGTCGTAGAAGAGAAAAGACACTTTATATTTGTCGAGTTCAATTTTATTTCATTTAAAAAGAAAGGCGTAATACTCGTATTTGTTAGACTTCGTTTGAAATCTTCAATTAAAAACTTTTCTGGATCCCTTCACACGTAGGAGTGTATGGAAATGAACATCTTCTAACTCAGCGGACATTTCTCAAGTTCCTTTCACCGATTTAACTTGCCACCTCAGACTAAAAGGTATTCCCAACACTCGATCCTCAATTACAGAGCAAGGCACCATCAAGGATATACATTATTTCCAAAAATTCTACAACCCAAATCAAACTCCCCGGTTTGCTCAAAATTTTGATGACTACATTAAAAGGGACTTTATATCCACAGTAAACCGTATCAGGGCCAATCATTATAATCTCGCTGCCTCTTTGTATCGAGTAAATATTATTAGTGATCCTAGTTGCAAGTGTAATTATAGCTTCGACGACTTAGATCATGTTCTATGGCAGTGTCGTCTTTATGATTCCCAAAGAATTCAATTAGTAAATAAGTTGCGCAAAATTAAGTTTTCTCTACCATTAAAAAAGCGGACATTTTCTTTGTTAAACCTAATGTTAAAGCTTGCGAATATATCTTCCAGTTTTTAAACGTCTGCAATCTACATCTCTAGCGATTATTAAGTCTGTCATTGTACACTAACCGTAAGCCTACTGTATAATTGTTAAAGCTGAAATAAACCTATAATAGGTTTCAGTGGTTCAATAAAAAAGAAAAGAAATTTTCAATTATCGCTGTCTGATGAATTTTGTGCGCTGAACGACACCGCGACAATGGACTTCGTTTTAATATTTCGCTAATAAAAAAACCTGGCGTTAATTACCCGCAACGGGGACGCTAAAGTCAGGGGGTACAGTCGCGGTTTGTTTTCATGTTTCGTTCGACGTTAAACTGCAAATATTGTCAGCGATCATTGAAAACGTGTTTTTTTGAGCGTCGGTGCGGCAGATGCAGCCGAATAAAGCGAAATAAACTCGTTGAGGCTGTTTTATTATCAACGGAAGCCATTGAATCTGCTGAATCGAATAAAAAAAAAGCATTGAATTCAATAATTGTATTATACATACGCAACTTTTGTCCAATTCTCCGGCATGTTTTATAGGTTTCACGGGCTTGTATATGTTTCATTGAAAATCATTTTATTCCATTTATGCGGTACCGGAATGATCGGTGCTGTATTTCCAACTGGATGGATGTTCGTGTATTATTTTGTAGATATCGCGTTGCCTGTCGAATTTTGCCAGAGGAACAGAAACGAAAAAATGATGCGAGGCTCATTTTCAAAGGTTACTTTTACTTCCGACCTTCGAGGTAAAGATACGCGACGCGGTTACGTGTAGAACGAATCGTTGCAACATTCTCGTGTTTGCGTTCTAGTCCGATGATTTACTCGGTCATAGTGGTTAACGTACGACGCGAAGAGTTGAAAAATTTAACGACTCTATTGTGCTCGGGTTTCATTTACTATCTCTCGGGTTTTAGAAAATCAGACTACCAAGTGTAGCGGACACGGAATTTTTATAAATACAGACTGGGCCTCTACTGTATATAAGAGAATAAGATAAAACTTCTATTACGTTTTCTCATCCGAAGAATCTCACGCGTCTGATCATAACCAACCCATTCTATTTCCTCCATATAGTATTTACCAGAGTTAATAATTAATTTCTACTTCAATCGTTAATTGCAATTAACAGTTAAACTCCTACTTTAGTCGTTAATTGCGGTTAACGATTACATTATTTTCAATTGTAATCGTCAATCGGATAATCGATTAATGATTAACTGGTGAAATTTCGAAATGAAATACGGAATCAAAGCTGTATGCATACTGAAAAAAATGTAAACTGAGTTTTTGTTGAGTTATATTTCTGTCAATTCAAGAATTGATTAAATCAGTCTCCGATTTTTCGATGGTTTCTGTTTTTAATCCACGACTGACGTTTAACTTTATTTTTCAATGATTACCTTTTTTAATCGTACACATTAATCGATCAATCTTGGTTAAAATTTTTATTATTAATGCTGTACTCTGCTATTTACTATAGCACGAATTTCTTTTCTCGATTTTCTTTAAACGTAGAGTCCTGAATATTTTTAAAAATGTTTTCTGAATTCACGAGTACTCCAGATTGTAATTATTCAAGATTTTAATTGCACTACTGTGGAAGAACATATTGTTCTACCGAGAACTGTTCACCTGAGAATATTACTAATTTTTACGGTCGTCGTTCTCCGTTCTTTTATACCTTAGAAATTCGCATGCTCCACCAGTGCATAAAAGTCCACACTCCATCGACTACAGAACTCCCGTTACGATAACAGGCCGACAAAGTAGGGGCATTAATATTCAAAGCCCATTACTCAAACCTAAAATATCGCAGTTTGAAAACAATTTCACCACGTTCGAAAAAACATTTGATTTCATTTAAGACAGTGCCGAAACTTTTCGGCGCATGTCGACTGGCCATAAATTTCCATCGAACAGCCATTATCTTACGGGGTGCGGATAAAGTCGGCTACGACAACTCGCATATACATGAATCAAGGGATGTAGAGAGAGAATATGTTAATATCGCGGTGGTTACCAACGATCCGCTAATGTCCGTTTCGATTCCACTAGCTGATACACTGTCTGAACGCAGAAATGGCAATAAACAAATTTTCCCTACAAGTTTCTACATTTATTTTAATGCTTCAACATAATGTTGATTATGAACGAATCAAATTCCATTTCATTTGAAAAGAAAGGTGTAACATATTTGTTAGACTTTGTTGAAAATCTTCGAAACGAGTAGTGCTCGTTCAAACACGACAAGGTATTCAATAAAAATTTCCCAGACTTTCTCGAAAGATTTCAGTGTAAAACATATACATCCATATGTGTTAGATTTTGTTTAAAATCTTCAGAACGAGTGTGGCTCGTTAAAATACGACAAGGGGTTTAATAAAAATTTTCTGGACTTTCTCGAAAGATTTCAGTGTAAAACATCAACATCCATATTAGTTAGACTTTGTTTAAAATCTTCAGAACGAGTGTGGCTCGTTAAAATACGACAATGGGTTTAATAAAAATTTTCTGGACTTTCTCGAAAGATTTCAGTGTAAAACATCAACATTCATATTAGTTCGACTTTGTTTAAAAAACGAGTGTGGCTCGTTAAAACACGACAAGGGGTTCAATAAAAATTTTCCAGCTTTTTCCGAAAGATTTCAATGTAAAACTTCATGGTCTGCGAAAGGAGGGTACCATTTTAGGGTTAATGTCGAGGGTCCGACCCGCCATTCAATTCCATTAGTTAGCACAGTTTCCCGGTAAACGTCGCCGTTGGTGAAGGGGCTGCGGATTCGGCATTAAGTCGGTTCATTTACATCGCGATGGTGTGGGGGATGGATGGGTCCGGTCCGGTGCTATCCTAGGGGGTAGGATGAGCGGTGTTTGGTTCCCGGGAGGAACCGCATCGAAAAGGGAGCAAAAGAGAGAGAAAGAGAGTGAGAGAGAGAGAGAGAGAGAGAAGGTGGTCGACAGCGTCGGAGTGGCGACGACGCCGCCGTAAAACGCGCAGAAGAACTGACGAGAGATCGACGACAGCGAATTAATTCGTCGACCGTATTATCGGAACCGCGCTCCGTCGTCCATTAGACCGGTTTTTCGAGCGGCGTAACGACCCGTCCTGGGGACCCGGTTCTTTTATTCGGAGCGCGATGGTTAACGAGGAGACGTCTCCCTTTTCGTGCTCCGCGATGTATGTGTACTAATGCTGTCCCTAATGATTCTTTACGAGGAGAACCTTTCCAAACGGACCCGAGAGAGAAAGAGAGAGAGAGAAACATCAGAGAAAGTTTGCAGCGGGAAGACGTCACCAAGAGAGAGAGAGAGAGAGAGAGAGAGAGAGAGAGAGAGAGAGAGAGAGAAGCTAGATCACGGTGGTTGGCGCCGGAGAAGAGGGGTTAAAAAACGACCGAAAAGGGCAGGAGAGAAAGTCTCTCGTCTCGCGGCTAGACAAATAGGCAAATGTCGAGGAAAGGGAGAGCAGTCCGAAAAGAAGGGAGCGAGAAAGGGGTGGCTCGGCTTTTTAGCAACGTTGGGAGTTGGGCGTCGCGACGCCCGTCGTCTCCGTGCTTCCTTTTCGGCGGCTTTCTGTGTCTCCTTCGTCCTCGTCTCCTAAACCCTCCACCTCCTCCTTCTTCATTCCCCCTCTCTCTCTTTTCCTCTCTTGCCCCCATTTTTCTCCAGGCTCTTGTCAGTCTTGCGCCGCGCTTCATCCCTCCTTTTTTTGCAGCCGCGAAAAGCACATTGTTCGACGAAACGTGCCTCCCGTGTCCCCCGCGTCTCTCTCTCTCTCTCTCTATGCTTCTCGCAGCATCACTCCACCGAAAGTGTCTTCTAGCAATGAGCACTCAGCCCCCCTGCTGCATTCTGGAGCTTCCAGTTTCACCATTGTTACACGACTCCGAAGAGAGGGAGGAAGAGAGAGAGAGAGAGAGAGAGGGAGGGATGAAACGATGGAAGGAATACGGTGAACAAAATCTGACGAAAGAAGAACCGTAGGGCCGGCACCGAAGAGGAACGATAAGAAGAAAAGGGTTCCACCGGGTTCGGAGATGTCGGTAAACGGTTCTCGAAGTCGAGAAAGGGACCACCGTCGCTCTCCGGTGGTTTGGCTCGCTTTTGTTCACGGATCCAAGGATCCAGCGTTTCTTTTTGCTCGCGCACTTTTCACCTTGGTCGGATCAAGGCCAGACGTTCTCTCCTGGATGAAGGTGTCCGAATCGAGCGATCGTTCACTCTGATCGTCCTCGTTTCAGGAATCTCTGGTGAGAGACCGAGGATCGGGTCGGACGTCACGCTGACGACGAGATTTCCGGTGGCGAAGCTACGTCGATCGTTCTAGCTTCGATTCAGATAAGTCCTGTCGTCTGTTTTTTTGTCGTATGAAGAATTGGGGTTGCGCCGCGAAAGAACGATTTGGTACGCTGAAAGAGCTTTTTATCGCTACACAAATACTTTAGGAGAGAACCGTGAGTTACATTCATCTTTAGATATTGTTCTCCGATTCACCAAGAAATCGCGACTATTAGAAAATCTATTAAAATCGTTTGCAACGGGTGTGCACCATCCGGAAATCTTGAAAAATTCAACGCTTCCTACGATCCCCGTAAAAGTTCGATATTTTTAAGCATCGGCTGTTTTTGCCTTGCCCATTAGCTCTCGAAATATTAAGCGAAATAGGTCTTCCGTTCCCGGCTTTACTGGGCTATTCTCACTCCATAAACACGAAGACCAGCAACCGTAAAATATTCGTGTCGGCTGTTATGTATTGTATTCCTCTAATGCTCCTCGTTCGTTTATATTTAATTTAATGAAACCGTTATACTGCCGAACACGAGATTCTTATTTACTTCCTGCGCGTTTGAATCACGCTATAAAAACCTATGCTCGTGCATAAACAGCTGGTTACAGGTTTACAAGAATATGGAGACCGTGCCCCGGCCCTCTCGGTTCCGAGCCGTGAAACGCATTCCGTGTTTCCGTAAAGTCTGCACGGCCACAAACATGATTCTTTATTTACCAGGATTCGGAACAGTGTTATTTATACGGTGAAAATCCAATTTGTTCGGGGAACGACTATAAATAAACGTTGGGCGAAACCGGGGATCCTTAACCGCGGGTGTGAAATGGAAAAGTATGAACTCTGTTTTATGGGACGAGCTGGCCATTTTTATTTTCGCATTACCAGGGACGGTTGTTATGGCGTTGCTACGGACTTATCATGTAGGCAGAACATTTTTCTTGCTGGTCATTAACCTCTCGCCGCGTAATATCCAGTCGGAATCGCGATAAAGATTTAGAACAAATTTAGTTACTGATGGATGTTCTTCCCTTCTTTCTTTTCGTGATTCTGACAGATGCGACTTTCTTGTCGAAAGTCTCCCCTTGACCTACGTAGTATGAAGTCATTAAGTATGGAACTTGACTGTTGAGAATCAAAATTAATCTTCCTTCATTAAATAATAGATTTAATTTCGAGGGTGTGGAATATTTAAAAAATCGCAAACCTGCACTTAAAGTGCAGAATTAATTTTTGTTCTCTTCTCTTGGGTCTATTATTTTTCTCTGTCCTGTTTACTTTAATGTCGAAGATTATTTACAATTTTTTCGGCAAAATTGAAAATACACTGATAGAGTTCAGCGTTGTCACAATTGTTCGAGACACAGAGAGAAAGTTAGTAGTCTACGAATTTTCCTTGGCTACCTGTCCGGCAGAGAATAAATCTTCGTGATGGATTTCTAAATCGTCTAATCGAAGGCCAGGTTCAACTCGAGCGCGATTCCGAATCTATTAGACCTCTCTATTAAGAAAACAAGTGTGGATCGCGTGCGAACCTCCAGCAAATTTCCAGCGAGGCCGAAAAATTGCATAAACATCCCCGGGCAGAGGGCATCAATCTCTTTCGAGCTTGATCACGAATATAGGCACAATGGCGCATTATCACACCCCGTTCCGGGGGCGTAAAATGCTGCGGCGAGACACGCGAAGTAGGAAAATGTTCGTCGGAGCTGGAGGACACGGCTGACATACGCCTAATCAACAGTCCAGAATTTATTAGCCTCCTACAATGGTCGAGCAAATTGTGTCGGGTTCTCCGGCCTAGGAAGTCTCGCGAAGCGCAATTTACCCTTCCGAAACTCGGCCGTACAATTATTATTCCACCGTGGAAACGGTGTGTCGCGGTCCTGGTTTTCTCGCATGAAAATCCAAAGTCCGATTCCCCTTGATAAGATTCTGCTCCAATTCCGAGCTCGTTATTATGCGGCGCAGCGTCGAAGGGGGGTGGAACACCGCCATCACCCTCGATACAGGGTTAAATCTGTTTCTGAAAGCCTCGAAACGATGCTCTGTGTCCGATGTCTCCGGAATTCGCCCGACTCCTAATATCACAGGCCGAGTTCGAGGGGTGGAAACCAGGGGAGAGGGTTCAAGACGAGTCACCCCCTTAATCTTCATTAAGCATCCCTTAACTGTTCGCGGCTCCCCGGGCGATAATTCTTCGCGAGCTACAAATGGCCCCGGACTTCCGCCGGCGGAAAAATGGAAAATTTTTTTGAGGGTCGACGCCTCCGGACAAACATCGTCGAAACCCCGTAAACCGATCAGAGGCGGATATGGTGAACGTGTTTGGATTTTTGGATTTGTTGGTTTTCGAACTATTAGGTCGTAGGAAAAGTAATTTCGTTTTTCGTGGAGAGATGGCATTGCTTCTATTTGTTATTACTAGACAGCAGATTTTATTCATTTATGAGACAGATGCGTAGGTGTAATTTAAAACATTGGAAACATTAGAAGAATTTAAAAACACTGTTATGTTATTATCGACCCATCGAACATACTAACAAAGAATATAAATTTCTATTTCACTTCAGTTGGTTGCAAATCAGGTAGAAAATTCTTGTTCTGCACAAAGATCGCTGTCTAGTTATTCCTTAACCTTTTTATTTTAAATCAAAGTTATCACCTTGAGGGCAAAAATGCAGTGCACGAAAGAAAAAGTTGTGTGCTGTTTAAGGAGAGGATGTACCAGTGAATTACCATTTCTTTCGCTTTTATCAAAATTTTTATGCAAATTTCATTAGAAATAAAGTTGTAAAAGGTCATATAACTCGATTTTCTGCTAATAGTATAAAATCTTTAAGTAGCCTGAAAAATCGTAAGAGATCATAGAACAAATGTCATGAAACTTACATTGACTCCCACTAATATTAATACTCTTAAAAACACCATAACTTTTTATGTATGGGAATATACGACCTGAAATTGGAGAAGTTAGAACAATTAGTTTGCTACACAACGTGACAAAAATTTTTGAAGAAACCTGCAAGTTGTCGGAATTGCAGAGAAAATACTAAAAGTTGTATTTTTCAACTTTTTTATGTGGGCTTATATAGAAAATTTACAAAACACGCGTTGTAGATCTGTATCAATTAAACATATTCTGAAAATTTCATCAATATCGGTCGACGTTGTATTGAGCTACAAACGTTTAAAAATGGTAAAATTTGCAGTTTTTCGCGATTTCCGGCCTCCAACTGCAGTAATTCTAAGGACTCTTAAATCTTTCAATGCCTGTCGTTTTATCCCGCATGAACCGATTTCACAGATCTACAAAACCTATTTTTTAAACTTTCAATATAGGCCCGCAAATAAAAAAGTTGTAAAATGCAACTTTTAGTATTTTCTCTACAATTCCGACCAAATGCAATTTTTGAAAACATTTCCTTTCACGTCCTGTAGTAAACTAATTACTCTGGCTTCCCGAAGAAGTTCAAATCGCATAGTCCAATATTTAAAAAGTTATGGTGTTTTTAAGTGTGTCCGAATATTAGTGGGAGTCACTGTATATTCTAAAGGGTGAAATATTGGCTTTCATTTTCCCTTGAGAAAACGAAATGACTTTCCGAACGACCTAATATTTGGGTTTTGGATTAATGGGGAGCGTTTTGATCGTTTTTCAAAAATAGAATACGCGAAATCATTGTGAGACGAGATTTAAACTTGTACAGTTCCGACGTAACTGAGAAATTAATCGTCAAGGGTGATGTGTTGCCAGTCGATGAAGACATCGATCTGCCTTACCAAATTTCTAGGGTTGACCCGCGGTGTGGAAGCCGCGAGGGGTGCGTTATGACGTCAAAACTGTCAGTCGGCCCAGAAAGGGTTGAAGAACAGCAACGGGGGCGTAGTCGATTAAACCGAGTCGTACGCAACCTTTTAATCCTACTTTAAGGATCACATCTGCGGCTATACATCAACCCCCACGCGAATTAATTAAAGCGATTCTATTGAAAGTTTTCAGCGAATATCGTAGTTAGAATAGATCGGGGATGAGAACCGCTGTCACCTGGACAGGCCGTCGGTGTCGAGAGGGTGGGAAGGCGGAGTTCTTGCAAGATTTAGTAGGTAAGTGAAAGAAAGGGGTGGCGCGAGGCACGTATTCGCGATCTTTTCTTTTTCTTTTTACGCGAAATCTATCGAGAGAGGGTTGAAGAGGCCGTGGGGTGTGGGTGGACGGTCGGCGGGGGTGGAATGGATCTAACCAAGTGGTTTTATTTACGAAACAAGGGCGACCTGTGGAGGTAATCCCATCGAGGGAACGCTCGAACGGAGCTAGTCGCTTGGCTTAAGAAAATAACACGGTCTAAGAATATTACCCGGCTCCTCCTTGTCCTTTTAATGAAGAGGCCTTTAATGTGATAATGGGGTAAGCGACGGGATCAAGAAGTCCGCCAAGGAGGACTTTTTAATTTTGCGTCGCGAGGATCTTAACGATCGCTGCTTTATCTGCTCGTAATCCGGTTGATTTAGGGATGTGGCTCCGGGCCAGATTCGGGCTCGCATACCCCGGTATATTTTCAACGAAAAAACGCGTATTACGCCATTGTAAATTATTGTTTCTCTTTCGCTTTTGTTCCGGTGTTTTCGGAGGACGTTGTATCGACGGCAAGTGCTTTCTTTAACGTAATACACTCTTATTTGAGACTCTCACTTTCATCTTTTATACACGGAGGTGCCGGCGACGATATACGACGGAGAATATATTCTCCCGCTAACAAGAAGACGTTGAAAGGGGGATGAAACTCGCTACCGGCCGGTGTACGTTACCTAAAACTCATTTCTCATTTTTTAAAAACAAGATCATTCCTTTGGACCCTTATTTTCATATTTTATACAGCGGGAGGATGCACGCCGGAAAGTATTACGGAACAGTAAGGGAAACGTCTCGGGACACACCACGGTCCGGGGGAGATGTTGCATTCTCTAAAAACAAGATCACGTATCCGCAGTCTTTGTTCCCACGGGCTTTGTACGGTAATAGAACCGTGATGAGAAATATTCGTTAAAACTCGAATAAAAGACGACGCTGCCATTATCCTGCAACTCGAGAGCCAGTCTGAACAATTTTCCAGCGTATGAAATACGATGAATTATTTCGAGCATTCTATACATAAATACCACTCGTAAATGCATAATGAATTTCAGCGTTAGTAGGGTCACTCCGCAGACAAAATGATAATAATGCAAGGGGCGTAAGCTGTGGAAATAATCAAAGTGTTTGTGTGAAGCGTTAATACCATAAATATTTATTAGACTCTGTTTAAAATTTTCGTCACGGGTCTGCGTCGACAGGGCGCGAGGTGTTAAGGGTTGTTCTTAATTAACCCCGGCCACCCGGCGTCTGAAAAATTCGCCCGGAAATTCCGAGACGATCGAAAAAACGGTGACACGGTATCGCGCCAGTGAGATTTTGCTGAAACCGTCGGAAATTGGCCCGCGGGAGCGAATGAACCCTCTGAAGGGCAGTTTCGCTGGTGGAAAACCACGGTGTGCCGAGCCCACGCAACTGCTCGTAAAATCGACTTTTCCGTTTGACGGGATAACGATGTGTATCCTCGCGATAAGTGAGAACGCCGATCTGGCTTATCGACTGCCGCCGAAGAGGGTAACAGCCGACAAGGACATATTGTTATGATGACGTCATATCGTCAGACGACCCCGGGAGCAGGAAAGGGGGGTGATTAGGCAAGGGGGCTGTGTTGCGGCGAGCGAAGAACACGACAAGGGGGATGGCAGACAGAGAGTGCACGGTGTACAGTAGCCATGACACCGGCTGGGAACCATGGTTTGAAGATGAGGGGGTTGCCCGACCACCCCTGCGAGACCCTCTCTCTTTCCTCCCCTGAGCCAAGGGTATTTTTCCATAATCAATAACATGCCTCTATTCTCGTCACACCGAGCGAGCCGGCTCTACCCCCTCGCCACGCTTTTTCACCCTCTCGCCCTCTCGACATCGCCAACCTGTCCAGGTGACAGTGGCTCTCATCCCCCGATGCAACTTAATCCCATCTCACCCCTGCAGCTTACTCGGAAAATCATATTTCCCTTGGCAACCCCTGAAACTCACCCGGCAATATTCAATCTAATCAATGTAAAGTCACCGACAGATTGCGGTAACATACCTAACGTCGTACTCAGAGGGTTAACCTTTGATTTAAGGGGGTGGGCTAGAAACTACCGGTCTAGAAACTATAGAAAATCGTCGAAAATATACTACTTTCAAATAATGATGTCAACTATCGACTACAACGATCTGTTACAGTTTTACCCTTCTACCTTCAACTTTAGCAAATTCGTTAATTAGGGATGTGTAGGCTAGAGTGGCAGCCAATGTAGATTCCATAGAAATTAATGACAGATTTCTACGTTTCATTTAGCTTACTGAACTCTTCTTCAGAACACAATGAAAACTTTCCGGAAGCTGATAATTAAATTGTGGATTTTATGAATTTAAGATAAAAATGAATAGGTGAAAGAGAAAATTGGTTGTTCGCAATCGACATTGTTTTCATTTCGCATAAATTGACTCGCCATCCCCAGTTAAGGGATTAAGGACGGGGCTGCAGTCTTAGGGAGATTTTTGTCGAATTTGTTATGCGTCCGGCTTACGATTAACTGGTTCGGATGGTGCAGTTCGGGTGTGTTTGTTTTCGAGAAACGCCGAGTGGTAACAGGAGTGTTTCCGTCACGAGAAAAACATGACGCACGTGCACGTTTATCGATCGCTGGGCGGAGATGCGCGGTTTGAGAACCGCCGGTGAAAGCGGCGGTTTAAGGGTGGCACGAGTGGCGGGTGAAAGAGTTCATTAAAACCAGCACCGTGTGCACCCCCGCTTGGTCCCCGACCCCACCAATTCGCCGGTGCCACCGTCGATCCACCCTTTCGTCCCTCTTACGGGGGTGGGCGAGCAGGGCTCGTCGTGCAAAAAATACCCGAAACATTCGACGCTTCCGTCGACACCGCGAATCGTCAACGCGGACGATCGAAAGTCCTTTCCGAGCCTTCTGTTCACCTAACTGCATCACGGTCTTGCTTAGGTCTAGCCTCTTAATGATTTATTACATTTTGATTAGTAGAATACTACTAACTTGACAACAGTAAACACACTTCAATTTTGATCGAAGTCTTTCAAGTTGAATCTACCCATTTTTGTCTATTCACTTAGGGTGAAGGTACCAGTTACCATGCCCCACCCGGTCATCGAACACAAAACAAACTTTTCAGAAATTAATAAAAATAACACGAAGTGCCTAGTATTATTTTATTCTTAAAAATAAGATTGATGTTTCCTCTTCGTATAGAAGTGAAAAGCATTACAACAAGATTTGTCGTTTCCGATTTTATATAGCATTTTAGATTTTACATAACATAATGATTTTATCGAGCTTCGCCATAAAAAAATTATATAATTAATTTGTTATCACAAATTTCGTGTGTCCGGTAAATAGGACCAAAACTTCGGATTCAAACTTCGATAATATTTCTTTTGCTTTTCAGCAAAATCGTCCAGAAAAATTTGACGATATAGAAGAAAGGTTGATGAACGTTTATCCGAAATAATGCAAAATAAATTACAGAAAGCCTTGAAATTAATAAAAGTTTCCAAGTCGTCACTAAATATCCGATAACTGGTACCTATTCGATGTATTAGTCCACGTTATATCGGTATCCCTCGACATCAGATTCCGAAGAGGGTTCCGTGAAAAGGTAAAAACGGGGCTCTTCTTTCCCGTGACTTTCTCCGTTTCTATTTTTACCTATGCGTTCTCTCGGTCCGATGATTAATCAAGTCGCTATCAAATGATAATAAACGGCGTGACGTGGCCCTGTTGCGTGCTCGCCGCGTTATACTATTTATCGCAAAGATACGGGCTCGCGAAGGCCGTGGGTGGGTGACCGTAGATAACGATAATGCTTCCCGGGATTGTGGTAATTAATCCTGAGTTTATTCGAGCTGACTCAAAAGTCCGCGTGTCGCGATACGACGGGTACACCTTGCGCCAGGCCGGACCCGCCGCGCACGATACCCGACAGAAAAGAAGGTGACTAACTTTCCGAGCCCTACCACCGCCTCTACACAGCCGTTCCGTTTAAAACGTCAGGCGTAACCATAATTTCCGGGCTACCCTCTTCCCGCGCCAACCCCGGGATCTTGGTCGAGCAACGTTTCGCCGGCAACATGGAATATCTCGAACGTGATCCGCATTGCTCGCTCGGATTATTAATTTCCTCGCTTCGCTTCCGAGCGTTTCTTTATCGACGACGTTGCTCCTTTTATTCGCTCAACTGTTTTTAGGGGGGTCGTTCCCCTTCCCAGGGGTGGAAACACTTTCTACGGCGCTTTATCGTCGCTTTGCATCTCGGAACTATGTTCTTGGAATCTGATACGCCCTTTCTAATTTAATAAAATCATTAAAGGAAGACTTTTCTGAATTGTGTACCTTCAATATTAGTCGTTAGTGTTCGTTGTACTGTTTATAATCTATAGCTGTTGCCAAGACATTCGAGACAAGCACATGTGATAAACAATTCTCATAAAAAGCCCCACACAATTCGTGAAATTTCTATTGAGCACAAAGATCCACGGGGAATTGAGATCCACCGAAGTCCAGTTACTTTTACAAACACTGACTAAATAAATAAATTCATCAGTGAAAGTTGACCAGAGAAAACTGTCCAAGCGAATGAAAAAGGACCTGACTCCAGCATCCAGCGATGTTCCAAGGGTAGCCTAACAGCGAGCTATCACGCTGCGCGCCGCGCCGCGACGTCGGAGACAGCGAAGAAGAGAAACGAGTCGGAGGATGGACATACAAATGTGGCTGGCAGAGGAGAGACAACGCGAGCCGAAACGAGCCGACCATTACGGCTAGTTATGGCAACTCCGTGACCGGTCAATAGTTGTTCGTTCACCTGCCTTGCACCGGGTACACGCTCGCATGTGTCCTCCACTGGCATGGTGTTGTCCAATTTGTTGATCGCGAGACGCGGAACGACGGCCTCGTGCATCCTGGTCAGTAGTTTCTCTGTCGCGGGTATGATTTACCGCGGATGTCCACGGGCTCGGGCATAAACGCACGAGTGTTGACAAATAGTATCCACCCCCGTCGCAACCCTGCGACTCACCCTCTCTCGGTCGTTGTTTAAATATACGAAATGGAGGCGAGCTTTCGAGCGAGAACCAGCGAAAGGAACGCGCGGGGGATAAGCGCGAAAGAAGGGGCTTTCGTGTCTCGAATTTCAATTCGCGCCTGATACGTGGACGCGTCACGGTTTTTCCACGATCTGCAAGATAAACAACGGGGCTTCTGGCTGGCCAGAAGGATTATCAACGCCCGACGATGGCCGAGCTTCCCGGTGCCGTGCTGGATTCCGTCTGGTTCTTTCGAACGGAGTCCTGATGAATTACGGACAATTTCTTCTGGAATTAATAACACCGAGAGCGATTCTGAATAATCGTTGAACGTTCCGCGACCGTGGAAATTCGTTTTTTAACCCTTTGCACTCGAAGCTATTTTAACTTGAAAATGAAACATTTCTTGCGACCTAGAATAATTCCATTGTCAATGATATCTTCATTTTATGGATACACAGTAAGGAGCATATCTGATTCCACACACTTTAAATCAGAACAACTTTTTTATGAATGGACCAAACGACTTCAATTTCTCTGTAAGGCTAGAAGAATTAGTTTAGTAAATGGTGTGTAAAAAATATGTTGAAAAAATGCATTTGGACGGAATTGTGGAAAACAATAGTAAAAATTGATTTTTACAACTTTTTTAGCTGGGCCAGAAATTCAAAAGATGTGTCTGGTCGACAGGTATAAATTATATACGCTCTGAAAATTTCATTGGAATTAGTTAATTCGTAAACCAATTAACCAACTTCAATGACTTCAAAAGTTGTTCTGATTTAAAGTGTGTGAAATCAGTTATGCTCCTTACTGTAAAATTGATATTACAATACCTTTAGAATAGTTAAATGTGTAGTCATTGATTAAATACCAACATATGCTAAGGGTTAAAATTTAGATGCTGCGGAATGTTCTCTCTGTATTTCGTTGTGAACGGTGTTCATCGAAATGTTAGACATGCGGATTTTCGTGCGATATAAAAATGCAAGTTTTGCACGAACCATTCAAATATCTTGAAGAAATGGTCGAAAGAAGGACGTGATTCTATTTCATTGTCTTCTACTTAAAACGAGCAATTTTAGTACGCTCCAGTACCGACGACTCGCTAAGCGTTTAGACCGTAAATTCAAGGATTAGATAATGAATGATAGTGAATAGTCAGTCGGCCACGAAGCACAGGGACTAAATTCGCATTAGTCTCGCCAAGATGTCTCCCCGCGACAACTGATGGGGGTCCAAAGCTCGCAAAGGGCCCGAGTCGTGGACAACGAGTGTTCCACGCAAACCACGATGCTCGGAGGGGGTGGTAGAATCGCGAGAGGGGCCCCAACCGCGCACATAGATGATCTAAATCAAGCTGGCCACTATTCCCTCGTAAATTGCAGAACCGCAGTTTGCAACAGCTCCCAGAGACCTGCCACGACCGTTTGTTCGGCTTTCCTCTTTATTTTCCATGCTGCAAACGTTCGCAGAGATACCGATCTACCTTTTACGGGGCAGCTGTCGCGGCCGATACCTTCGCCGACGTGTACCTCTGTGTTTATAATCTCCGTGAGAAATTATACGTTGCTCGTTCATGTAGAAGACGGAAGCTCGACACCGTTAAAAGCGGCGTCAGGAATACGGGCTGTTCGGCCTTGCTCGCGTCAGAAAAGTTCGGAACGGTCCCCCGAGGGGATGCACGAGGGGGTTTCACGGATCGTAATTTCCTTGGTGCATGGTTATTAAACGTATTCATCGTACTGCTACCCGCAGCCACCACGATATTGTTGCGAGAGATGCGTATCTGAAGTGCGCGGCCAACGTTCCAACCGCTTCGCGATTGCTGCCGATAGGATCCTGTTCGATAGTTCGCAACGTTGTGAGTCCCGGTATCTTGGTAGAATCGGATCCGTAGGATTCTAGTACCTCGATTATTAGGAAATTGGCTGGGACCTGATCGTCTTGGCCTCGGTAGAGATTTCATCGGATAAGCTAGGTGTTCGTTGTGGAGACATTTGGTTAGAGCACCTGGAAATGTCTTTGGAAGTCTCAAGTAGATTTAGGAACAGGTCTCTGGGGCTTCGATTGTTCACAGATGGAGTTCGACTTCTTTGATTGAGACTATTGCAGCCCCCCAATGAAGATTTTATCAGATCAGGAAGGTGTTCGTTGTGGAGACTGTTTGGTTAGAGAATGTGGAAAATGTTTTCGGAATTAGGAACAGGTCTCTTGGGCTTCAATCTTTTACAAATAGAGTCTGAATTTCTTGACTGAAACTATTGCAACCCCCAATGAAGATTTTATCAGATTAGGAAGATGTTTGTTGTGGAGACTGTTTGGTTAGGGGACGTGGAAAATGTTTTCGGAATTAGGAACAGGTCTCTTGGGCTTCAATCTTTTACAAATAGAGTCTGAATTTCTTGATTGAAACTATTGCAACCTCCAATGAAGATTTTATCAGATCAGGAAGATGTTCGTTGTGGAGACTATCTGGTTAGGGGACGTGGGAAATGTTTTTGGATTTAGGAACAGGTGACTTGGGCTTCAATCTTTTACAAATAGAGTCTGAATTTCTTGACTGAAACTATTGCAACCCCCCAATGAAGATATTAATGAAGATTAGGAAGATGTTCGTTGTGGAGACTGTTTGGTTAGAGGACGTGGGAAATGTTTTTGGAAGTCTCAAGTAGATTTAGGAGTAGGTATTTCGGGCTTCAATCGTTTACAAATAGAGTTAGAATTTTTTGAATGAAACTATTGCAACCCCCAACGAAGATTTAATCAGATCAGGAAGATGTTCGTTGTGGAGACTATCTGGTTAGAGGACGTGGGAAATGTTTTTGGAAGTCTCAAGTAGATTCAGGAGTAGGAATTTGGGCTTCAATCGTTTACAAATAGAGTTAGAATTTTTTGACTGAGACTATTGCAACCCCCAACGAAGATTTAATCAGATGAGGAAGATGTTCGTTGTGGAGACTATATGGTTAGAGGACGTGGGAAATGTTTTTGGATTTAGGAATAGGTCTCTCGGGCTTCAACCTTAACACAAATGGAGTTCGACTTCTTTGTCTGAAACTATGTATTGCAACCCGCAATGAAGATTTTATCAAATCGGCTAAGCTGTTCGTTGTGGCGACTATTTGGTCCAAAGAATAACGAACGGACGACCATGTCCGTGTTGCGTAACAATATGAACCGTGCGCATGGCGAGAGAAACTTCTCGGAAAAGCTAATATCATGAACGATGACGTCGGTGGGGAGGGATGATTGCGAATAGACAATTTGTTCGGCTGGTGGCCGATCCGTGGCGTTACCGCAGAGCGTATCGAAAAAGTATCGCAGGGAAGCGCGTCGCGATTCATCAAAACGACCGTAATCGCAATTGTTCACCCCTAATCACGGCCGTACGTCTTCGTGGCGTGCTGCTATTACATTCGGCGTGGTTCGCTGACAAATTACACCGTCCCCCGGACGCGGACGCGTTCTCGGCCGGCGCGTACCGAACGTGAAATGAGGGATTGCGCGGCGTCTTCTTAGAAGTAGCAGTACACCGTGCACGATAGTCGTGCCAGCCAGAAGAAGGATGCGCCGTGTGCTTCGAACGACAGACAGCAGAGTGGAGAACGTGCAATTTTCGTTTCGCCGTTAACCGTGGCAAAAATTCTACCAGGCGCTGCGCGGCGATCGGACGCGCGGATGCGACCGAGTACTGGGTGTCCGTGAAACTCGAAGTTCAGAAAATTTACGAGACAACACGCTGCGGGGATCGTTAACGCAATTTTTTCTGGCGTTTGAATGAAATGAACAGCTGTTAACCCCTTGGTGTACCATTTTCTTTACAGTTCCAGTGATTAAGACGTCTTTGTCCTCAAAAATATAAAAGAAAAAGAAAATTTATATTTTTTGCACGGCTATATTTATTTGAATGCTTAAATCTTGATTACAAATTAATCAAGTTTTACTTCATTTAAAAAGAAAGTAGTAACATTCGTATTTGTTAGACTTGTTAAGCCTTTGCACTCGGTTGTCCCCTCTGAGGCACCACTAAAAATTGCTGTACCATTATTCAACATATTGTTCACACTATTAAATATATCGGTATCTAATCAATTATTAAACATTTAGTTATTGTATGAGGTACTACACCAATTTCATATCTACAAAATGTTAAAAATCACAAGGAATGGAAATATTCTAGATCGGAAAGAAAGTTTATATATAACTTTGCAGTTAAAATAGCTCCGAATGCAAAGTTAAAATACGGCAAGGGGTTAAGATGTTCGAAAAATTATTTTAAAAAAATTGATGTATGCATCTGAACTTCCTTCGCTCGTCTGCACAACACTCCGTATTTTATGGCCACCCTGTAGACTCGCCACCGTTCGTACTCGGCTACCAAGCTCCTCGCTGCCGCGCCGATCCGTTCGCCAAGATTCGAACGTGACCGTAGCCATGCTTCGGCTCGAAGAAAGAGAAAGACGTTCGCGGCAAGGTGTAGGTGTAGCAGCGAGAGGAAGAGGACGAGGATGGCGGGTAAGGGACGAGAGTGGCCCGGTGAAAAAGTCACTCAGCCGTTCGGTGTTTGCGTGAGTTTGAGCGAGAGCGAGCTCGCTAGCTCGCAAGCAAGCGACTGCTTTAAGCCCGGGTAATCCGGCTTAAAGCTCGAGTTAACGTGCAGGCCCGTCGCGAAAGCCACGAGGGCCCACGCTTAAAGAGATTTCGAGTCGTTAGTCGAGTTACGAAAGGGGTACGGCCGCGGAAACGAAGGAAGAGCCACGGAAAAGGAAGCCAGTAGGTGGGAGTCGCGGGGGCTAACGGGGGTTGCTAGAGAAGAGAAGCGAGAGAGAGAGGGAGAGAGTGGTTGAAGGGTGGCGAGTAACGGATGCGAGAGAGGGTTGGTAGTCGGGGGGGGTAGACAGGAAGAAGAATATCGACCTCGCGAGGTACGTCCACCGTCGAAAACTCCTGTAATTAACGAACTTTTCGCCGGTTTTCCACTTCACGTCTTGCAGCTTCGCTGCCCGCCGCGCTGCCACCCCCCGGTACAACCCTCAAAAGCGGGTTTTGTTTGGCAAACTGCAATTTTTCTAAACGATCAAAGTGCTCGGAGCCTTCTCCCTCCTCTCTTCCACCTCCGTCGTGCTCTTTCATTTTCTCTCCCCTCTTTTTCGCGCAGACGACCAGTCACTGTTTCTCTCTCTCTCTCTCTCTCTTTCTCGGGAGTCCCCCGGTTTCCACCGGGGGCGAAGCCGGAAGTCTCCTCGTAAAAATTGCATCGCCATTGTTTGAAGAGGTCGGGAAAGAAGCGGATGAAAGGTAAGATCGTTTCCTTAGGACGAGCACCGACGCCGGACCCAGACCGAGAGGGGGTTGGCCGAGAAACGTCGGGGGACGGGGAGACCGCGTCATTAGCGGCCGCGAAACTTCGAAGCAATGAACCGCCACCGCCGCGGCTTAATGAATCGGCCGTAATTGCTCGGGAGTTTGACATTTCGTCGCGAACCGCCTCGCTGTTCCGCTAATAATTCCCGCAGGAAACTTCCGTCGTTCGTGATGCGACACCGACCCCGCGGAAATTGAATCGTTCCATCGCGCGCGAGCGCGCGCTCGCCCGCGATCGATACCCGACTTTGATCTTTCCGCTCGAATCCACTTGCTCTTTTTGTCGGGAAACTCTTTTATGAATATACAAGTTTCCACTGTTCAATGGGAGACCGAGGTCTTGCCTCTCCGCTGCATTGTTTCCGGATAATGCGTCCGCAGGGACTCCGGAAACTGGTGGACGCTGCTACGCGATCGTAGATATTGGCCCCTTGCTAATCGCTGCATTGAGATTGTTTGCGCCAACTTTCGACCATGGAAATTGTTCCGTTTGCTCGTCAGATTAGGATTCCGTGCTTTATATTGTTTTAAGGGGTACAGAGTCGTTACTGGGCTCTTTCAATAGTCGAAATCCTAAAAAATCCTATTTTTAACCGACTTCGAAAAAGGAGGAGGTTACTCAATTCGATCTGTATGTGCCTTTTTTCGATTTTTTTTCTATGTATGTTCACCGATTACGCCGAGATGGATGGACCAATCGGGACGAAACCTTTTGCATCTTGTCGAGTATGTTCCCGGGATGGTCCCGTGCAAAAAAAAAAATTTACATGGTTTTATTAATTACGATTTTATTTGCGAAAATATAGGGTGGTGATGCCGTTGTGAACTCCGCTGAATGTTAGATATTAGAAACAGTAACGACGCGACGTCGTTACCGTTATCGATTGTGGCTTTCAGATATTTATAAATTACGATTTGGAATGTGACGACTGACAGAGATAAAAAGTGTGAAATAAAAAAAATTTTATAAAAAAACAATTAAACCGACTTCGAAAAAACGCACTGAAAAGTATAAAATAATTTCCATTTCATTTATGGTGAATACACACGAACTTAAATACGATACAATCTTTTCGGAGGCGGCGCAAAATTGAAAATTTTCCAAATGACAGATGTTGCTGATTATGATTTCATAGGAATATGATGGACTTGGAAATCAGTAGGTGGGAAGAGAAGATACATTAATATGTGAAAGCGTGTAGAAGAATTTAAGAATTTTCGTAATTTCCAGTGTCGAAAATTTTCAATTTTGCGCCGCCTCCGAAAAGATTGTATTGTATTTAAGTTCGTGTGTATTCACATAAATGAAATGGAAATTATTTTATACTTTTTAGCGCGTTTTTTCGAAGTCGGTTTAATTTTTTTTTATAACTTTTTCTTTACGTTTACGAGGCGTAACTTGCAAAGCTGCGCTTGAAGTTGTTTTCATAAAGCTAAAGATAGGACATTTGAGGGCGATCGCGACTTTTATCTAGAGAAACGAGAAGGCGCATCTCGCATCCTTGCAATCCTAGAAACGAGTCTACCCTCACAATAGAGAAACATCGAATTAAATAATAGATAGAACATTCTTGACGGAACTCGCGATTCAAACAAGATCACAGCGCAGAACGATGATTTCAGACTGTGGATCCTGATGCGAAATAAAAATTGTCCGAGCGGCCGGGACGTCTGTTTTTAATTAAAGCTGCGAAGCGTGGTTGGAAGTTCAAACGGCGATGTTCCGGTCGGGATAAAATTCACGAAGTTTCCATGACTTCGCAGCACGTTTTAACGCGTAGTCGTTCACAAACACGAGGAGTGTTCTTTGTGACGTAAGCCAGCGGGTAATAGCGCGGAGGGCTGTCCGCTATTGCGACTCGACGACGCGTGGCGTCGTTTAATTGGATTTGTAAAGGATTATTAAAAGGCTTATCCTTCGCGGAGACGGTCTGCTGTTGACTCGACGTGGGTTACGGATGCTCCCTGCGTGAATTATTTAGCGAACCATCTTTTATACTCGATTTACACAATTTTCGAGCCGAACAGCATCTGCAGCACTCTTAATAATGCATTCACCGACGCACGCGAGACCGCATTCGGAACCATTATATCTTTCAATGGCAATATTTCTGCCGTATCGACGCTCATTCAGCTCGAGGATGTTTAATTATTCGACTGCAAATGTTTATGCATTATACAACAGCTACGAAAACATTTATCTCTTTCCGCAATTTCAATTTTATGTATTTGTTTATTACAAACGAGTGCTGCGTTCACTTTGTATGTTCGTAAAAATTCCAATTGTTCTTCAGAGAATCAAGAAACGGACAAATAAATAGCCGCGCGAAGATTTGAATTCAATGAGATTGCTGTAGGTTTCGTTCACGTGTTTTTCCTGTGTAAATGCATTTCAACCCCTCGGGCGAAATAATTACGCCACCGGGCGTTATCAAGCATTTGTCCCGGCAAAAAGGCGGAAGATATCGTGGCCGAACACTTCAGAACGCGCGGCCAGCAAAAAGAGCTGGTCGATTGGAATTGCCGGACCAGGAACCGAATCCGGTCCTTTCATTTGCCGGACGACTGCTCTAATCAATTGAGCTGTCCACGCCGCCGACAAATTCCTTCCTCCCTAAGTCTAATATTCGGAATCACCGCCCTCCTGCGTCCGAGCCACGGTAAAAAGAATCTCCACTCTGAAAGACGCCAGCGCTGATCCATTAATCCCACAAACCGAGCAGTTTCCTACGATGGTTCTGCACAATCGATAACTTCTATACGGTTTATTTATTGGCGAAAGTTCCAAATTATAAAATATCAACAAATGTTACATAGACACGTACAGGATGGATAGCGAACCCTTATCCAAGTGAAACTATTCAACAGAACAATTATTTAAAACGTTTCCACTACTAAAGGAGACACATTTTTACTGTTTCAAACTGAAACTCCAAATGTTGGTTGCCCGACTCAATATTGGGGCTTGTCTTCTTATTTTTAAGTTCTTGAAAAAATGTAAACTGCGAATTTGATTCGATGTAGTGTGGACTGTGTATGTGTATATGTATACTGTAATTCGTTTCAGTGCAGCAAAAATAGATCTCGACCGAGATTTGAAATGCTTAATGAAAAAAAAAAAACTGAAACTCCAAAAGACTATTATCGCATAAAGTCATTTTCGTCGACGCGCGTTATCCTCTCCACTTATTTCAGCCGAAAGCAATAAATCTCCTGACAAAGAGCACCACGTGACCAAACAGACCCGGCGATTAAAAGGGGGTAACGCACCCCGTCTCTCTCAAGAAACTCGCCCCGACTCCGAGGGAGACGAACGTGAAACCGATCCATTCAGCGAAACGGGCCCAAAAAGGAAGCCAATTAAACGAAAATCGCGTGTCACTTCCGCGTAAAGGTTGCCTGGGGGGCGGCTATGTCGGGGGGGGGGGGGGGGGGGAGGTTGGCGGTGGTTGACGATGAAAAAAAGAATCAAATATTTCGTTTGCCTCGACGACCATCCCCCCCGGGGCTGTTCTCCTTTGGCGAGGGTCAGAAAGGGTCTCTCCGTTCGTCGGCCATGTTGAAAGTGACTATCTTACGAGGGCGTTAGCGCATGTTTGACTTGTCAAAGAGCTTTTCCCTCTCCCCGTCCCTCCGGCTCTCCTCTCTCTTCGGGCTGCCTTTGCGTCTCTTTAGGGGTTCTTCTTCCCGCCTCTATCTCATACTGTCCGACATCGACCATAGTAATTCCCTTCGCCCGCTCTCGCCCTCCTCTTCCTACCCCCCCCCCCCCCCCCCCACATTCCTCTTCACAGCCGTATCTGCTATCCACTTCTACAACCACCCCCCTTATTCGTCGTCCCTACACCCCTCCCCATTCTCGACGTGCACCCAACTATTCACCCACCCTCGATCCTCGCGCTGTTGTTCTTCTCTCTTTTCCACGCGACACCCGTCGCTGCAACACGAAGCGCCGAATTGTCGATTCGTGCTTTGCTATTCATTCGGCCCCGCAGCACCCACCTTTACACGGCGCGCCGTTCGTCCATCACTTGTCGTCAAGACACGCGAATGTATCGAACCTGTCGCGTAACGTGTTCAACCTATTGTTTACGTTCCGCGAGACCCCTTATCGCGCGCCGCGACGCCGCGCCGATATCATACCGTCTCGATGGAAAATTCAACCGATCCACCCACCGTTACTCGACTCCCTTTACCGTCGATTTTCATTTTTCCATACCGTTCGCCTGTCTACTCGGTCATTTTCTTTCGGCGCTCTATTACAGTCAACCTTCACCCATCTGCTCGACGAATCGTGCACTTTTGCAGCTGTGGAACGCGATACGCTTTCGTTGAAAAGAGTATAGAACATTTAGGATCGTCACCATTCACAATGTGTTCATACGAATTGGAATAAAGGGGTGTCGGTACGTGTGAGCACCGTCTTTTTATTCTAATTAAACCAGTACGTCTTTTAATTGTTCTTATACCATTATTCAAAATATTTGCTGCATCGTTAAATTTATATTCAATAAATTACTAAACGTATTTGATATCTTCATAAACTACTGAAAGTACTGTATGAGGTATTACGTCAGTTTTATGAATTAAGAAAATCATGTATTAGGTTGCCAACTAAATTAACGACTTTTTGTTTCGCAATTCTTTCATTGTATCATTACAACCTCATTCAGCGACCATTCCTTTCGAACTGTATATCACTGGAAAGCTCTGAATTTTGCGATTAATTTCATATAAAATACTCGCGCTTAAAAGATATATACAGGAAACCAACAGGAATATGAAAAAATGTTTTATATAAAATATTGTTCATACGAAGGGGCACATTTAATGGCGCCATGCATATTTTTCCATGAAGGGCAACTTCAATTTTCAGATGTAAACTCATATTGTTTATTTCATATTCTTATTCTACATCGAAAAATAATAACATTTCGTGTAAAACATTTTTTCCTAGCGTGTTCGGTTTTATTAAACAAATTGTGGTGAATATCCCAATATTTGTAATGACAAATAATACTGAGCTTGATCTGAGGTCATAAAAATCTAGTGAGCGGTGACAGGAATACGTGTGTAGTGTATTGAGCATCGTAGGTGGCGTTATTGCCGCCTACTAGATGAAGATTCACAATACATGTTGTATGCCATTATGCAAGCTTTGCAACATTTATCATGGTATCGTTAAAAAATGGTAAGTTCAGGAAAAAAATGTTTTATACGAAATATTATTATTTTTCGATGTACAATAAGAATATGAAATAAAAGGTATGGGTTTCCATTTGAAAAAAAATCAAGTTGCCCTTCATCTGACTCTTAACCCTTTGCTCGGACCTATTAACCCACTCGATGTAGAATATTTCCATTCCCTATGATTTTTGAAATTTTACAAATATGAAATTGGTATAATACCTCGTACACAATACCTAAATGTTTAATAATTGATTAGATACCGATATATTTAATAACGTAATCAATATTTCGAATAATGGTACAGCAATGTTTAGTGGTGCCCCAGAGGGGACAACCGAGTGCAAAGGGTTAAAAGGCCATTATGGAAAAATGTGCATAGCGCCATTAAACGTGCCCCTTCGTATAAAAAAAAATTTTATATAAAACATTCTTTCATATTCCCGTTGGTTTCCGTAATAATTGACTGTCTCAAGATAAATGGACCACCCTGTATAAATGACTTTCTTTGAGAAAATGTGGAAGTCGCGAACTTAGTTGCCAACCTAATAAAATACAGATATTTCAGGTCGGCAGAAAAATTCGGTTTCCGAATTAGGATAGCTCCGAGTGACCTCGATACCGAGGCAACTAGCAATGATCCTCAGATTCAATTTCCCGGATCGTTCGTAGTCGCGCGAAGACGTCGTGGGGGTGGAAGAGGCGGACGAAAAAAAAGAGAAGATTAAGAGGAGAAGGTAAAACGATGACCGATCGCGATGCTCGTGACAAACGCGATCGACAAATAACGACTATAACGAGGTTCTTCCGTTTCCCATTTATATTCGACTCGGGGCGCGGCGGCCTCTTTCTGATTTCCGACGGTTTGCCCGTTCTCGTCGAAAAACAGACGGGTCTCCGGCTGGCTGACTCGCGCTCTCCTTTTTCCCTTTTCCGAGTTCCTCCTTTTCTGCGGGCCGCGCGAGCGTATAACGAGGGAACGCGAGCGATATATCTCGGGCTTCTGGAAAACGGCCGCCTGTCTCCGTTACTCCGGCAGGGGGGCTTCGCTCTATCGAAAGGGGCAACAGGGGGGGTCCGGTTCTCGTTGCCGTCGATTTATCGTTTAATAAAAGGTGATGCATGGCCTCCGATGCGGCGGTTTTTATTTTCCAGCAGCGACGACCGACCGCGAGCTCCACCGATCCTCCTTTTAATCCCCGATACCCTTTGCCGTTCGACGCTCGTTAAACGGAATCGCTTCGAGTTGTCTCGTCATACCCCCGATCACCTCTGCGCCAGAGAACGTGGTCCAATCCGCGACTTTCGAAATATCCGTTTTTGTAGATCTTCGTCGTGTTCTCTTCCGACAACAACAAGACCGAACTCTTTTTTGAAAAAAATGACAGAGGAAATAATCGTATCTCATAATACGTTCTAACTTCCCGTAACCTTATTTCTATGTGAACACTAGACTGCGGATTTGATGCATTTATGATAAAAATGAATAGGTGTAATTCGAAAAGGTAAAAAGATTAAATGGATTTAACAGTGTCGATACACTATTTTTAACATATAGAAAGTATTAATGGGGAAAATAAATTGTTACTTGGCTTCTATAGATCGTAATTGATGTGTAAAGATTTTAGTTTGCGTAAAGATCCGCAGTCTAGTGATCACAAATGGGCGAAATGTCAATACTTCACGTGGTATTCGACATTTTGTGCCAGAGCAAACACGATGTTGGTTCCTACAATTCATATCGAGAGTTTGGCTACTTCTCGCAGCGAAGCATGTTTCTGACGCAAATATCTCGCGAAGTATTGACATCTCGATGAAGAAATGTGCAAGGAAAAGCGGATTTATTAACGTATTTGTGCACACGGATAATCAAATGTTAACGACAGACTTGTTTGTCGCGGGCGCTCGTTTCGATCTGCCTTCTTTTTGCAATTCGTTGGCGATCGTAATTTTACAATTCTTCTTTTATTTATGATTCTTTGTTTTTATGAATTTAGTTATACATATACAGGGTTGCCTGTTAATACATGTATTTCTATTAATACCGTACTTCAACCCTATAATTGGTTTAACTTAAACGTATTATGCAGCTTGGCATCTCTGTAAAAATTGTTCAACAACAATGAGAATTTTGGTTGTGAAATCAACAAGCATCGAATCACGTTTTGAATGGAGATTTTGGTGAAAGGGAAAGCGCATTTCTGGATCGCGCAGCCGAACCGCACCGAATCGATGGCAATCCGCGATTTAAGATTTAAGAATCAAAGACACAGAGGGTGGGCTCGGGTGGATGGTGGGGGGGGGGAGGGATCGGCCTCTGTGTGAAATTAATCCGGATCCAATTGCCGCGCGGTGCCCGGGTATTTGTCGAGCCGGCCAGATCGATGTAATTAATCCAGGGTAATTAACGATAAAGCAAGCTACCCGGCCGGGAGGGAATATTCCCGAGCACGCACCTGGCTGCGTGATCCCGCGTGCCGGAGGTTTTAATCACGGAGAACGAGAGCGCGGTGTGAGAGCGTACGCCCGATGGGGGTGGAAAAGACGGTGAAGAGGACACACCGCCATTTTCGTAATTACGCGCGAACGACGCGCGCGCTGGATATTAATCGAAAACGCGGGGACACCGGTCGAGGCAGGGGGTGGCCGATGGGGGTTGGCAGGAGAGGATTGTGGGTGGAGAAACGAACATGGGGGTGGTGAGTTTCACTGGTTAGTGCGTCGACACGTGGACAACGCGGACCGTTCGCACGATGATCATCGACGCTCGCTCGATTCCGCGAAGCTCACCAGGGGATTCGACAAGTGTCACTGACACGTTAAATAATTGCCATGATGTTGACCGACCGACCGGTCCTATTAGCGGTCCACCTAATTCCACGGGATGAAAGAGCCAGTCCCTAATGAGATGGGCTGGGACACTTTTATCATCCGTCACGTTAGGCATTGTGCTGCCGACCTGCATCCGACTCGCGAAATTAGCTCCCACCAGCAAATTAGGCTACCACCGTTGACCCTCGCTAGACTGATGCGTTTGGTGATTTCGTGGACAGTCAATAGAATCTTTATGCATTGCTGGCTTTCACATAGTTCTCCGTTTCGAGGACAACGATCATCTCTCAACTTGAACCGAACTCTTATACGAAGCAATCAATGTTTGAGAATTACGATACAGTAGCAATACACTCCTCAAAGGAATTAAGGGATCACCTCTGCGAACCCGAAAAATTGCTACTGGTTTACATGATCATAACTCTGGCCAAAGTTGCTGTATCGAAATTTTTGTTAACCGTCAATGCTGTCTTTATCTCGCTATAACTTTGTAAAAAATCAACATAGCAACAATTTGAAACAGAGCATCCGAAACTAGAGGTTTCACGCTTTCAAGCCATTGTTTAACGATATCGATACAGCAATTTTCGCCGGAGTTATGATCATGTAAACCAGCAGTCATTTTTCCGGTGCGCAGAGGTGATCCCTTAATTCTTTTGAGGAGTGTCCATTTCTAGCACGGTGGGCCTAATATTTGATCACTGCGGGTAACATCTCCTCGAAAACCTAGAATTTCGAGCTGCCCCACTCCCCGAACGATCACGAAGCCCCGAAGGGCACTGGAAAACCTAGGAGAGGTAGTAAATAGTCAATCGCAGCTGCGATTTTCTTCCCCCCGGAAAATAAAGTTGATCGAGGGATTCCATTCTGAGCCGCGAATCCTTTCTCCCCGAAACGATTTGTACATCTCGCAAGCTCGCGAACTATCGCCCGAGGCAGAACCGGGAGATAGAGCAGTGAAAAAGCGGGAATAAGACAGAGGAAGGAGAAAGAGAGTCGCCGGCAGTCATTTATTCGGATTGCAATAACTACACGGGGGGCGGCGAGATGCACTCTCGCGGAAGCAGATGAAAAGGTTAAAAGAGAGAAGTAAAAATAGGGGAGGGGGGTAGGAAGAGGAAAAGGAAGAAAAGAAATGTGTAACAAGAAGCGAGACGGAGAGGTGAGGGTGGTCGGGCATTGAAGGAACCGTGAGCGGTGGAAAAGGGGTCGAGGAAGACGGGAACGCTCCTCACAAAGGAATATTCGCATCCTGCGGCTCGTGAGAACTCTCTCTCTCTCTCTCTCTCTCCTCTTCTCTCTTTCCATCTTCCTGTCTCTGTCTCTACTTTCTCGTACTTCTACGCACCTTCAATTCTTCTTGAAATCTCGACGCGCCGAAACGGATTTCTGAACAGCCGCCTCGGGAAAAAGCTTTGAACGGTGAACGTCGACCCATTACTTAGGAACGCGGCTCCCGTTGTTTTCGTTGCTGCTCGCCGACATAGAGTGCAATTAATGGAACACGCCGCGGCGAATCCCGTGAACCTGTGCCTCGACAATTTAAGAAATTGCTCCTTCAAGCCCCTCTTCGTCACGCGTTTCCGAAACTCGATTATTCTGGACTCTCACGCGGCTTTGCTCCTCGCTCTGATGTATGCAGCCGACGCGTGGCTGCGCGTGGAATCCACTTTCAACTCCCCTTTCGCACCGGTGCAAATAATTTCATTCAAAGTCTCCGAAAATTCTCGTCAATTTCGTGTCTTCACCCAATAAAAATAGAACTAGGTTTTTGCAGATATTCTTTTTGATAATTTTTAATCTATGCAATCGGTTTTACATCGAATTGAACCCGTTTTCTCTTACAACAGTTGAGCCTTTTACAATTTATAGAATACAGACGAGTTTACTATTATAGATTGCAAGGAATGTTTAATTTTCGAGTTAATAAAAAATACGATTGGATCCGAACCGGACCAAGGTTCATTTCCGAGTGGAAAGGACTCGCGTAGAAGAAAAATCGTGGAGGTTGGCGAGGAAAAAAATTTTGACGATGGCTGCGTCCATGTGGCCATTTCAATTGCGACAAGCTAATAATATTAAAACTGTATTGACTTTTGGTACGGTAAATTCGAGACAAGTTCATTGACCCCTAGCAGTTCTGCAAGGTTGAGGAGGGTGCTTCGGGGCCCGGAAATGGAAATTCAGAAGAAAAATAGAATTCCGCTCCGGCAGCGTAGGTCTCCTTTACGACGATGATCCAGCGGAGGCGAACGAGTGCTAAGTCGGGGCAAGATTAAAAACAGTAAATGCCGTTCGCCATAATGGCCGATCGTAAAAGTCGCTCGTTCCGGCGCGTAGAAAGTCGACGGAACGGCGGCGGCGACGACGGTCCGCGTTCCGCGGGTGAGACAGTCGCCGGGGAACGCGCGAGCGTAATTACGGGCATTCTCTAATTCCGCGATTATGCTCGTAAAAGTTCCACGCGACGACTCCTTTACTCCGCCGATTGCTCTTTATGCCCGTTTTCAGATTAGAAAGCGTCCTCGAGCGGAATTGCTCGATCCTCTTCCTCTCGCGACGCGAGTTGAACACTTGCAATTTTCTATCGCGGTCAAGTTTGCAGAGAAAAATGGTACAATTCCATTTCGAAAGTTATACATTCGTGACGAGTCGTTTGAGAATTTTTAGAATACTCAGAGAAACATCTGTTTCGTCTTGGAACGGAACAAAGTGGAAGATTCAAGATTAAATTTCGAGCAGAAAAATTTCTAAAAATTTTCTCAATTTTCTCAAGGGATCTACGACAATCTGAAAGGCGAAGGTTCGAAAGCCCGTAAAGTAAAATAGGCGCATAAAGATCCGAGCAACCCTAGTCGTAAAATCATCAAAATCGCCGAGCTCGCGAGAGCCAAGTGCCACTACCTAATTTTTGTCCTCGCCTCAGGAATGTCGTCGATAAATCTTTACGCGGGATCAAGACGATCGAGCGCAGCGGTTCACCGCCGCGGAATGATCCACATTAAAACTTGTGAAAATGGTCGAGCTCCCCCATGAAGCCGATGGGGTTGCAGTAAATACTTGGAGCGGCGTGTAAACGGTCGCCGATGGGAATATTGTCGAAGGGTTGCGGAATCGCCGTGGATCCCGTGATCGAGCAGATTTTAAGGGCGTTTAAACGGCGTCGAGGTTACCGGTGAAATATTCTTTAAAGAGGGGGTGGGGGGCTTTAAGTAGTGCGCGGAATCGGCGGGGTGTTCGAGTTCGAACCTGGTGGTGGTTTTGCGTCGTCACATAGTAATGGCGATTCCATTTGCCGTAGCGCTGTAAAGCCTCTTTCTCTCTTTCCCTCTTTCGATTTCCTCCCCCCCTCCACGCTGCCCTGAGCTCCGTCGTTCTCCTCGCCTACTTTTATTGGACAGTTGTTTTCATTGCGAACCTCGACACGATCCATTAAACGCCGCTGCCTACGTCAACACCGGAGCCATTAGCTTTTGTTCATCGAACGGCGACCAAGCTGCCCGCGCGATCGATCGATCCTCGCCGGACGTCCCTACGCGGACGCATAAAGGATATTCGAGACGAATTCGACTCCAGACATTTTTCACCGCCGCGAATATCGATCGACGAGCGCAGCTTCGAGTCGGTTACGCTGTTTCGATCGTCGGAAACCGAGTTCTTCGACGGGTTCAATCCCTCGTGATCTTTATTCGTCTAGTTTCTTCTATATAATAAAAATGAAATGCTGTTCGTTGGTCACGACATCATGGGAGAACGGCAGGACCGATTTGGCTAATTTTTTTTTTAAATGTTCGTTGTAGTCCGAATCAGGTTTTTAGATTTAAAAAATTGGAAAAGTTGCCCGGAAACATGAAAATTCGGGAAAAAACTGAAAGTGCTTTTAGAATCATATTTCAATACAACAAAGAAACGAACGTCGTAGCTTTTAATCAATAGTTCAATAGAACGTCGCAGCTTTTAATCAATATTTCAATAGAAATTACATTATCCACGTCTGTTTGCATTATCGACATTATAAACATTCGCCAGTTAGTTAATTTCGTCTATCACTAACCCTCTCGCGAGCTCGCAAAGCGAGCGAGTAACGACTCCCCTCTAGTTCAAAATAAAAATTGTATTCATCAATTGCAAGAAACGGTAGCCATACAAGAGATCCTTTCCTCGCAGATTTGAAAATTTATCACTTACTGCTGAGAATTCCGTGTGAACGTCGATTTTTCAGTTCGAATCAGCATCATCAATTTATAGGACCTTATTAAAATCGCTAATAAGTTATTAGTAGTAACTAATGTAACTCGAGGGTCAATTTATAAATGTATTTATAGTACAATTTATTATTATCACTTGAATATTTCATCCAGCTTCTATTTTCACGATCGATTCGGAACATCTTCATTTTGAATAAAAGTCTCCGATGTACCGACGATTATGCACAGTAGTAGTCTATCCGATATCGATTACTTCAGTCTAGTAACATGTAATTTCAAAGTGTACCGACAAGCATAACTCTCCATCAGTGAATCCTAGGTCTCCTCTATTAAAGCACATTATGTCCCAGTTCGAAAACTGTTACAAATGCCTTCAATTGTAAAGAGAAGAGGTAATTACACATACTTATAGTCATAATGGCTGTCCTACATTGATTAATACAGACTTGCAATATGTGGTTGATAAGAGTGCAACGAACAGGTACTATAGCTATTGTGTCTCGAAGTTCAACAAGATATATATTTCTTTTTTTGGAATGTAATAGATTGAAACGGTTGGTTTAAAATCCGAATTTTCAGTTCACGTATTCTTGCACAAGCAGTAACATTTCTAAACGCAAACGAGTGGCTTGCGATAGGGTTATCTCCGTGCGTGCTTAAAATATTCAAGTTCCAGTAATGCGATCCATTGGGCTACACGCCCCAGAGTGTGCCCAGGTCACGGTTTACTGGGTGACGCATGACGGATTTGCAGAGCGAAGGGATAATATTTTTCAGAGCCCGTCGGAATAAGCAGAATATCCCCCTACCCTTCGCTCCTAAAATAACCGGCTTCCTAAATTTTCAATTTCTTTCAAATATTCAGAAAGTAGGATTTTCCTACTATAGAATATCATTCCTCGAAAAGTATCTCGTGTTCGCACTCTCCTCTCTTATCTGAAACGCCATGCACGATTCGAACGACTTCTTCGGCAAAAACGTTCGCCCGCGAAGGTCTTTTCGCGTAAATATTTGTGCCTTCGAATTGCAGGACAATCTGCTGGAAACAATTCAAGTTGAACCAGTGAAGGTGTAAGAAAATTAAGATACAGACTCTTTTTATTAATACAACAAATTGTAAAAAGGAATTTGACGACGAACTTGATTTTTCAAACAAATTCGATGGCTAATTTTTATTTTAAAAACCTTCTTCCCCGAGACAGAGTAATTTTTCGTTTTCGATTATAAAAAATGCTAAGAGACTGTGATACACCAGAGAATAATAAAATAATAATTTTATTGTGCTAGGCATACGAAAAATTAATGAATTAATTTGTTATCACCAATTTCTTGTGTCCGAAAAATGGGACCGAAACTTCGGATTGAAACTTCGTTGATTTTTCAAACGAATCCGACGGCTAATTTTTATTTTAGAAACCTTCTTCCCCGAGACAGAGCAATTTTTCGTTTCCGATTATAAAAAATGCTAAGAAACTGTGATACACCAGAGGATAATAAAATAATAATTTTATTGTGCTAGGCATACGAAAAATTAATGAATTAATTTGTTATCACGAATTTCTTGTGTCCGGAGAATAGGACCGAAATTTCTGAGTGAAACTTCGTTGATTTTTCAAACGAATCCGACGGCTAATTTTTATTTTAGAAACCTTCTTCCTCGAGACAGAGTAATTTTTCGTTTCCGATTATAAAAAATGCTAAGAAACTGTGATACACCAGAGGATAATAAAATAATAATTTTATTGTGCTAGGCATACGAAAAATTAATGAATTAATTTGTTATCACGAATTTCTTGTGTCCGGAGAATAGGACCGAAACTTCGTTAATATTTCATTTGCTTTTTAACAAAATCGTCGAGAAAAAAAGGTTGATAATCCAACGTTTACCAAAAATAATGCCAAATAAATGACTTTTGGATGAAGATTTGTGTTCGGGAGTGTATATGCAGAAAGTAGAATTAGTTGTTCATGGTCAGTCACACTAACCGCGTGTTTCCAAGGTTTGTCAAACTCGATTTTCGCGTAAAATTGAAATCTGACTTGAAATTACTACCGAACCGGACATCCGCGGAAATACTTGAGAGGGGATCGAAGGAACGCGATTACGATTATCATATCGTATTTATAACCTCAGAGACGGACGATAGAATACGCAGGTGGGTGGAACGACGTATTCCCGCTGCCCGGACATCGTAGGAAGAGAGCCGGACAGTTGAAGTTGGGAAACTGGCAAAGAGGAACTATTCCAGCATTTTAAAATCCCACGAGGGGTCGGCTCTCTCTTCTCCCGGTTTTCCTTTTTGCCTGGCCGGTTGTGCAAGGCGATACCAGAACGGACGGACGACCGAGAGCTGCTTTGCGATGAGATCCGTCTCAAAACGCTCGGAAAAGTATAACATCCGATACCGTAAATTTTTATTTCGTCTCTACCCTGGCGGAATATTAATGCGGAAAGTTGCGTCTCGGCTTCCCGATCGGGAAAAGAGATTGTTCCGCACGTGTTTATTCGGTCACCGTGAAATGGAACGACACATTCCCGATATTTTTATCGTTAAGGGGGCCGGCGCGGCCGTGCAAGAGTGTGCGAGCACACGCACACATCGCTAAATTCGCATATACGTATATGCAATTACAAGGTTCACGATTTTTCGAAATTACGCTTCAGCATTGCGATGAGTAGTTCAGAAGTGGTCAATTATGATTTCTAAAAGTCAGATACAGGCGGGTACGGTGCCCAAAATGCATATTTTTACGTTATAGAGGAATAATTTGTAATATTCGGCGGAGAGAAATAACAATTCGGCCTGTCAGAAACAACAATACAGCACCTCGAGGTTTCGAAATTTTGCACTAGTTGCATGACAATCTCGTTCCGAAGTTGGACGTTACAAATGTTCCCATAGAATATGGCTGATAATGCAGGTCGTACGTTATACCGTTATGCCGTTATTAGAGTAATTTATAATATTCGGCAGATATTGCCTGTCCAACACCACTGGTATTGGCCTGTCACGAGGCAACCGAAGTAAGCAAGACGTCAGAAGACAGCCGCTTCGCGTACCAGTGTTTTTGTTCAATAAATTTAGTGTTTGCATGGACGATGGACACTGTATTATCGATGGACAATATAATATCGACCTGCATTATCAGCCGTATTCTATTGAAACATTTGTAACGTCCAACTGAGGAACGAGATTGTCATGCCACTAGTGCAAAATTTCGAAAGCTTGAGGTGCTGTATTGTTGTTTCTGACAGGCCGAATTGTTATTTGTCTCCGCCGAATATTACAAATTATTCCTCTATAACGTAAAAATATGCATTTTGGGTACCGTACCCGCCTGTATCTGACTTTTAGGAATCATAATTGACCACTTTTGAACTACTCACTGCCATGGTGAAGCGTAATTTCCAAAAATCGTGAACCTTGTAATTGCATATACGTATATGCGAATTTAGCGATGTGTGCGGGCACACAAATGGCCGCGACGGCCCCCTTAACAACGTTTGCTGAATATCAGGTCGTTCGACAGTCAATTTTTTACCATTTAGAATAAGTTTTATGGCATTTTGTTCTATGATCTCTTGTTACTTTACATGCTGATAGAATGTCTGTGTTTTCTATCAGGAAAAAATTGTCAGAAGAAACATTTCTTTTTCATTCTTGTCACAATAAATCAGCGTGCTCGTTCACGGAACCAAATAGAAATCGCTCACCAACTGCAGCGTCCTTCGCATTCCCGATTACAGCCGTCTGATAAAATCGATACACAAATTGTTCATAAGCAAAACTCATCAACTATACATCGAGCAATCGATGCATCAACCGTATCGATTGCCTCCTACAAATACCCAGTAATCAGCAATCAATTGCAGCTACTCGCTCTAATCCGGGTAGGTCAGCCAACACTAATCCGAGGAAAGCCGTATCCACGCATATAATCATCGCGGAACTGCCACAAAGGGGTGCGATATACGAGGTGTGATCCAAAAGAAACCGCTCAGTTTCCTGATAAAGATAAAGTTTGACAATTTTGCTGATCGCTAGACGTGGATTCGTAAGGAGCATAACTGATTCCACACACTTTCACGGACCAAACGACTTCAATTTCTCTGTAAGGCTAGGAGAATTAGTTTAGCACATGACGTCTAAGAAATAAGTTGAAAAATGCATTTGGTCGGAATTGTAAGAAACAATACTAAAAATTGATTTTTACAACTTTTTTCGCTGGCCCAATAACGTAAGTTTAAAACATGTGATTTGTCAACTGGTATAAATTATATACGCTCTGAAAATTTCGTTGAAATTGGTTAATTGGTTTACGAGTTATAAACGATTAAAAGTGATGAAAGGCAGAATATCTTAAAAAATCACATTTTTTACCAACGTTTGATCGTTTATAACTCGCAAACCAATTAACTAATTTCTATGAAATTTTCAGAGCGTATATAATTTATACCGGTTGACCAGACACATCTTTTGAATTTTCGTTATTGGCCCAGCTAAAAAGAGTTGTAAAAATCAATTTTTAGTATTGTTTCTCACAATTCCGACCAAATGCATTTTTCAACTTATTTATGAGACGTCATTTACTAAACTAATTCTTCTTCTAGCCTTACAGAGAAGCTGAAGTCGTTTCGTCCATTTATAAAGAAGTTGTTGTGATTTAAAGTGTGTGAAATTAGTTATGCTCCTTACTGTATATGTACCAGGCTGAAAATAATATCATATATTTTTAAACTCCTCTAACATTTTTAATTTTTAATCTTTGCTGGCAAATTTCAAGAAAGTGGCGACAAATAAAATCTTATTCTCAGTGGTAGTAACCTTTATAGATCCGAAATAACTAAACATGGTACTAAGATCTGTGGAATTTTATATTCTGGCATTTTTTGGAAATTTTCAGAAACCATAAATGATCAACAGACCGCGTTCCTTATTTACGAGAAACACGAGTGCAATTTAAAGCAATAGGGGTCAAAGAACTTAAGAATAAAGGCGTGCTGTTGCATAAAAGTGTGCAGCTCGATGAAAATTGACAGATCGGTACACAAGGGAAGTGTCGAGCGAAGGTACCAGAATTTATCTGGCGCGTCGCGAAGAAACTGACAGAGTTCAGTTTCTTTCTGATCACAGTTCGTATGGAAAACCGTCGTTCGAGTTACCAGCTGTCCGTCTCCTTTTTTCCTCATATGATTCGAATAATAACGTGCGCGCAACGATGACAGGCGAATAGAATAGTGTCTAGGCGGAGAGGATCGAGGTTGTTCTCTCGGTTTGCGAGGTAGGCGTCTCACGGAGGGAATCTATTCCATCTGTCGGTTGGTCTGGTGAACCGTGCCGTTGATTGCCCATGGGAGCAGCATCGCGATCCCGCAGATGAGAATACAGTGGAAAAGTTTCTCCTCTCCATCGGGATATCGTAACGCGCCGCGCCGAGAATGACGTGTAATGTGTCTTTTTAAGCGGGCATGCTATGTGCTTGTCACGTCCGCGATTCTCATCGACGTTCCCCGGACGTAATCCTATTCCCCTCGAGGGAGCAAATCTTCGAGTATGATTTTCCTCAAACAATTCGTCCTGTGCCCTCTTTATTTACCGGCGCACCCCCATCTTCTCCATTATTCCTTCCTGTCTCAACAAGCAAACACCTTGCGTCCTCCCAAATATTTTCCACTTTTGTGCGTGGTTGAAAAATTATTTTTTCCGACAATAGATTGTCTCGGCTTTGCACTCGAATGATGACAAAACAGTTGTAATATTATTAAATTCGTCTGTATCCCATAAATTACAAGAAACTCAACTGTTGTGTGAGAGAACGGGTTCAATTCGATGCGCGCAATGTAAGAAAGATTAAAGTCCAAACGACTAAAAAGTGTTAAAACTGCTGAAAATTGCAACTAAAGTGTTGCGAAACACCGAAACGTGTTCAGCCCAGCGGAAATCGGATCGAATCGCGTGACCCATAAACAAGCATAAATCAGCGCCGGTCGGTAACGCATTAAAACATTAAATCGGTACGAGCAGGGTGCGGATCACCGGAAGGAAGATCGTTTTCGTGGAAGTGGTGCGAGCGAGGAAAAATCCGCCGGCATCTCGTCCGCCATGGAAAACTCGAATATCCAAGCCACGGGTCTATCTGTCCGCCTCCGGCCCTCGCGTCCTCCCGGTGCGATCTCCACCCCCGGGCATCCCCCATCCACCATTTCTGTCTCCGAAGGGATAAAATACTCCGAGAGCAGCAAATCCCTCGGGCATTTGCGGTGGCCATCCCGGCCGGACCGAAAACAGGGGTTGGAGCACAGGAAGGCCGATAGAGCAGAGCCATGGAAGAGGAAACCGACGGGGGGATGGTGTGGGGGGGTGTGAGAGTTGCCCGTTTCCATGTTTTTAATCACTTTGCACGCAGCCAATGGCATGGAACGGGGGGGAAACGACGGGCGGGGGTGGTTTCGCGAAATGTTTCCTACTGTTTTCAGCCTGGACCCCTTTCTCCACCTCCTCGCTACACCCTCAACCCCCCCTGTATCTCTATACCGGAACTATATCTATCCACCGGATAGTATTTCTCTCCTCTCGCTCTTTCTCTCTCTCTCTCTGTTCCTTATCTGCCCTACTATTTTTTTTCTTCCACGCCGGATTTTTTAATAAATCCGTTTCGCTCTCTTTTTGTCCGTTTCCAACGTTTCGCGTGTTCGCCAGCCGGTCCCGTGAAACGTTCCCCGATGGCTCGGACCCCGACCGAGAGCGCATTTGCATGCGTCATCTATTCTCGGACGTCCTCTATTATGCATCTGGGCTATGGGATTCTCATGGGCGACTCGTTCTTTTGCGTTCGTTGCGCTGCCTCTCGCTTTGATTTCATTCGACTCGCCCCTTCCGACAGGAACGTTCTTGATTGTTCGCTGCTGAGTCTTCTTCCTTCGATGTTTCCTGGACGTTTATCCGTGACCATCCGGCTGAACGAGATTCTTCTTCCCGGGTCTTTGCCTCCGGTAGACTCCCACTATGTCGTTAATGTTCAAACATCGAGGCTGTACGGTAATGCTTCGACGTATACGAAGAAGATGTGCACACAAATCACACCTTCAACGTGTCTGCTCAATCTCTCCGGCTCACTCGCAAGTCCCACCGCAGCGAGTCAGCTCTCCCGTTCCCAGCGAATCAAGCTCAATCAATCATCCCCGCGATCTCAGTCACTCAGCGCGTCTCAATCTCGCCGATCCAAAGTCTGCCAATTATCATCTGCACATCATCATCGTCTCACAGTCGCAGCGTTTTACATTCCACCCTCGCGGATCGTCCCTCTCTCTCTCTCTCTCCTTGTATCTTCCCTTCCGAGCTAATCAATCACTCGGAGGATTCTCCCTCGAATTCTCAGCGGGTCTACCCACCCTCAGGACCGGTCTATCATCCTTCCAGCATATCCCCAGTCGCTCTTTCGCGTATCTCGAACGCACTATCCGTCGCTCGCCACTTCTTCCTTTTCAATTTTCTCTCCGCCCCCGCGAGCAATAGAGCCGTCTCTCGCGGAACCGTTTTGTAAGCTCCGAAACCCTGGATGCTACTGACACCGGGAGATGAACACACCGACGCCGGCGTCGCGTCGCCTCGTTTCGCCGTGAAAACGACGCCCCGTTGACAGTCGTGACCATTACGCGACGCCGACGACGAGAACTACGAGACGCGCCGGTATTTTCCCCATTTCTACCATCCCCCTATCCACCACCACCATCGCCTCATTTTCAACGTTGTTGTTGTTGTTGTTGTTGCTGCTGCTATTGCGACTGCAGCCACGGTTGATGCTGTTGCAGCTGTGTGTTACACGCCGCCGGAATGCGGTCTACGTCAAATGCGAGAGCGACGAAACGACCCGGCGAACGTTCAATGGGATAAATGCTACGGCGAACGGGGCGAAGGACGACAAGGGGCATGGCGTCAACTGTTAAACGAATACTTCTGGTATTCCTCTTCCCGAGGAATCCCGCTCTCCCGAGATAGAAACACGCCACGGTAATCGATACTTCCTGTGTGTATGTGTGCGCTCTTTGCCTCCCTCCGTCACCCCGGCATTCCATGTCTCCCTTTGTGCGTCGCGGAAAAATCGTCGGATGCGAGAATCTACGCGATAAACGGAAGCATCTGTTTGGTTAATTTGACCGAAGCCTCCCCCGAGCGATTAAATTGAGGTCGATAAACGTCTTATGGCCGAGAACGTCGATTTTTTAAAAAGTTCTCGGCTGTTTGATCGAATTTTTGAGGAAACTCCATACATTCTTGTTAAGTTTCCATTCTTTCTTTACGGAGGTTGGTATTGTTGCGAAATGTATTATTTGTCTTGAAATCAATGCATGAAACAATGCATAAAAGCGTACGTGAACTGTGATTCGTGTTCGCTACGCTTACAATTAGTATTTATGTGGGGTTAATATTGTTGCAACGGTTTCTATAAATAAACCGATGTTAATTTATCTAACCTAGCGGGGCTGCACTTTATTAAATATGCAACGCGCAAGTGCGCTCGATGTCATTCACTCGCCAAACCGGAGTGTGTATATACATCTCAATAATACTGTTACGTGTGCTGGGTTGCAATGTTCTCTGCCACAAAGTGTTCATTTAATTGCACTCAACGTTGAAAGCATCGCCACTAAGGTGTTAATAATCATTATGCACCCTGCTTTTGGTTGCACCTACTTTTTGTCTCTAGCCGGTGCCTCTCGCTGTACTGTATGCACGTCGTACTTTTATCGTTTCCTCTCAATGCATTTTAATTAGCTTCTTCGTGAACGGAAATTCATCTTTATCATACGTCTATTTTTACCATGCAGCTATAGGTAACCTATTTATAACCTTCTGAATAGTGTTTCGTAAAAATGGAACACCATCATCGTGTAATAACGGTGACTGTGTATAATGAAAAATTTCAGTGTTATTTATGGTGCGAGTATGTATTAGTGAATAATTTCCAAGTCGATCGTGAAATTTTAAATGAGTCTCCAACAATGTGACAACGTTGGACTCTTCCAGTGTATTTCAGAGAAATTCATACTAATCATTAGACTGCGGATTTTATGCATTTATAACAAAAATGGGCACGTACATTTTAAAACAGTGGACATGTTAAAAATATTTAAGAACATCAATGTATTAGGTTCAGCTTAATAGGATAATTAAAAGAAGAATGCAATTTTTATTTGGCTCCTGTGTCCTGCAATCGATACGAACATGTTCGGTATTAAAGTAAACGGGTCAGAGGAAGATATTAGACCCTTGGGTCTATCTTCTCCTGAGAAGAGAACAAAAATTAATTCTTCTTAATTCTTGCTAATTAAGCCATGACATCACCGACTACGCTATGAAGTCAAAAATATATGGTGCCATTTAAAAATCATCGATGACCTTCCGAAGACCTTGAAAACGACAACACTCGGAACATTTTCACAATTTTTCTCTGTAACATTTTCTTCGTTATTGTTACCACAATATATATATATATATATTGTTTTTTATAATTATAATTTATTTATAATTATTCCAGGCAAATTTCGAGAAAGTGGGAACAAATAGAATCTTATTTTCAGTGGCAGTAGCCTTTCTAGATCCGAAATAAATGAAAATTCTATTAAACTCTGTGAAATTCTATAATTTTCGAACATTTCTAGAAGCCATAAATCCATAAAGATCCGCAGTCTACTAATTATCTAGCAGGTTTTAAGTAACCAAGCCAGGAGTGACAGACGAAAGAAAAGTCATTTTACTTTTATTAGGTTGTAAAGAAAGAAATGCAGGATTTTTGTTGCTTTGTTTTAATCGCAATTTTATACGAATAGATATTTACCTTATTTAATAAGAAGTTATATGCCATTTTAAAGCTTGTTTTACGTTCTATTTAATTATGTTTTTGATATTTAATTTTACTCAACATTTTATTAAACTATTCGGCTTTTATTTCAGGGTGTCAAAACTCGATTTTCGCATTATTTATTTCTATGAGCACTGTGCATTTGTTGACACTTCCTTCGCCCCGTACTTCGTTGATATCCCGAGCCGCTCGAGCCGCGCTTCGGCCTAGTTTGAACTCATAGAAAAAAAATAATGCAAAAAACGCGTTTTGAAATGCTGAAATAAAATCCAAATAAGTTACTAAAAATTCGAATACAATTAAATATCCAAAGCATAATGAAGTAGAGCGTAGAACAAGCTTTAAAATATTCATTGGTATAAAATTGCAATTAAAACAAGGGAACGAAATCCTGCATCTCTTTCTTTACAACCTAATATTTTAAGATCGCAAGTGGCGAAGATCCAGCTTCTGAAACTTGTACAATCAATTGTAAAGATTCAGGCGGGTGAGAACGAAGTCCTTCAAATATTGAAGCGATGCTCCTCTCGTTTCCAGGCAAGAAGAGAGCGACAGAGAGAGGGAGGAAGAGGGAGAGAGGACGAGCATCGATTTCCCCGAGCCGCGGTTAATTCATCCCCGTCGACAGGGCGCATCTCTCTTCTTGCGGCCACGTACACGAGGCGGAGAGCGTTCGGTGGCCCCCGTGTATCGATTACGGGCATATCCGATTCCTCTCGTTCTTTTTGCGCGTCCTGTCGTCGACGACGACGGCGACGTCGTCGGTCGTCTGTACGGCTTTGTTACCCGGGTAAAACACTAACGTCGACGTAAATGCGCGCGCGACGGCGACGACGGCGACGTCGGCGTTGAGTTTCATCGTATCGGAGTCGACCGGAGAAGCGTCGTTACGCGCGCGGCTCAGCTCGCTTTCACGATCCCGAACCTATTGTCGAGCCTCGGAGAAGAAAGGATCCGCTTCTGGCACAGGATAATTAGCTCAGGTATAAATGTCACCGGCCCGGCCCCGGATGATCTTTCGGTTTCCTAGCCCGGGAACCACCTAACGCTGCGTATCCACGTGACAAGCGCCGGTTTCACAGCTCTTTGTCCGGATTAACCTTTAACCCTTCCAGCACGAGTCCGTGCAGGGTGTATTTATATAACGACAATTAACCCTGTGCACAGCGTGTCCTGTTTTCACTTGCCCGCATGATTGTGCTGGAAATTGTAGTTTGTCTAGAAAAATGTTGAAAGTGAAATTTGTTCGTCCCGCAACTACCGTTTCCGTTCGAAACACGGAAACTCGTAACAGCGAAGCCTGATCTGGACACGCAGCGCAAGTGTATCAAACTACATCCCTTCCAGCCGAACAATTAAAGGTAGAACTAACCCCGGACCTGTCCGATAGCTGTAATTTCTGGACAGGAAGACTCGGAGTGTATCAAACTCTGTCTCGCCCGATGGAACTGTTGGCGATTCCTCCGCGGGGATACAATTACGTTTTTCGGAAAAGGAACGTGTGGATAACGAAATCGTAGATAAGAATTTAACGCCCTGCACTCGGATTTTACTTTACCTAATATGATGTTCTTCATTCTATCGATATACGATACTCTCAGTAGTTTATTAGAGTAAACGTTCAGTAATTTATCGAATGGAAATTTAATAATGTGACGAGTATTTTGAATAATGGTATGACTTTTTAAAACATTTTTCTCACATAGTAATACAGCACTGTCCCAGAGTTGTAAAATGATCGATCCCGATTCCAATTAGCTGGATAGCCGAATCAGCAAGAATAATTCCCGTTTATTCTCAAAGGTCTCGGAACGGCCGGGTTCGAAGCGGGAGGAATCACTTAACCGTGGGACACGGAAGCAAATCGAATAAAATCGAAGCAGGAATCGCATTCCCCGAGTTGCTACGCGATAGATAAGCACCGTATCGTCGAAGGATTTCGCGTTAGTGCCTTCGCCGGGGACGATCCCCGCCGCGGAATTAACTTTTAAGGGTGGACGGTGATTTATCGCGTCCCCGTTTCGAAGGTTTTCCATTCTGCAAGGTGAATGCAATGCACTCATCGATTATCGTACACGTTGCTCTCGTTGTCACGCGGTGCTTCATTCGGTCAACAATGCTCCCTACACGTACTCTGCCTGTTATTGATCACCCATTTGTCACGTACCGTTGTTTTTCCTCCCCGTTTTTAGCTCCGGGTTTTTTACCGTGCCCGGCGTGGCGTCTCTTTGACACGCCGGGGAAAAATCTCCGGCTACCCTGGAACAGCCGCTCCTGTTTACAAATGTTCCAGCAGCGTTTATGCGAATTTTTTCAGCCTCTTCTTCACGCCGGCCACCTCCGACCGGCCAAAGTGTGATTAGAGCTTCAACATAGTCCTCCACTTTCTCTAATTAATCTCTCTAGATCTTTCTCTGGGGAACTTGATCGAATCGGTTTGTGGAAATTCGAAGAATTCAGAAATGTATCAACGACAGTGGGTGTGGAAAGTATTCGTACACTGAAAAATGTCAAACAAAACTGTGAAATTCTTGTTCATTAATTATTTTTTCTGGAAACAATGAATACGTTTCAGTTTCGATGTTCATGCAATTTTCGATTTCTATAGACAAATTTGAAGAAAGTAGCATGGAACAGAATCTTATTTTGGAAAGAAATAGAAATTTTCACAATGTCTAATTTTTGCAGGTGAATTTCAAGAAACTGGGGAAACAAAGGAAATCTTATTTTCATTGGTAGCAGCCTTTACAGATCTGAAATGAACAAAAGTCGTATTAAATTCTATGGAATTTGACATTTTGGCATTTTTTGAAAATTAGTAGGACCCATACATGCACAAAGATCCGCAGCCCAGTTATGAATAATAAGGTGCGCGTGATTATCCGCAGCAGCTCGTGCCCAATTAGTTCGGATAGCAGCTCGAGTGCGATAACGAACGAATTCACGGGGAGGACGATTTCGTTGTCCAGCACGCATTTGGCAAGCTTCCGGCGGCAGGGCGATGGTGGAAGCCGTTGGCGTTCATTTCTGACTAATCGGATAAATATTTAAGAAATCCAGGATTGCCGGGGCGCGGACGCCATAAGACGTAATTCCACGGTCGACGACGTGTTAAAAGGCGGTCAGGTACTGCGGCACGGGTCGAGTTACCCGGGGCGCACCCGCTTCCACAGAGGTAGAGGAGACTAGTGGGCTTGCACGCGACAGAGAGAATTAATTCCGAGCCTATGGCTGTCCCGGTCTACCGCAGACCGTTTCTCCCGTGCTCCGGCTGGGGCCACGGTCAGTGAATTTTTCATGCATCCTTTCGGAGTCACGTAATGAAGGATAAAAGTTGCACAGGCCCCAAGTATGTCGGGAGATAAGGGAATGTAATTTTAAAGCCGGCGCGAGAGCCGCCCGCCGAGACGCGGTCGAATCCCGGAATTTAACGGCCGTCGACGACGGCGTATTCGTCGTCCCCGATTAAGCGCAACAACTGGAACGATTCGTTCCGTTTCAATTTCAACCGGGCCCGATCCGCCTCGGCCCGCTGCGCGCCGTGAATTCCACAGGAACACCGGCCGAGAGGGATGCCTGAATCTTTCATTCCTCTCTGTTTTCAAGACTTAAATTCTACCGGATCTCGAACACCGACGCACCAACACCGTCCACCGACCTTTCTCCCTGGCGACAAATTGTCACGTTGTTCTACCCTGCCTTCACCAGATTCCCCGAGCCGTTCTACGATCTACCGTCTGGGGAAAAAAAGTCTACACGCGCGCTCGCTCGACTTCGATCGCTTCGGGAAGTTCTCCATCTTGCTGCGTCCACGATAATATAATTTGTACGCTGTCGATTTTGTGATTTAGACGAAATGAAAAACGGTGAAGATGTCCGACGATTTTGGGAACGCTGAAGAAACGAACGTCTGCGCTCAATTTCTGCTTTACATAGAATTTTTAGTGGAAATATTAACGGAGATTTAGATGAAATGCAAAACGGGAAAAATGTTCGACGATTTTGGAAACACTGAGAAAACGAACGTCTGCGCTCAATTTCTGCTTTACATAGAATTTTTAGTGGGAATATTAACTGAGACTGAGATTTAGATGAAGTGCAAAACGGTGAAAATGTCTGACGATTTTGGAAACACTGAGAAAACGAACGTCTGCACTCAATTTCTGCTTTACATAGAATTTTTAGTGGAAATATTAACGGAGATTTAGATGAAATGCAAAACGGGAAAAATGTTTGACGATTTTGGAAACACTGAGAAAACGAACGTTAAAACGAATATTAACTGAGACGGACACGATCGGGCCCCGCGAAACTCCTGAAGATTAAATGATCACGTGTCGCGGCAGAGTCCCTCACGTTTTAATTTCAGTAAAATAGTGCTCACGATCCCATAGGAGTTTCATGTCTGCATGAGAACGTTCATAAAAACACAAGATTAAATATTCGTTTGATATTATGAAACGTACGCGAACGTGGCGTCACCATGCGATAATCCAATGAGCGAAGAGCTGATCAGTCAACGTGACTTATTATTGGATTACGGGTGTTCACGCAAATCTACGTATTTATAGTCGAGCATTGATAATGTCAGACGCAATAGAACGCTGTTCCCTGTGGATACTAGTAATATCATCGAATAACAAACAATAAAGTCCATCGGGAATTTCAACGTGTATTATTAACGTTGCAGAGTGAAGTTCTGCGGATTCTACGAGACTTGTTGTAAAAATGGAATCATTCTGAAAAACTAGAGATTTATTAATCCAGAATCGTAGTCAAAGTAGAAGCTACTAAATGACAAGCTTCTTGTCGCAATTGTCTTATAAAAATGATTAATTCACCCAATTTCGTATAGCAGTGAAGAAACATTTTTAAAAAGGAGTTCTGCAGATTCTACGGGACTTGTTGAAAAATAGAATCATTCCGAAAAACTAGGGATTTATTAATCCAGAATCGTAGTCAAAGTAGAAGCTATTAAATGGCAAGCTTCTTGTCGCAATAGTCTTATAAAAATTATTAATTCACCCAATTTCGCGTAGCAGTGAAGAAACGTTTTTAAAAAAGAGTTGATAAAATTAATTGGTCTGTGCATGAAGCTCCGACTCGTTCACGAATTTAGACAGCTCGAAATATTAGGTTGTTGCATATGAAATGTCCGATTTTAGAATGCAAATGTTGCAATGCGTTTTGATCAAGAAATACTATTACAGTTGTCAGGTTCATTGTACGTCACTTTGAGGTACAAAGCTTACGATCCTATTTTCAATTTTAATTTACACATACAAATTTCCTATCAAGTGCATTTGATTTCAACATCAATCAATGCGATTGTCGCGTGCTCTTTTATGTATGCCTGGAGAAACAACATGTTGACGATAGCATTATGTGATATTTGGTAAAATGTGACTTATATCAATAGACTGCGGATTCTATGCATTTAGGGCAAAAATGAGTGGGTGCAATTTAAAACGGTAGAAAGGCTGCAGTGATTTCAGATTACTAATCTATGTATTTTTCTCAGCTTGATAAAGTTATTACAAGTAAGAAGAAACCATTTATATTGCTCCAGTCGTTCGCAATTCGTGCAAACAATTTTTATTTTGTAAAAAGAACAACAAAATAGAGCGGACAATATTGCAAATGAAGCATGTGTGACGAAAAATTCAATGTCTACCATAATACGATCAAGAAACGTGTAATTCTTTGATCGATAAGAGATAGTTGCGGTTGTTTAACGTTACTGTTCAAAATCGGAAATTTCATATGCAACGACCTAATGGTAATCCCTCGATTGGAATCGGATTAATTTACCGGCGAGAAACGGACGCCGTCCGAGACAGAAGTTCGAGCTTGTTCGACGGCGATTTTAAAGAGGAAAGGTTAGCCGGGGAATGGTAGCTAGCGTCTCGGACTCCTCAGTCGATCGGATACGCGAGACCAAAGTGATTATGCATCAAAGCGAGCCTCTTGAGGTCCGGAATATCGAATCGATATACGAACCCCTCTCCCGTGCACCAGCCCCCGTTCATCCTCATCATCCTATCCACAACCTGTTCCCCACTCCTTTTACCGAAGTGCTCCCCCTTTCCTGTGAAACGCTACGTGTCTGCCTTTGCTTTCTCTCTCCCCTACACCACGCTAATCTCATGATTGCACTGATTAGCCCCACCTGCCCCTCCCCCTCGCGCCAGTCTCTGTCCCATCTGATCCCTCAATCGCCAGACTCGATCATGATCCACCTAGTGAGAATCGAGCTGGCAGGGGAACGATCCAGAGGGTTAGACGACTGATCGCTGCGGAGCCAGACAGAAATCCGTCAAACTCGATCCGGCTCGAAGAATGTGCCGTCGAGTTCTTCGGTGATCCTAATCAGCGACAAATTAGATCAACGCTGCATGCCGATTTTTAACCGACTTCGAAAAAGGAGAAGGTTACTCAATTCGATCTGTATGTGCCTTTTTTTCGCTTTTTTTCTGTGTATGTTCACCGATTACGCTGAGATGGATGAACCAATCGGGACGAAACCTTTTGCATCTTGTAGAGTATGTTCCCGGGATGGTCCCGTGCAAAAAAAAATTTACGTGGTTTTATTAATTACGATTTTATTTGCGAAAATGTAGGGTGGTGATGCCGTTGTGAACTCCGCTGAATGTTAGATATTAGAAACAGTAACGACGCGACGTCGTTACCGTTCTCGATTGTGGCTTTCAGATATTTATAAATTACGATTTGGAATGTGACGGCTGACAGAGATAAAAAGTGTGAAATAAAAAAAATTTTATAAAAAAAACAATTAAACCGACTTCGAAAAAACGCACTGAAAAGTATCAAATAATTTCCATTTCATTTATGGTGAATACACGCGAACTTAAATACGATACAATCTTTTCGGAGGCGGCGCAAAATTGAAAATTTTCCAAACGACAGATGTTGCTGATTATGATTTCATAGGAATATGATGGACTTGGAAATCAGTAGGTGGGAAGAGAAGATACATTAATATGTGAAAGCGTGTAGAAGAATTTAAGAATTTTCGTAATTTCCAGTGTCGAAAATTTTCAATTTTGCGCCGCCTCCGAAAAGATTGTATTGTATTTAAGTTCGTGTGTATTCGCATAAATGAAATGGAAATTATTTTATACTTTTTAGCGCGTTTTTTCGAAGTCGATTTAATGTTTTTTTTAAAGTTTTTTTTTATCTAATAGATCCAAACGAAGCCGGTCTGTCGGGGAATCTCGAACGATTCGGTCGTTATTCTGGATTGTTTCTTTATCTTCTTACTTGAACAACGATGAGATACAATTCTATTTTGGTTGATTTCTGGTCATCATCATTGGTGAATGTTTTACCATTCCAAGAGTTTTGTACACTTCGAAATAAAAGGTAATCTGATATGTATGACGGATGTGACATCACTTGCCAGCGAAGCACCAATAATTTATCCAATAAGTTATCATGGTGGAACACGTGAAAAATTATTGCAGCTTGGGTGGCAAGTGATGTCACACTTCGTGATGTCCACCATCAGAGTTGGGCAATGATTTTATTCGAATAAAAATGTCGAATAAAGTGGGTTTTTTCCAAGTGGTTTTTAAACCAACTTTATTCGATATTTTTTATTTGAATAAAATTTTTGCACAACTCTGTCCATCATATACAGTGACTCCCAATAATATTCGGACACTCTTAAAAAGACCATAACTTTTTTAAGATTGTACTATACGATTTGAAATTTTTGGAGAAATTAGAACAGTTGGTTTGCTGCACAACGTGACAAAATTTTTTGAAAACAACTGCAAGTTGTCGGAATTGCAGAGAAAATACTAAAAGTTGTATTTTTCAACTTTTTTACGTGGGCTTATATGGAAAATTTAAAAAACACGTTTCGTAGATCGGTATCAATTAAACATATTCTGAAAATTTCATAAAAATCGGCGTTGTAAGAAGCTGAAAAAGTTTAATGATGGTAAAAATTGCAGTTTTTCACGATTTTCGGCCTCCAACACTGCAGTAATTCTAAGGATTCTTAAATCTTTCAATGCCTGTCGTTTTTTCCCGCTTCAACTCTGGTCTCTATGAAACTTTCACAGTGCATATAATTGACACAGATCTACGAAACGTATTTTTTAAAAGTTCAATGTAGGTCCGCATAAAAAAGTTGTAAAATGCAACTTTTAGTTACTTCTCTACAATTCCGACCAAATGCAATTTTTGAAAAAAATCACATCCTGTAGTAAACTAAATGCTCTAGCTTCCCAAAAAAGTTCAAATCGCATAGTCCAATATTGAAAAAATTATGGTGTTTTCAAGAGTGTCCGAATATTAGAGGGAGTTACTGTAGCTCGAGAATTGCACCATCAGATTACCATTTATTTCGAAGTTTACAAAACTCTCTCAATGGTGAGACATACATTAATGATGATGACCTGAAATCGCACTTGGATCGGTTTTTTGCCGATGAGGACCAGAAGTTTTATGAGCGCGGAATTGTGAAGCTACCAAAAAAAGCGGTAAAAGATCATCGAAAATACCGAAGTAACTTTCTTGCCAACGTATTTTCGTGCGGTTGAAATGCTTCGCGAAGATCGCGCGATTTACGGAACAGCCTGATGCATATTTAAACCGGTTAAATCGCGGGCACGTTTTTAAGCGTCGATCATGCCGCCGCATAGTTACGCCGCACATGCATTTTCTATTCTCTTACAGTAATAGAGACGTTGCAATTAATGCAAATGATTCGTGCCGCTTTCACCGGCGGGCGCACCGAGCTGCCGCCGGCAAGAATCATCTGGAACTATCTGCATATATTACTGTAAATGATTCTAATCGCAGTGAACCGTAAGTGTCCGGCTGCGGCAGATAAGCATAATTGAAGCAGCGTGTACGTCACACAGCGCACCGGCGAGGTGAAAGTTCACCGGTTGAATATTATCGCGGTGCAGGTGGAGCAAAGGGTTAGTTGAATGTAGTATGCGAGCCGAAGGAATGAATAAAAACCCCGGCAGGGGAAACGTTCGTTTGAATGGTGCGTGGATCGGAGATCTGAATAGAGTTTCTGCGAATAGAAAAAGAAAGAAGAAGAAGAGGGCAAAAGGTTCGACCGGGAAAATAGCTGCGAATATTTTTCTGCGTTTCACGGTGGGAAAATGGTGGGAAATATCGGTTGCGTAAGCGGCACGCACGATTTATTGAATTCTTTGTCGGCGAATAACCGAGAGCCTTTTTAACTAGAATGGAAAATCGCTCGTCGGAGAACGAGCCTACGACGATTTCTTATTTTTCGGACCAGAAGGTTTTTTAACGCTAACCCTACCACCACCGGTCAAATGACCGGTTTTATATTTTTCATCTTACAATTATTGAAATGATGAAGTCTCACTTGCATGGAAATTGATTAGATAAATTTCTTTATCCAAGCATATTGTTATAAAAATTGCGCGAAATCGAAATAAATAGAGGCGCATCATTTTTGCAAGCTAAAACATTTTCATCGCTTCCAGCGAATTCAGACAATCTGTAAAACTGTGGATTTTACAATAATTATGGCAAGTATTCCAACTTATTAACACTTCAGTTACTGGATTAATGCAAATGAAATATTTGCTAGTGTAGTCGACACCTTTGTTCATGCTTGAAACACTAAATTTAAAGTTCTAAGATTGCAAATGCTACGTGCGAGCAACTAAAAGTTAAGTGTCACTGTCTGATTGACTTTTTTAGAGCTGAAATCAACACCAAGGAGAATAATCCTACATACAGTGACTCCCATTAATATTCGGACGCTCTCAAAAAAAACGATAATTCTGTTAATATTCGACTATGCGGTTTGAACTCTTTTGGGTAGCTAGAGTAATTAGCTTACTACAGAATGTGACAAGAAATTTTGTCAGAAATTGCATTTGGTCGGAATTGTGGAGAAAATACTAAAAGTTGCATTTTACAACTTTTTTATGCGGACCTATATTGAAATTTTAAAAAACTGTGGAAGTTTCATAGAAATCGGTTGATGCGGGAAAAAACGACAGGCATTGAAAGATGTAAGAATCCTTAGAATTACTGCCGAAAATCATGAAAAACTGCAATTTTTACCACCATTAAACCTTTGTAACATTTTCAGAATATGTTTAATTGATACAGGTCTACGAAACGTGTGTTCTAAATTTTCCATATCAGCATACAATAGTTGAAAAATACAACTTTCAGTATTTTCTCTGCAATTCCGACAACATGCCAGTTTACTTCAAAAATTTTTCACACGTTGTGTAGCAAAGCAATTCTTCTAATTTCTCCAAAAATTTCAAATCGTATAGTACAATCTTAAAAAAGTTATGGTCTTTTTAAGAGTGTCCGAATATCAGTGGGAATCACTGTATAGTCGATGATCAGTCTCTAAAGTTCTGCAGTATAGATATGATGAAGGTCCAAACGAAGTCTTCAATTATTTATTTGCAGCGCACCATGTGTACACGGTGCAAGTTAATGTTTTATAGTACTATTAATTATTCCCAGAGAAAGTACGTCAGTCGACGTCGGAGAAGTAAGTGGAAAGTTCAGTTTTTCTAAGGAAAATAAGGTCGTAGTTGTCAGGCATATTAATGACACTTCTACTTTGCTTAAAAGATTTCCAAGAGCGTTTCCCTCGAAGGAAAACTTCACCTTTCATTGCATAATTGAAGCATACATTCGCTCCTTACGAACCTATTGTCCCCATTGTGTTCGTGACGGCATTGTTTGTTTAACATGAAGCTATTTTAAACTGTTTGGAACAGGAGCTCTCGCATTAGCTCGGAAACGATCTGCACTCTTAGAAGAAGAGGGAAACATTATTTCGGACGGCTGCGAAAATCATCATTTAATATATCATCATTCTGGATGATACATTAGGTTTATAAAATTATGTTTCTTTTTATTCAAGTGTTTTAAAATGCCAATTAAATTAGGAAAGGAAGTGAAACGGGTGGTAACCTGGAGGTTCTAGATCTGACGAACCAGCCACGCGAGGGAAAGTATGCTACCCTTACCTTTTAACTGGGGATGACAAGTTAATTCCTCATCCGTGTTCGCCATCGCATATTAAGTCTTTTACTTTATGGGACTGTATCGTACCGTTGTATCTGAACCTTTTCATTTTTAGGATTGATGGTCGCAAGAACCCGATGTGACAAGCGGAAGACTTGAATTTAAAACAAAGTTACGTGATTAATTGTGGGTCCATTACTTTGGAAAATTATTAGGTTGGAGGGAAAGTTCAAAAAGTATTGTCGATCTTGAAAAAAGAATAAAATCTGCTTGGGCAGATATTTCAAATAACATCTTAAATAAGCTACTTAGTGTCCCTGACCGGCTCTTACATGTAATAAAAAATAAAGGAAAATGTACTAAATACTAAATGAAAGATAGTAAAATTAATAATGTGAGTCTATACTTGTCCACAGCTTAAACCACAATTTTAAGAAGAAATGTCATTTTTTCCAGGTTTCTGAGGAACAAAAGTATTATTCTTTGTTTGGCCGCTTTTGTTTTCTATTAGAATATGAAACTGGATAAACGGTTTCATCAAGCTTTGTTTCAGTACTATGAAAAACATAAAAATATGGTCGAGTTTATAATTATTCAGAGCACTGTAGTTTCGAAGACTGAAATTGTGAGGGACAAAAGGGACTCGATAAGATTGCGCATCGGGGCAGACCGTAGTCGGTCGTGCAAACAGTCAGTCTATTTATTATCCGTGTATCTTGTCGATCGGCCGATCCGTGTAAACAGTAGGCGGATCGAGGCGTTGCTGTACGCGTGATTCGCACGCGTCATTGCATTTCGAGTGGCTAAACAATGGGGAAAGTCTCTCGAAGAAACAACGCTCGGATAAGAAAAGGGACGGTTCTGTGAGGGGTGGTGTGGATGTAGGGGTGTGTGGGGGTGGAGAAGGAGGAGGAGGAGGTTAGTGTACAGGCGACGAAGGGAACACACTCGTTATCGGTGTACCCGTAACGGGTTTCCCGATCGCGTTTGTACCGGCGACTCTTGAACCGAATCCCGTGGCTGGATCGGATCCAGTGTAAACTTCGCTGAGCCGCTCTCGATCCAGATTGAATGTCAATTCGATCACGACGCAATTCTGTCGAGGAGACTACCCGACGCCTGGGGTGGTTCCGCTCGACACCTGACGGATCCGAGAAAATGGACGGCGAAAGTAGCAAGGGACGGTTTTTACAAATTATTTCAAAGTTTTACCAAACACGGTCAGGCCCAGAGTTAACTTCCCTGCACTACTATTTATTTCAAAGTATCATCTTCAATTTTTCAAGATCGCTGACCTTCTGTCACTCGCACTGCACTTTCTACAGAACTGTTCACATAGAACTTTATATCTGTGGTTGTTAGGAAGAACGCCGCATGTCACATAATTTTACTTTCGAGATATTGCCGTTTAAAGTTTGGTCACTAATGTTTTTAAGCCTTTATCTATTTTCATGACTTTTTCCTCAATTAATGCATAAACTGAAATGTTTTGGAAATGTGACATGCGACGTTTTTCCTGGCGACCACAGATATAACTCCAACGTACATAAATGTTTATCGAATAGAATAACTACTTCAATGCACGATGGATATCTGCTGGTGTAGACGCGACATCTTTGTTTATGCTCGGAACACTAAACTTAAAGTTTCGAGACTGTAAGCATCATATGCGAGTAACCAAAAGTTCAAGAAAAGAAGAAACGTCGTGTAATCGATGCAGATAATTTTTATTTTGCATGAAGATCCGCATTTCGGACGACATTTTGCGCTTCATAGCGCTTTAAGAAATGTTTAACAGGTGCATATTTAATTTCGAAAGTCGTACTCAATATTGTTTGCTGATAAATAATTCTGCAAGAATGGTATCTCTGACGAAGATGGCAGGCGTCCATGGAACAAAATGGCTACTAATAACGCAGGCAGGTCTAGTTGAAGCTCGCGTACGTTGAACCATTACGACAATGGAAAACTTCGGGTCCCGTTAACAAGTACAGCTCTGTATAGGACCAGAAATTTCCCAGTATACATCATCATCTCGTCGTAAACCCCTCGTTCCGCGCGAAATTTCGATCAAGCGACCGACATCGGCCGCGAGGACATAATTCCCCTCGTCGAAGATATACACGCGACAGAGAGAGAGAGAGAGAAAGAGAAAGAGAGAGAGAGAGAGAGAGAGAGAGAGAGAGAGGAAGAGAGAGGGAACACGCATACCTACACACAGAGAGAGACAGAGACGCCGGAACTGACAAAGAGAGGATGAGAGCAGAGAGGCAGGATTGCCAAGGGACCCGCTCACAATCTGCTTTGAATGAGATCGAATGGAGGTGCTCGCGGGTCATAATTAAGAGCCAGCTATTGACGTAATGCCGCACGTCACGTTGCCTCATTGTTGCTAGCTACTTGCAATTAGCTGCGCGAACAGCCAATTTGCAGGCGGCGTAATAATTATCGTTTTTGGGGGGAGAACCAGGCAAATGGGATCCTGGAATTTTCGAGGCAATGTTGTTCCGGTTGAAACGATCGATCGCTCGAAATGTAGAATACTAAACGCGTTTCTTCATCCGCGAATCGTATCCTTCAAACGCCCCCCTCCAAAAAAATAGTTGCACAACAGATCTCAGCGTAACACTTGACCCATTTTTGCTTTACGCTTCAAATGTGTTTCCTTTAGAATGTCTCGATTGAGAATATTCAGGAATAGAATATGTTCGAAAAAATTAAAAAATAAAGCTGCGGTCTTAAAGGTGAATATCGATTTGAATTTATTTTTGGTTGGCCGCGGTAGTTCGATAAAGGAACGGGGCGGCGCGGAGAAGGAACCGGTAGAAAAATATTATTCAGTCGATTTTCAGAGACAGAGGCGACCAGTTTTCCGTGGCGAACAGTCTGAGGAATATATACCAACGAAATATTAAATTCGCTCGCGATTGAATCGAAAAGAAAAATCGGGTCTGCTCGAGGATTCCGCGCTCCGGAGGAAAACCGACCGCTCCGAGCAGAAACAATCGATGTCAGTCGATTAAACCGTGCTCGAGGGGCGGGCACATTCGATCCGGATAGGATATCGGCTCGATTACGTAGCAATTCCCTCGGGAGATGGCGGGGGACGCGTTTACGGTTCCAGGGATGCGAGACCGGAAAGCGAAAGTAATGCGGGATCGCGGAGGAAGACGATTTGCTGTGAAAATCGGTAGAACTTGCGAATGCCCCCGTCTTATTCGCGACCGATACTCCGCTGTCTATAAACACGTTGTTGAAAACCGAGAACTCGATTCCCATTATCTTCTCGAGCGCTGCCGGCACAAAGTTTGTTTGTTTTAAAACATTCTTCGATATTCGAGATTCCTACAGATCTGCAAACGATTTCGTGCCTCGTTGTTTCGTCGCGAACATTTCGACGATTTTACAAATGCAGGATAAAGAAGTAATATAAAAATGATTGTTTTCATGAGAAATTTACGAGAACTGTTTTATTGGATAACGAAAATTCTAAGGTTTGGTGTATATAAATACAAACAATCCAATGCTAATCTTTGATCATGATTACTCTAAAATATTAAACATAGTCAACCTGGAAACATGATCTGATCGAAGAATAGTATCCGACCAGAGCTTTATTTTTAATTTGATAAATAATAATATAGATTGTCCCGCACTCCTGGGGCAAATCAATTTCTAAGTACCTGAACGTGTTTTGAGAACGAGAGCAGGATTTCAAACAATGAAATCCAAATCCACGTATGGAGTAATAAATCCTTCAAATCGCATTATTGCAAGCTCAAACATACTGTATAATAATATTGATCTTTTTAATGGCACGTTACAGGAATTCAAAAGAAAATTACGCAGGATTATTTGTTAATATCGTACCTGTATTTGTTTAGTTTCGCGCTTGTCCCATCTTATGTAAATTTTAAGTTAAGACTTTTTTTTGTTATGTTTCTTTTTGTTTCTTTCAGTTCTACTGTAAACAACGGTAAACATTTGTATAAAAGGACCTCGGTCCGTATATAATAATAATAATAATAAAAGTTGTATGAAATCTGAACAGACATAATCTGTGTGGCCATTGTTATATAAATATAATTTTTATTTTTCTGGGAGTGTTAAGAGAAAGACTGTCGTCCCTCGTAAACTCAAGAAAACGCATTGTCCAATATAACGGATTAAATTCTACATTGTTCGAACCAAAAAGCTGGAATTAAGGGGATCGAGAAAGCGTTTAACGTTTTCGTTTCGTTAGGTAAATAGCATCGATTCCGCGCGTCTTTTGTCGTTCCGGGGAGCGCGTTAACGGAAGAACACCGAATATCCTTGCTGGAGGAAACAGAATACAAAAGGAACGTCGACGGAAGTTATCGCGTCCGGGCTCGCGCCATCATATTGTAGTTTTCGTCGCCGGGAACGGAGAAAGTTCGTTGTAAACGGCCGTTTAATGACCGCGCCCGTTTCTGTTTTCGTAATATGGAAAAGTTGGCTCCGACGCGACGGTCCAAGTGTCGTTAGCCCGAAACGCGCGCGGCACGTGCGGCCGAAGCCTCCTTCCGTCGTGCCTACGTAATCCCTTTAGGGCAAAATTTGAGGGTTAATCGTGTTAGGGTGATGTATATCGCTAAAGCCTCTGAAAGGATTGAAGCCCGGCAAAAATGAGCGAACCAGCGCCCCGTGGGGAAACGCCTTGCCTTGTCCGTCGATCGCGGTAGTTTCGCCCGTTGTCGCTTATGCGAACCCACCCCTACGACTACCACCCCATCGTGCTCTTTCGCGGTCAGGGATTCGTTCCTCGAACACCGGCGCACAGTGGTCTAAAACGCGAAATTTAGTGACATTTTGCCCAAAAACCAACTGTATCATATAGACATCTGTTGAGTGTTTATTGCTTTCTAAATCTCCATCAACCTCGAAAATGAAAATATTAATAAAATTTAATAAAAACCATTACTGTAACAAACAGTTAAAGTTGGAAGTTTTGAAGATAGCCTTTCTTATGGAAAAAATTGCTTTTCTTCTTTAAGATGCCCTGACGATCCTATTTAATATTTTCCTTCCAATTTCTTTTTAAATTAAAGGTTTATCTTTAAGCTGTAAATTACTGTAAATACTGTAAATAAATCATTTGTCAATTGAAAATTAGTATTTGTAATGCATTAAAAATGTTACGCTAAATGTAATGAAGAAAATTTGCAAAATTATCAAGACTTCGCAAGGAATATCTATTGAGTCATAAGAGGTCATAGAATTTGACAAAATGGATAGTTTTCAGTATACTTTCCTCCATGTAATCATGCAAGAATCATTTCCTAGCTCGTCCTATATCAAAAGTTATTATTGTTTAAAGCCGTCCGTGCGGCTGTGCGTATTGGTTCTCGCATCCATCGCCGGGACTCCGTGACGACTAAGAAACACTTTAGACTATAAACACTTCAAATCTTTATGCTATGCTACAATTTTTTGAGCGTTATATTCTATGTTTTTTCCTGTTTATTTAAATTTTGTTTATTTATGCTTTAGTTCAGTATTACCATAGTTTAGTGCAGTGTATATTAATATACAAGGAGAATTAAGTATAATTCTCCGAACGTTGTATACGTTTTAAGCAATCATCTTATACGACCGTTTCTCCCACCAATATTCGGAAAAAAATGCTATCGATGAATTCGTTTGCCCGATCGACAGTTTCACGCCTACTCCAAACTTATATTGTTGTCATTTATTAAGAATGGAGGCGTTCCGTACAAATCTGAATTTATTATATTTATTATTGTTTACATTTCACTTTGTGCTTTATACAGGTACCATAGATTGTGAATGTATAAGGATCAGATCAATTTTCTCCGGAGGCTTTGTAAAATTAAGAAACAAATTTTATTCAAATAGCGATTTCTCCAAAATTTAGAAGAATAATATACTGACTAAGCTGAATGTATTCCGTTCCAAAAAAATTTACTAAAAGTTGTTAAATTTGTAAATATGTTTAAAAAATAGTAAAAAAAGCTATTAAATAAACGAAAAATATACCACATTATACATTATTAAAAAAGATTACATGTTAATATCCTACACCCCAAATTTCACGTCGATATCTTTAATAGCTCAGAAGTTATACCAAAATGTCACTAAATTTCGCGTTTTAGACCACTGTGCGGCGGAATGCTTTGAACCAAACCGTTCAATTTCTGTGGCGGCGATTTTACTGGAAACGCGACACTTTATAATCCTTTATACAATTTATCTATCTATTCACAACAATGAATATAATATAACAATGAATATATCACGACTATGAATATTTTAAAATTTACTACACGTGCTTGTTGTTGCAATTGATGCATATGACAAATTGATTGCAATTGACAATTTTTATTTTGCGGTCGAGGTCCGCGGTCTAATGATTACACACGATACATCTGGCTTATTCCTAGAGGTATGTCACACTATTTTAGACTACAGCAACGATTTTAGCGACTCGCCAGCGTGATCTGACCTCTCAGTTTCTATGATACGGATCGCGCATATTTAAAACGGTATGTTACTTGAGGAACTCGAATAACACTAATTTAATTTTAACACTTGATCCTGAAAGATTTTCGGGATAATAAGACAGAGGAATAACACTGATTTAATTGTAGCAATTAATCCCGAAGGACTTCCGGGATGAAAACATATTCGTGCGTCCTTTTAGGCTGCCAACTGCCTGTGTAACAAATTTTTTTTACCGTTACAGAGGACAGAGCAGAGGTGGACATTATTTGGCGAAACAAATATATCAAATAGTATTTAATATTTTAGATTTTATTTTGGTCAAAGAAAATAGTATTTTAAATAAGATATACAATTTCGAAAATAAAATATCTCTATTTTAACAATCTGAACCTCCGAATAAAATATTTCTATTTCAACAATTTGATCCACAAAATAAAATATTTCTATTTTAACAATCAGAAGCACGAAATAAAATATTTTACTTTGTGCATTGTTATAATACTCTGAGAAACCGCATAAATATACAGTCTATCTTATCGTTAAGAAACGATTTACACTCATAAATGTATTGGATTCGGACCATTATTTTCAGCAATAATATTTAAAATTGAAATTGAAAATAAAGACAAAATACAAATATTCTTAATACATATTCTTCAAATAAAATACTATTTTCAAGAAAAATGACTGCCTCAAATAAATTATTTTATTTTCAAAAATTACTGCATCAAATAAATTATTTTATTTTTGAAGTTGTACACATACTTTAAAATAAATAGGACCCCATTTACTATTCACTATTTAAAATACTATTTTCCACAGCTCTGGGACAGAGCAACTGGCAATTATTGTATACATGACCTGCAAGTCTAGTAACATCTGTAACTTTCCGCAAAAATGTTATGTTTAAAGGAGACCGTGCACTATAACGTTGTATAATTTAAATGATTAAATAATTAGTTTGCAGCTGGAGGAATTAGACACACGATTCTGATTCCTCCTCAAAAGATTAAACGAGAAAATGTCGTCTGCGATCCCGACGTAATATTTTGCGAAGGACTCCGGAATAACCGCGCGCAACGTGGGAACATTGTAATTAGGCTCGCGACCGAATAATCGCGGTACAGTTCCACCGAACGAAGATTTCTAACGCGAACAAGCGCAACGACGCGGTGCGGCGAAGAGAACGCAACAGTGCTTTCCACTGAAAACAATTGCACGGTCAAAGGGTTAATGAACTGTGGCCACGTTGCGTGCCGGCGGCCTAGTCGAGAAGATAACGCTAATAAGGTGCGGAATAGCGGGAAGTAAATTATCACCGGGAATAATGGAAACTCCTTTCGCGGAAGCGAGTCGACCGAGCCTCCTCGCTTCTCTCTGACCCTCCTCGCTGATGAGGAATCGTAAAACAAGGATTAGGCGACCTCCGTGCGAGAACATTGTCAATTACGCCGGGAACAACGGTAACGTTGCCGCAACCTTCGAAAACATTGCTATCGCGCCGCCGCAGTTTTAAAGGGCTGCAACTAACAATGGCGATGTTTAACCCTTCGCACACGCTACCTCTGATATGTGTACTCGCGCGAAAGATCGTCTGATACTTCCGACTGTTCTACACTTTAATTGTACTAATTATGATCCATACTGGATCCTACAAAAATATGTCTCTTCCTGTAATGATGTTAATAAATTGCTGATAATCACTAAAATTATTGAATGAAATACATTCTGAATGATTTTGAAGAAAACTGTTATTTTCTTGTATCATATTAGGTCGTTCGGAAAGTAATTTCGTTTTTCGATTTCTATGCAAAGTAACAATTTTCTACCTGAATTCCAACAATCTGGAGTGAAACAGACATTCATTTTCTTTCTTAATATGTTTCACCCCTAGCCGTACGATTTTCTTCATGGTTACAATAATTACAACTTCTTTGTCTTGAATAATTTCACTGACGAAAACAGAAAACTCGTATCTATCCAGACTTACATTGTCTTGAACGCTAAAATATTTATTGTGCGAAATAATTGAATTTTATTTCGTCTTAAAAGAAAGACATAACATTCACATTCAGCAGATTACACTTCAAGTGTTCGCCACGAGTCTGACTCGTCCAAATTCTTCTAATGTTTCTACTGTTTCAAATTACACGTACTTCACTGTTGTCGTAAATACAGAAAATCCGGCTGTCTGACAATCAACGCGTGTATAAAATGAATTCGACCTTTAAGTAACCTGCAGGATTGTAGACGTAATATGGCAGCGATAGAGGGCGTTTCGGATGATGGGTAAATTGAATGAAAGTTCGGAAAAATGAATTGTTTACGTGGCTGGAGCAACGAGGTGTGAACAAAAGCAGGAAACGACTATTCAGCCGGAAAGCGATCGGATTAGTCGGACAGAGACAATAGATGGAACCACGGGGATCTATCGCGTGCTCCGCACGCTGATGTTTTGTTTATCTGCGCCGACTCGGACCCCGTTCAATAGACCATCGTTATAGCTGTTTCGTACCGGAAGCACGAGTTCATTGATGGTAGTATGCATTGAGTTTTATCAGTGGACCTTGCGATCCCGGAATCCCGAGCGAGCGGCGAACTGCACGGGGAGAAGATTCCCGATGAAGAAGTGAGACACGACGAAGATGAAGATGTTCTTTTAATTGTAAATTTCCGAGTTCCCCAACAGTTTCCACCGAAAGTTGGACGGTTTCAAACGATGCTTTCATCCCTTATTTATGGGAATACTTCTATCCCCGAGTGAAGTTATGGAAGAAGAGTTATTACTGTCCCGAGAAGACCGGCGCTCTCTCTAAGAGTCCACTGATTAAGAACTTCGGGGGAGGAACTTCACTAACACGGAATTATTAATCTGTAGACGATCGTGTGAATCAAATTTCCCGCCGGACAGGACGCGTATCTGCTTGCGAAGATTCAGCGAATCGTTCAGCCAAAAATTCTATTGCCACCGTTGGAAAGAAAGTGACACAATCAAATTGCAATCCGGGGAAACTGGACCGGGTAATTAGCGATTTGAAACTTTCGGAACTCAGCCGGCTGAAAGTTAATCTACAGAGAACCGGAACAGTCGAATATCTTGTAGAAATAAAATGTCGTTCTTTAATCAGGATCTACGGGCAGCGAAGCTGAAAACGTAGACTGTGAAGGATGGTGAGGCGCCAGTGAAAATTGCCATACCATTATTCAATACAATTTTATTATTATTCAATTCGTCTGTATTCGATAAATCGTAAAAGGCTCGACTGTTGTATGAGAAATGTCTTGATTTTCGAATTAAAATTGCTTCGAGTCCAAAGGCTCAATTTTCGTCAGAATTTGTGGAAAGCGAAGTTGAACATTTCAAAATGACGCAGGAAAAAATTCGATTGAAACTGGTTTTTACCAGTTGGACCATGAAACGTCTCGCACACTATAATTCTGTTTCTTCGGAGGAAGATCCGAATTTACGGGAGCAAAACAATCATTTCTAATGAACTAGTCGTATAGATGGGACGTGGGAAATACTGAATGAAAAAGAGAACCGGTGACCTAAATACAGTACAGGGACGAAGAAAAGAACCTGCGGGGTGGAATCAGGAGGATGAACGTGGGCGGCGAAGTAGAAGAGAACCTCGGAAAGTTCGCCGGGAGTTATAAAATAATTTCGTGGCGGAAACTCACGTAGCTAAGTGTATCTACGGCGAGGCTCGAAGGTAATTCGAGGTTTATACCCGCGGGTGCGGCTCGTTTCCAGTGAGTTTCGTTCGTTCCTTTCCATCGTTTCTATCCCGACGTGTCCTATTTCCGATTGTGGTCAAAGCGACCCGTTAATTGTGTCGCTAATGACTTTCGACGAATATTCCTGCGGAGGATCATTACTCGCGTGCGACCCTCGAGTCATTCCTTTCGAGTTCGTTCATCCTCTTACATTGTTCCTCGCAAAATGAATACATATGTAGAATCGTTCATCTTTGTGGCGTCGGAATAATGATTTTAAAACCATGTGTAATTTCGTCGTTCGCTTTTGTTTTCGTGATTTATAATTATGAACATTTAATCTTCTGTGAAAATTCGGAGCGTGTTGTAAATGGACAGCGAATTTTACGAGAAAATATTTGTGGGATTAAAGAATGCTGTTGCATTATTTTTGATCTGATTACGTACGACATTTTTGTTTTCGTGATTAATAATAATGAACATTTAATCTTCTGTGAAAATTCGGAGCGTGTTGCAAGTAGACAGCGGATTTTATACGAAATAGAGAAAATATTTGTGGGATTAAAGAATGCTGTTTCATTATTTTTGATCTGATTACGTACGACATTTTTGTTTTCGTGATTAATAATAATGAACATTTAATCTTCTGTGAAAATTCGGAGCGTGTTGCAAGTAGACAGCGGATTTTATACGAAATAGAGAAAATATTTGTGGGATTAAAGAATGCTGTTACATTATTTTTGATCTGCTTGCAATCATCGGACGAAGAAATAAACGTCAATGTTGCTTCTGCGATTCTACATTTTATAGATGCAGATGAAAATCGGAATTAAATACGTTTTTATTAAACTGTTTGAATAAGAACGAGTACAGTTCCTCAAGAATTCGGACAAACGAGCCGCGTGTCCCGTACATTAAGAGAAACAGCTGTTTCGGTCACTGAATAATATTCAAGCCCGTTAATTATTCCGGATAAGATAAGGAATTTCGAACATGCGACTAATTCGAAGCAGTTCCGACCACGTCGAGTGGCTCGGAATCTCGTCCGAGCCGTTGACCACGGCGAACCCGCCGATTCGAAAGACGCGAGCTCAGCCCGCGCTGCCGGAACCGCATCTGCGCGTTGCACATGCACCGGAAACCCAGCCAGAAGACGGTTGTTTCGCGATTACACGCTCCAATTCCGATTCCACCCCGATTCGGCCCCTGGATCCGGCGAGAGACGGTATAGGGGAGGGGACAAGAAAACGAAACGGCCCGTATCGTATAATACGAACGACGTCGTTAGTTTCCTCGTTAAATTCTCCATCGACTTCTCGATAACTTACTGACAACCGTGTTGATTATTAAAGCGGACGGAACGAGCGGTCTGCGGTCGGCAAGATATCTCTTAGCTGACTCTACAAATTGCTGCCTCCTCTCCACCGATCTATTCTACTGAAATAATAGCGCCTCCCCGCAGCTATAGCGAACGGGACCGTACGCGCGCTTATAACGAATCGTGGACGCGATTTCACTGTTTGCTAAGTCTCATCTCCACGCTGTGGATATTCAAGCAAAATAGAAACTTTCCAAGTTGATCTCGAGACGCACACACGCTCATTTCTCCGCGAGAATTCTATTAATTGGATTACCATTGGTTCGTTGACAATCCATTTCACCGACACTGTTTTCACCGACACGATTTGGCCGACAGTAACTTTCGTCGACACTATGTTTTCATCGACACGGTCAAATCGTAGACATATGTTTTCATCGACAGTCCGTGTTTAACGACAGGTTTGAGATCATTATTCATATCGCTTTAATTTCATTGCTTGATATATTTGTGTAAGTGTTGTATAATTTTTTTGTTTTGTAGTCTATATTATGTTTATTCACATTTTTTTATATGTATTTACACAATTATGTTTGACATTAAATGAAATATTATGATTTTTTATTCATTTGTGTATACCTATTATTAAAGTTTGTTTATTTGAAGAAATTCTGATTAATAAAGTAGCAATAAAAGCTATCTAAATAACATAAAATCGATCTAAATAACAAAATGCTTTGTAATTCTCTTTATTATTTATTATACAAGCAACTAACCGTGACTGTTTCGATGAAAACATAGTGTCGACGAAAGTTACTGTCGGTCAAACCGTGTCGATGAAAACAGTGTCGGTGAAATCGGTTGTCGACGAACCAAGGGTAAACCCTATCAATTTCAGTACAGTACAGTAGAGTACAGTACGTCAATGTTAATTCAGTAAACATTCGATGGACGCAAGGGCCTCGGGAGGTTCGTTTGTATAGATCGTAGAGAAACACTATTTTCTTGTGCTTCAAAGACCGAGCTGAACGTAGAAAAGGACAGCGCGTGTAAACAGAGTGGAGGGGACATTCTTTTAGCATCCAACGTGTAACACCTTCTTGCGTCCATAGAATATTTACTGTATCATAGAATAAAATGTTAGAAAACTTATTCGAAATGGTAAAAGATCGGCTTTCATTTTTCCTTGAGGAAACAAAACGACTTTCAACTTTTTAACTAATTCGTATGTCTAACTCTTGACATGATCGAAGATCGATTAAAATATTCACGATTAGCTTTTACGATTTAAAAAATTTTCAAAAAAATGCTGGAGAGTTAAATTGAACAGAACCTAGTACGATTTTTATTCATTTTGGATCTACGAATACTTTCTTGAAGTCTGTCTACAAAAATTGACAATTGCATAAACATTCGCAGTCTTTTATATTAATCCCTGGCTTCCGACCCGTGCAGAGCGGCGATCGCGCGAGAAGCCAGAAACGCGAGGAATTCGCGTGAAATTCCTGAAGGAATTCGAAAAATCGCCGGCGTGGCACGCGTGACTTATGATAAGTGCTTCGCCCGGGATATTCCCGTGGGATCATCAATTTTAACGTTCGCCCGCGTTTCGTCCACGTCGCAGCCCTTAACCCCATAGCCGGACCCCCGACCTCCTTTTTCTTTACCCGGTACCTTTTCTATACGAACCTCGCAATATATCACGAACCGGCGAATGCATTCCCGGGACGTGCACCGGGATACAAGGAAACGAGTCGATCATCGGATGCTCGCGCTTTAATAACGATACTACGGGAAACGCACGCCATCTTGCTCACGAGGGCCATCAGACCCACCATCGTGTCCTTCTTGAATCATCAAGCTTCGCTACTGTTGCGAACGTCCACATTATTCATCGCTGCTCTTAACAATATCCTTCGATGCTAGAAATATTGTTTTCTTATGCTGTTCATCTTTTAAAATTACCAATTATTAGGACCTTGAATAAGTTCTCGCTGTTCCTTCGAAGATGGTAGTAGCAGTACCCCGTTCGTGGAATTTCGAATGGTAACACACATGAAAGGCAGTAGTGTATCTAACCTTAAATTTCAGTGTATGGTAGTTCACTTTAGTGTAAACAAAGTAATTTTTACTTAGTTCTGAAAATGTCTACTTTTGTGCCGAATAAAGTGTATTTGCGGGGAATTTTATTGCACTACTTTATTCAAAAGAAATCTGCAGCTGAAGCACATAGAATTCTTGTTGAGACTTATGGTGACAATGCTTTGTCGGATACGACATGCAGAGACTGGTTTCGACGCTTCAAAAATCATGAATTTGAACTTGATGATAAAGAACGTCCTGGCGCACCGAAAAAATTTGACGACGAAAACTTGGAGGAATTACTCGAATATACTGTACTATTTATATATTATACTTTGAATGAAATGTTTTGTTCCTTATAATTTAAATAAATCTTTTATTTTGTAAAAGAAACAGCGAGAACTTATTCAAGGTCCTAATAATTTCTATAATTCTCTTCGAATTTTCTGTGATTCGCTAATGCATACAGAGATAGTAAAAATTTTATTTATCAATGATGAAGGTTAGAAGAATAAAGTGGACTTCATAAATACGTAAAGAATGAAGTTTCTTTGCTGCGCTAGAAGTAGCAAAATTTTTGTCGATCAGTAAAAATTTTAGATCTGGATTTCTGAAACTTGAAATTACGAATTAATTTTTATAACTTCCTTTGAATTTTCTATGGTCCGCTGATGCATATAGAGACAGTAAAAATTTCATTTATCAATAACGAAGGTTGGAGGAATACAGTAGACTTCATAAACACATAAGGAACGTAAAAATACGAGGTAAAACTATTACCGATTCCTCGAGGTGTCGACAGAGCGACCGATAAAAGATAAAAAGGTTCGAACAATGGTGTAGGAGTGCGATTCGCAAGATCCCGGTGCAAGGATCGTCGGGGATCGCGTAAGTGCGTGCGACGCCGATCATCGGTGAGCGTAACCGTCGAGAAAATTGACTGTAAAGGTTGAATCTAATTTACGATAGCATATTTCAAATGTCGATGCGAGGCGACACGACCCCGCTCGAAGGTACCAGTGGATGCCCATGAAGAGAAGGCACACGATTTTCTCTTTCTCTTTCTTCTTATGCCCGTGTCACGGGAAAGAAAAGGATCGCGGAAACTTTAAGCGTTCCTCGAAGCGTTCGGCAACTTATCGTCCCGGCTCGATCTTCATTGGTTTCGCCGTGCTCCGTTACATTCGCGGCGTTCAGATTGAAATCAGGCAAAATTCGATAGGAGGTTCGGTATCTTTCTCTCGAAGGTACCTCGTAAACTCCGCGACCCGATAGGATGCATTTTATTCCTCCCTGCGGGACGCGTTATCCGAAACTCGCTCCGCGATAGAAACCCGCGTTGAAAAGTTATTATTTTTTTCCTTCCACCCCCTGCCTGCCACTCATCCTCTCTTCTTCATCGACATGCAGGCCATTTGAACGTCTTATCGATTCCGGCCGCGAGAACGCACCCCCGGAGAGACACTAAATTTTCATTGCCGCAGATTAAGAGACACAGCTCCAGCTTAAGAAACTGCGAGGACAAAAGATTCTTCTTAATTCTACCCTTCCGCGCGCGAGAATTATTTCAACGTTCCCGTCATCTTAGCACTAACTTCTTTATTTATGATTTTTAGGCAGCTTTATGCGTTAAACTGGCTGGCTATTGGAAACTTGATATTTAGTTCTCATACGTTATTTAATTCTTTACTCAACGATTCTAAAAATTCGTTCGTTAAAAATTGACTCGCGGCTCGAATTTCGACATGACTGAATTCCTCTATTTATTATAATTGTTGAACGCGGTGGTTGACCATGGGAGACTATGGACCGAAAAGTCGAGCAACAAACGCTATCCCCCCAGTCTACAGTTTTCCAAAGAGAGAAGCTGGGAATCTCGACATGTTATCGGTGTTTTTCGGTAAACTAGCTCGCGGCCAAAAAATTTGCGAACCAGCGCACGTCCGCGGGAAGGGAAAAACAGCGGTCCGCCTAATCGTATTGAGCAACGTAGAACTGTCCGATAAGTTCTGAAAGGGGTAGAAGCGAGCGAAGCTGGCAAAAACAAGTATACTTCAAAAATTCGTCAAGTTTTATCGCGGGATTTTTCGCCGAAGATAACTTCGCCGGGTTCAACGACATCGAGCCAAATTCTTCTCCCGGTGTAAGTGTACGGAGCCAAAGAAGAAGAAGAAGAAGAAGAAGAAGACGAAGACGGGCGAAAGAAGCGGAAGATGAGACACGCGTCCGCGAACTTCATCTCACGGAATCACGGGGACGGATCAACGGGAGGGATCCTCGAGTTGGCGATCGTCGATCGTCGCCGGGACACGTCGTCGCGTACAACTTTTTATCGGTTGGCCCCACGCGCTCCAACTTCCTGCAACCCCTTCCAACTCCCCTTTCTCCTTTTCCACCGTCGTCGTCGTCGTCGTCGACGTCGTCTTACGAAGCAGAACTTCATAAGCGACAGAGAACGAACCGGAAGTTTGCTAACGGGCTGAGTCAGACGGTTCCGCGGCAGCGAGAAAATTCGCGGTAATACGCAACGATTCTGCTGAGGAATCGTAAAAATGTCCGCGCCGGTGAATTTCGTCGAACCGCGCGCGCGCTGGGAACGTCGCGGGACAATTGTCCATATCTACCGGGTGTACAAATAGAAGTTACTCGGCCGAGGGACTAGATCGGGAAAGTTGATTTCCGGGGAACCTCGAGGAACTGTCTGAAAGGGGTGAAATCATCCCCTGCAGCTCGCGGAACGCTTGCTTTGTGAGATTGCCACGATACTGCCAAATGGTAGACGTGAGACATTGGAATTTAAATGTGCCCGTACGGTGAAGAGATTTTTCGCATTGCATGAGAATAGCTTCTTCGTAGAATGGTTGTGTATCCAGGAGGCTTGGGACAAATAGTTACACATGTGGAAGTCCATTATTTTATGTTTTAATCGTTTCAGATTGGGCACTAGAATGTTCTTGTGTTCTCTATCAATGTATTATTGAAAAGATATAAAGCACTCAGTATAATAAAATTGAAGTTTAAACCTGAATGACCTGCTTCTGATAAAATTAGAACGAAAGGTATTTGCTGAAATTATTGTGAAGGAGTTGCAAATTACAATAAGCAAACTTTGCGGCGACGAGAAGGGAAAACAAAATAATGTTTTCCTCGAAAACAACGAGCACGCAATGGAAGCGTAACGAAAGCGACGTGAAAATTACACGGCGTAGACGCGCGTTGTGGATGTTTAATGTATAATTTAGCAGATCGAAAATTAGGAGAGAAAAGCAGAAAAGGACCGGATGTCCTGGAATAACGTTCCTCTTGTTCCAGCACGACGATAAACTCGGATTCGATGGGACTTCCACGGCTCTGCCCCGTCCGGAGTGGTATCGATTCCGGTGTTCTTAAATGAACACACACACACACAGAGAGAGAGAGAGAGAGAGAGAGAGAGAGAGAGAGAGAGAGGAAGACTCTCTAGCTAATTATAAAGTTAAATTAAATATTGATATGCAAGGATTCAACTTCCTCCGCGAGATAGGTTGCGTCCCGTGGAATTTTGCGCGGGCCTTTCTCAGGACACGGTGATCGCTGATTACCGGGGACATTTGTACACAGAGAATATTTAAATGGACCGCGAGCGCGCGCGCAACTCCCCTCGGTAATTAGAAAAGAAAGTTACAGCGGTATTAGCCACCGACGACGCCACTGGAAATTCAGACTGCGAATATCATTCGACGCCTCCCGAACGCCTCCTAAACTTTGACGCTTAATCACACTTTTAATTGGACGACGACGCTGCGCGTGTACTTACATGCGAACTCCGCGACGATGAATTTTGTAAGACGTCAGATCACTTTGCAAGTCTGAACGTTCGAGGCGATTTTAAAGCACGATCTTAACGGAACGAAAACATAGGAACAATTGGAAACAGAATATCGATTTAACCCCTTGCCGTATTTTAACGATTCACACTCGTCACGAAGATTTTAAACAAAGTCTAACAAATACGAACGTTACGCCTTCCTTCGTAAATGAAATAAAACTCGATTCGTTTGTGATCAATATGAAATAAATGTAGCCATACAAATTTTGTAGCTAACCATTTTTAGGGACGAAGACGTTTTACTCACTGTGACTGTAAAGGAAATGATAATGCAAGGGGTTCAAAGCACACTTTCTAATTAATCTAATGAAATGCCCGACATTAAAAGGACGTTGTTCGCCTCACATAAACAAATGCTGCTAGCTCAAATCGACATTTTTTGCTGCTGAAAGTATTTAAAAATATTTTGTTTCGTTTTTATCATCGCAGGTGCTGATAATCGTGACGGAAGGGGCGTGTCTAGGACGTTTACACGCTGACGATGTATAGGCGACGCAGCGTCGCGAGGTTGAAGCAAACGGTGTAACAGCGTTTTCAAGTGCAATTTTAACGGAACGAAAATACAGGAAACATTGGAAACAGCAATTTTTCACACTGAAGCACTGTAGCGACTTAAACGTGCACTTTCTAAATAATCAAATGGAATGTCCGACATTAAAAGAACGTTGTTTGCCTCACATAAACAAATGCTGCTAGCTCAAGTCGACATTTTTTGCTGCTGAAAGTATTTAAAAATATTTTGTTTCGTTTTTATCATCGCAGGAGCTAATAATCGTGACGGAAGGCGCGTGTCTAGGACGTTTACTCGCCGACTATAGGCGACGCAGCGTCGCGAGGTTGAAACAAACGGTGTAACAGCGTCGCGCCGCAACAGTTGACTCATAATTCGCGGATTACTCCAATTTTACCCGGGCGCTGGGATATTTATATAGGATGTTCGGGAGTAGGTCCTGTTTCTAACGAGCTGACTCAGCCCAACCTTGCCGTTTCATCGGCTGTGAAATCTCGGATTAGAACGCCGCCGTCTGAAATCGCAGCGTCGCGCGCCGGTGGCGGTGGCGGTGCAACGACCAAAGTGCACGCCGTGACACGGCCGAAGTTAACGCCGCGTTCACATGACCGCGCGCTACCATGCAGCCACCAACGATCGATAAATATGATCGCGAGTAGAACGCCGTGGCGCAATGGCCGCCCACCGTTCTCAACGAGATCGCTCTTCGGTCCCCAGATGCGAGATTAGCGCCACCAAATCGTTCCTTTTCACGCGAGCCTACGCTCGACGAGAACGTCACGCTTCACACCCCGAAACTAGATCTTTTCCTGACCCTTTCTCGCCATCACCTGGACACCCACCTGCCACGTTTATTCTCATCAAGCTTCTCCAAAATTATCTTGACTCTCCAACTCGATTTTTTTCCAGCGACAAAACATTTTCGCTTACTCAACCTTCGTGCAGCCAACCAAAACGTATATGTAGATTATGTGAAACATAATGTGTATTTAACGCTAAACCTACCGAGCGCTAAAAGCGGTGAAAATGTTTCAAAGAAATTGGTTATTGATTTAATTAATTTAAATATGAAATTATTAATTTAAATATTACTCACAAGCAATTTTGCAATTTAAATCGTTCTCAACGTTTTGATCCAAATGTGGACCATTTTCAACAGAAAATTTAAAATGTTTCAGCTGACAACAATTACAAGGCCCTATTCAGTTCGATTTTGTGCAATTTTTATCACAATATGTGCTTGTGCAACGTGACCGAATTTCCGTGCAAGCAACTTCGTCATTACAATAATTGTAACATGAAAAACATAAAGCCGGTCATTGGACCGGCAATGGTAGATTGTTAACATATTTGCGGAAATACTCACTTCAAGACTATCAATTAATACATTAGAAATTTGTTAATACGTTTAGAGGAACATTAACAAGTTGTTGAAAGAAATGCAGTAAAATGCAGTTGGCTGCAGAAGGGTTGAAAATGTTGTAGCGTACTCGTGATTCCAAAAATCTTCACAACTGAACATCAATTCAGCTGCTCTAATATATCTACGTATATAAATAATTTTATAAAAGCGAGCATTTATATTATACAGTCACGGACACGAAGGTTTGCGTTCACAGACTACCGAATTGAAAGTTGTATGCACGATATTTCGATTAAAATGTGTTTTAGCGCGTCGCTGTTTATCCTTCTAAATTGTAGGATCATCCTATCCGTTTAAAGGAGTTTAGCTCTCGACTTCCCTCGGTAAATCGTTATCATCGTCTGGAATTTATTCATTCCATAAAGTATGTATCTATGAACTTTCTACCGATGCATCCTCTGTTTTCCCTTCCCCTCCTGTCAGCCCGGTGTTCTACGTATAATCCTATTACATTTGAATGAGTACGAGTCGGCTATAATTCATTTAATTCTACTCCGGGTTAAAATCCTCTCGAGTTTCTACCATTAACGATAATCTCGTTTGTTACGTACTGTCCGCTGTAGTACCGACTGTTTCATAACACGCGTGACATTTTTAAGTGACCATTGTGTACGGAGTCTGCCGGGGCGAAGCTCCTATTGTGTCTTTTCTGATAAATCCGCTTCACCGTTCACGAAGGAGATAAACGAATGCAAATAAATGCAACGGCATTTCATTAAAACATTGCGATGCTTGTTCTGCGATGATAGAGCCTATTCTACCGAGTGACCGTTCTAAAGACACGGTAATTAGTAGAATACGGAGTTATATGCATTTACGTGGTAATTGGCTGGCCGAATTTGAAGAATATTGTAATATTGTCTTTATTGCGATAAAGTAATTACGGGATGAAATTAATTTTTATTTCTCTCCTGTTTCTTACAATCGGTGCAGAACATTTTTATTTTGCATAAAAAAGATGTAACATTTCTATAGTTATACGAATCTGTTAAAATCGAAACTTTTTTGCATTTCATTCTGTCAAGATCGGAGACCTATACCAAGTTAAATCTATTGCAGACATCAAAGAGTATCTAGAACGCGACTCGCGGCTGAGAATGCCTCTAAAATCCAAAGCGTACGCTAACGATAACGTAATAAGAGACATCCTAGCCCGTGCTCTTAGAAGTAGCCAACCAACCGGTCAATGTCTTGAACTTGGGCGAGTATCTAAACACGGGATCCCTTTCAGATCTGAGTAGCTAAAGGACGACGTCTACCTACGCCGAATTCAGTGCTGTTAAGGATGTTCTGGAGGTACAATGGGAGACAAGAGTACAAGAAATTTGAAGTCCATCGATACATGGCAATGAAAGCCGTTCATGAGTGTATTTTGCATTAAACTTTTGCGAATACTGTACCCTCTGTAGCTATATTCAGTGGTCTACACTTGTCGCGTTTCCATGCTAGTGAGAGACAACACGATAAATTTGACGTTTTGTAACAGTTTATAATTTTTTTGCTCTGTAACTGTTTAGTGAATCCTTATAAATTTTGAACATAATTAATTACATAATTTTTGCTACATATAAAAAAAAACTGGAGTTTCTAGTTGCGTTTTTTCAAGGTTTAAATAGGATTTGAAGTGGAATTTTATGAATTCTCCATAAGAAGACGTGTTAAAATGTGCAAACTTTAAGTTGCTATAATTCTTAAACGGTGCAGTGAATCGAACCCAAGCTTTGGTAATTGCATTAATTTAGTAAGGATTATATCTTGTCGAATTTTCAAAAATTTTGTTGCGTTTTTATATACCTCCAAAAGATCCTTTTAATAGAATAACAGGAAGCGCGTCTAAGTCACCAAGGTTGCGCGTGTCTTCAACTTGGATATCATCAAAGAGCTGAGAAAGCAGCCTAAACATGGAACTTCTAATAAACATCGTGAGGCAGATGAGTGTTTAGAGAACCGAGACCTAGTGCCAGAAAGAACAGAGTAAAGGAGTTCTCCCGTCAAGTGGCTCGAGCAGCCAACTCCGGAGTTAATGTCTCAATTTTCGCTAGGAGAACGGAGTAGCCAAACATAGGACACTCGTTGAACATAGGATAGCTAACTGCCAGCTGATACGTACGAGTATCTCGAGAACCTAGACAAGAGCGTGTCGGCGATATCTTCGAAACCTGTCATCCAATCAGGGAGAGATAAGGATAATGTAAACAAACACAGATGTCTTTAATATGACCCGGCTGAATAATTGTCAGTTTCGTTTCTGACATTGGAGAGAACCGAGCTTTCCTAGATGAGTGCAGCGTACGCGAAACCATCAATTGTACCAGATGGAAAGCGGAAAACGCCATCAGCGTACTACCTTGGCCGTCCCAATCCCCTGATGCGATCCCAAGAGAAAATGTGTAGGCTCATTCCACGCCAAATCGATCACTTTTTGCAGGCACCATCGTCGATTTTGTTCTAAATGAAATAGTCCATGCGAAATTAGGCGGGTTTAAGTCATCATTTTGCCGGTTTCGAATTTTTTTTTAGAAATGACAGGCCTTCGAAGTTTTCAATTTTTGCCCATTTCGGCGAAAACGGACCTCGCTTGCGAATTTTTATCTCGGGAACTGTTTGACCGATTGAGCTACATTTTTTTGTGTTTCATACGAAAAGGATTGGGCTATTACAAATTAATTTTTTCAACCTCGAAAGTCAACGTTATAATATCGAAAAATTTAATCAAATTCTTTTTTTACCTTTTTTTTGATGAGGGGCCGGAGTGATTTGAATTTTGAAAAAATATGCTTATATTCCTTGAAGTTTCCCCTTTAAAATGAGCCCTTGAGAAAGACGATATCATTAAAATTGGCGTCACAATGAGCTGGTAAAGGACGCCGTGTACCTCCGTTTCAGCTAGAGGCGAGTCGAGCGCACCCGCCATTATGATCCGTTGTCTATACCGCTGGTCTTGAGAAAATACCAGCAGACTGTACTCGACTAAATAACCCTATTTATACCGTGAGAACAATATCAGGAACCACTCTTCGTTACAATAATAAACATGCTATTTGTTTACAAGCTTGCTCTGCAAGAGCATTACCAATTTACAGGCACTAGAAGCTTTCATAGCTTTACCCCGTTATCGAATAAAGAACTGCTATGCAAAACTGGCTCGTGCGATAACGATGGTTCTGTTTTTAGTGTAATGAAATAGTTTTTCTTATATTTTTTCCCATAATCTTCAAGTCCACCCCGCACAATGTTCCTATCCATACTTCTTACCATAAATCCTCCTTATCCCTTCTCGCTGGAAGAAAACCACCCTTTTTTGTAGAACATATGAAATTCGTATAAAAACTAATATCTATAAATGAAGTCATGATTAAAAAGATGTCGTTGGCCAAGAGTGGTTACTAGTATTGTTCTCCAGGTATAAATAGGGTTATTTAGTCGTATATAGTCTGCTGGTATTGTTAGGAGACCAGCGGTATAGACAACGGACCATAAGAGCGGTGCGCTCGACTCGCCTCTACCTGCAACGGAGGTTTCACGGCGCATGTACTTTACCAGCTCATTGTGACGCCAATTTGAAGTATGCCATCTTTTTCAGGGGCTCATTTTAAAGGGGAAACTTCGAGGAATATAAGCATATTTTTTTCAAAATTTAAATCACTCCGGCCCCTCATTGGAAAAATCGTAAAAAAAGAATTCGTTTAAATTTTTCGACATTATAAAGTTGATTTTCGAGGTTGAAAAAGTTATCTTGTGATAGCCCAATCCTTTCCGAATAAAACAAAAAAAAAATGTAGCTCAATCGGACAAACAGTTACCGAGTTCCATTTTCGCCAAAATGGGCAAAAATTGAAAACTTCGAAGGCCTGCCATTTCTAAAAAAAATTCGAAACCGGCAAAATGATGACTTAAACCCCCCCTAATTTCACATGGACTACAACATATTTCATTTAGAACAAAATCGGCGATGGTCCTTGCAAAAAGTGATCGATTTGGCATGGAATGACGCGTAGTCCACAATGAAGAGCAAAATAAGAACTGTATAAGGCATGTAGAGTTGAGAAATGTATAGTTGGCGGGACGGTGCCAAGCTATAATTGCTAATGGAGGAGATTGGACTCCTTACTAAGTTTGATATACAATAGGCACGACTGATATACAGTTTTCTACAATATTAGGTTGTGCCAAAAGTTTCTTTCGCAATGCGCACATTTAATATTGTTACATCACACAAGTATAAGGTAAGGTTAATCCAGACCTAGCCCAGTCCGTTTCATTACCAAGTAATGAAACGTTAATGAACAAATAATCACGTTGTTTGTATATACTCGTGTGACGTAACAATATAAACGTACGCGTTGCGAAAGAATCTTTCGGGACCATCAAATGTATGAACATTTACAGAAACATCGTCGACACGCTCCTGTGGGACAGACTGTAATTGAAGGACCCCAATCCTCGAGGTGGCGCAGGCAGTTAGCCAGCGAGTCAGGTTGACCTTGGCCGGTCAGTATCATCGGCGTCGTTCGCTTCGTACGGAAGAAAGAATAGGACAGAAAGTACTCACCGGACTCCGAGACGGATGGACTGCCCGCAGACCTGTCGGAGTTCCTGGAGCTGGCCGTGGAGCTGGTGAAAGAGGCTGTTCCGAGCGAGCACTCGGAAACGCTGCGCCGTTTCGATAGGAGGGCCGCGGTGGCTGCGGCTGCGACTGCGGAACCAGGTCCGCAGGATGAGCCGGTCGGAGCGCTCGTGCTCAGCCCATGGAGCCCGTGGAGCTCGTGGAGCCCGTGCAGGCCCGTCTGGCTCGTCAGCTGCTCCAGCCGTCGCCTGAGGAACCTTTGCTCGCGAGACAGCTGTTCCTTGTGCACGGCGTGCTTGCGCTCACGCTCCTCCAGGTTCTGCAACAGAGAGCGAGCGAAGCCGGCGATTATGCGCTGCACAACTCAAAGGTATACATATATGTACGTGCGTGTATAATTGTGTGTGTGTGTATGTGTGTGCACGTGTCCCTATTATCATAGGGACGATGCGATGCGATGCGTTACGTTGCATCGTCCTACGGCTCTCTCACAGCCCGATCGATACCACAGCTCTCGGAATCCTGTACGGTCCAGGCGAACGCCTGGGGCTCTGGGATACACGGCCAAGGGAATCCGTGTCCAGCTCGACGCCGACCTGCGAGGGATTTCGGGATCGGATTCTTTGCTTCCTTACCAAAGAGGCTGTCTATTAAGGGGCTAGACTCGTTTCTAGGATTGCAAGGGTGCGGGATGCGCCTTTTCTTTCTCGATAGTGCAGAGGTGTGGTTTTTCAGTAGCGCTACATAAAAGATCAATCTAGTCTAATCTAATTACGAGGCATAATATGCATTATTCGGAAGCATGCAGCTCCGCATGTAGCTACTTTCATAAAGGCGCGACAGCTACATGCTGCCGAATAATGCAAATCACGCCTTGTAAACGTAAAAATAGGACTTTTCAGGACTATTGCGGCCTAGACTAATCTTGTATCTAGCGCTTTTGATAACTGAAATACCCCATCAATTCTGGAAACGAGAGTCTATCTCCTTAAGTCGGAGGAACTTAATTCTGATACAGACGGAATCATAAGCTGATTCTTCTGCGAAAATGCGGTACGATATAGAACGATAATTTTTCCGTTCGAAGTGTTTATGAGATAGACAAATGGGTGAAACCAACTTCCTCCGTTCCCCTCGAATGAAATCGATAATCCCGCCCCGAAGAGAACCAACAGGACCAATCGGACATCTCGGTAAAAATGATAAGCCTTGTCGAAGATCCTTCGATCATTCCCAATCTCGAATCACTGCCTGATCGTACACTCGCGATCCACTGCAGCCAAGAGCCTCTCAAGGCTTAATAAAACAAACTCGACGTCTCCGGGTTCCGATGCGATAAATTAACGTAGCACACTTTAGTGGATCACTCGAGCGGACTTTCACTCGGGATCTCGTCGAAGGCCGATCAGCCCGCGGATTTTTGCGAAATAACTTTCGGTATAAATTCGACGTCGGTCGGGGCTGGATTACCGGTCGTTTAATCTTCGACGTTTAATCCGCTCGACCCCTCTCGTCAGTTCGACTCTCGTACGCTGAAAAACAGATACGGGGTAATCCAGTACGCGCGGCAAAGCTCCCCGAATCGAGGACTTCTTAATGCGTTTATGTTAAATTATGCGAGACAGAGCAGGGAGGACAGAGGCTTTTCCATCGGAGAGAAAGAATCCGATATTTAACCGCGCTGTTGCCGGCGCTTTTTCCTTCTATCTTTGTTTGCGTTCTGGCCGTCCCTGGAAATTAATTCGATGAACTCGGAACAGTTTCGCAGGCAGCGTGGAACACGGTTCCGCGCGGCGAAAAATTGCAGGATTACCGGGACGAACCGTGGACCGCCCACGCGGATTACCGATGGATCCGCGGACTTCAACTTTAAATAATTTAACCCGACTCTCTGTCTCTCTCTCTCTCTATCTCTGCGAAACATTCGTTAGCCCCTGATGAGCCTCCGGAAATATTATTTTCCTCCAGGCTGCTTGAGAAAGTCCAGCCTTCGTCCGCGAGCAGAACTTTTAAATCCTTCCGGCTGGACCAGTTTTAATTGCGAGTTGCCGCGATCGTGCACACGGTTAATATCCGACGTATAATAATGACCGTTGCATAATCCATTTACGGCTCAAGCCTTTGCCGAACGCTTTTTTAATCGTTTGCCGTCTCGAATTTCCGTGTGTTCGTTGAATGTAAGTTTCTGATAAAATTAGGTGTTCGATGTACGCACATAACAAAACAATAAAGGCTCGTTGTTAGTGGTTTTACAGAGTTGACCCGCGGCTACTGCGGGAATTGAAGTTATACAACTTCACGGACGAGCACGTTTTCAATAAGACGAATCGATGCGCGACGATAATTGCGCGAACGCCAGACACGCGTCGCTAAATATTTCTGCTGCCGTCGTGTTAGAAGACTGTCGTCACTATAGTTTCATTCAAATCAATATCTATTTCAATTGCGAGAGCTATGCACTCCATTCGTGACTGTGCACCCACTTCTTAAGGTTGCGAACAAGTACTTTAATCATTCACGTTTTATTTTTATAGCCAACTTTTCATTGCAACTTAAGGTTGCGAACGAGTACTTTAATCATTCACATTTTATTTTTACAGCCAACTTCATCGGAGGACTTCGAATAATTAAATGTTTCTATTCCTTCGCTTATATCCGTCAACCTAAATCAACGAGTTTTCGAGAATCGGAATAATGTTGGTGAAATATCGAAACTTTAATATTAGAAATATTTTGCATTACACTAAGGATAGGACAATTATTAAAGCTAGAATAACACCGGAACGATACTGAAGCATTCAAACGGGCAACGTTCGAGAGAACCATACGAAGGTTAGGCCATTTCTGCGAGGAAGCAGAGAGAACATCGAGGCTGGACTCCGAGATCCGGTCGAAGTGTGGCCAGCGTCATCGGAGACCAGGTTCGACTAGATTCAATTAAAGAAGACACGACGTACCGTGCATCCGGAGTGATCGAGAGGTTGCGCAGTAATTAAGGCGACGGATCACGCGATCGTGAATTAAGAGAAGCCGATCACGATCGTCGTTATTGATTCGTGTTCGGGTCGCAGGACATTCTTTCGCCCCGTGGCCACGAATCGAGTGAGTATCGATCTTCGATGGCGGCTACGTGTCCACCATTAAACGAGCGACAATTTAAAGGAATTATATATATATATATCGTACGGAGTCGGAAGAATTCTAACTTTTAATTACTCGGATATCGTAGGGTAAAGTAACCAAATATGATATAGTCGCCTATTATGGCACTACCTTGTATCTTGTAAAGGAGAAGTCGCACTTTAGAGAGAAAATCCTCAAAACAATAGTTTACCATGTTTACTCAACAGTATCGATCCTCCGCCAGTTGTGTCTCCGCGTGTTGAATATTTATGTGGTTAGATTTTCGATTGCATCTTTTTCGAGGAAGGTAAGTGATTTCGAAATGTTTGAACGTATCTGTAGTTTCAGTTCATTTATATTAATGTTTGCCAACTGTTGGTTTGGGCTGAAATTCATTTTCTCTTTGTCAGTAGCTAGTATTATCAGTCCACGTGGAGTTCCCAATATGGCACTGCCAAGGGTTCCCTAATATGGGTAAGGCTATTGACATTCTTGGTGTGGGTGCCGAATATGGCACCAGGTGTCATATTAGGGACTCAAGGTGTACCATATTAAGGACCCCTTTCGCTGGAACCTGCAAATAGCAGACCACAAAATATTTTTTGCAAGCTGTATTAATTTTTGAATAAACTTGAAATGCATCTACAACTGGTAATTTTTTGGATGAAAAAGAGCAGTCTGGAATAATCAAAAGATTACATCAACAAAAAGTGGTTCATATTGGCCACTTTACCCTACTTTCAACTCGAGAAACTTTCAATTTAGTGTTTCGAGCATAAACAAAGCTGTCGACTACACTAGCAAGTATTTATTTTGCGTTGACGTAGACATTCCATTGAATAAAAATGTGTTTATGTTCGAGTCACATGAGGTTCCACGTAAACAGTTCTGTAGAATTGATAACTGATAGTAATGTGTTAAAGAAATTTTTATCTAATTGTTCGGAGATGATTGGAAATAACCAAGAGCGAAAAGGTTCCCTAAGTTTCATGACTGAAGTTGTGCAGCGCACCGTTGATGAAGGAACTGATTTCGGCATCAAGGTCCATCCAGGTCTCTCGTTTCGCAATTCGCGAAAGAGGAGGCCGACCAGTTCCGGTGTAGAAGGCCGAACGCGAAATAACCGAGACTCGTCGATTGCATAGCCGCGATTAGGAAGGCTTCCCATTGCGTCACCGGCGCGGCGCAGCAAGAAGTGGAGAACGCTGTTTTCTTTCTTCCGGCGCGTAATCGACAAGCATTTCACTCGAGGCTCGCTGCTGAATTCACTTTAACTCTCGAACGACTCTCCATTTACATAGTACCAGCTACGCTAGTAAGCAATCCACTGTTCCTCTTAAAACCCTGCTAACACGTTTTACATTTTAATTTTCCCACACTTCACCCTCTTAAGAAATGGACGACCGTGGCTGAAAGAGAATTTCACTCGAGCAACGCGCGCTTTTTCTTCGCTCAAGTCCATGTAGAGCTCAATATTGTACAGTGAAATTTTATATTAATAATACATTCTGGTGAAATTCAATTTTATCGATGAATTTCAGTAGAGAATATTTTCAATTTATCCGAATCAATTTTAGGGATGGTTGGTGCCGCTCAAAATATATAGAAAAGAATGTTAGAAACGTATATCAGATTATTGATTAAAAGAAACTGCGAGCGTAATTAATCGAATTGCTGAAAACTTGCATGACAATTAAAACTACAGCAGGAAATTTGCACCCGATCGCAGCGTTGAATAAAACTAGTAAAATTGATTAGGTGAGTGCAGCGCGGACGTATGCGGTAAACCCGAACAGAGGGTGCTCTAGATGCAGAAATAAATGGGAATTGTGGAATAAAATTTCTCGCGCGACGCTTCGTTCCCGAGATACATAATCGACTTCGAAAGTTTGCTGATGCGCGTGCATTCGTGGCTGCGCGAAGTAGAGACGGTACGCCATGAACAGACGCGTCGGTATAACAAATTTTTAGATTTCATTCGAACATTTTATTCCGAGTTTCTCGTTCAGTGTCTACGTGTACATTGCACAATCTAGTAAAAAGAATCGACTATTAGAAGCTAAACATTTCCAAACACAAATAAAATGGTATGCTACTTCTATTGAATTAATTATCAATAAACTGATAGAATCAATCAAAGATATATATTTATGATTTCTCATATATTAAAATTATTAAGGGGGAAGAAATAACATTCGGTTTGGTTTCTATTTCTTGCAATCAACGCAGACCATTTTTATTTTGCATAAAGATCCGCAGTCTATTTATCAAATATCTCAGAACGTGTCTTAAATATTTCTCGATCAATTGGACAGAGATAAGCGGCTTTTGAAAATGAAGACTTGTGCCACCAGCTTTTCAAAACAGCAGTCTTTCGCAGTCTGTTTAAACACAATTTGAAAATGATTGATGGAAGGAATAACATTCTGTTTGGTTTCTGTTTTTTGCAATCGCCGCAGACCATTTTTATTTTGCATAAAGATCCGCAGTCTATTTATCAAACATCTCAGAACGTGTCTTAAATATTTCTCGATCAATTGGACAGAGTTAAGCGGCTTTTGAAAATGAAGACTTGTGCCACCAGCTTTTCAAAACAGCAGTCTTTCGCAGTCTGTTTAAACACAATTTGAAAATGATTGATGGAAGGAATAACATTCTGTTTGGTTTCTATTTCTTGCAATCAATGCAGACCATTTTTATTTTGCATAAAGATCCGCAGTCTATTTATCAAACATCTCAGAACGTGTCTTAAATATTTCTCGATCAATTGGACAGAGATAAGCGGCTTTTGAAAATGAAGACTTGCGCCACCAGCTTTTTAAAACAGCAGTCTTTCGCAGTCTGTTTAAACACAATTTGAAAATGATCGATGAAAGATGCATTATTTAAGATTCATTGTTTCCGGGATTGAAATGTGCGTTATACGCGAGCCCCCCTCCCCTATATCAATAATTCTCGCATGGTCGTTGAATATTTGAAACACTTTAAATGTCATGCGAAAGATTCAACTTGTAATATCCGACTACCGCGTTTTATTCGTTAAGATTCAACACGGTCACGCCATCGCGATGCATTTTTCAGTTGATTCTGTTACGTTTACGCCCACCTGGCGCTACGCAAGCCGGTTTGATTGTGTGACGGAGCATCCCGGGCGAAAGTTATACAAATTTTATGAAAAAAGTTCTCTGAAAGAAGAAAGTTACTCCGGGGAATACGTAAACACGAAGACTACAATTTCAGTTCGGGGAGTATCACGTCAAGCACAGTGTCCCGTATTTCTTCAGCCCCGGAAGAAGAATGAGCTCGCGCAATACAAAATTAATTAAAATTCATGTAGAACCTACTAAAAAGTTTGCTAATTGTACAGCAACAATCGCTGGAACTTCCCCTCTTTCAATTTCCCTCATTGTCGCGTACAGTCTCTTTCTCGAATATCATTTATTATCGTCATTTATTATCATACCCTTTTACCTTTAAAATTCTATATTGGCTTTACTGCCTCATTATATCTAAAACTGTATCTCCTCTATCAATAATTTTAACAGGTCGAAAATTTTGTGATATGCAGTTTTTGTCATGTTCATTTTTGTCAAAACGAAACCGACTAAAGAGAAGACGGACACATCGACTCGTTAGAAAAATTGTTTTCAACTGGGAAAGTATAAATTATTCGATGAACGTTTCGCCGAATGTTCCTCTCGTATTTAGCAAATGTAGCGTCGCAGTTCTGAGCCGTTTTTTATGGCCCGGTAGAGTGAAAACGAGCGAAGGAGACGAAAGAAACAGGCATGTAAATAAGGACAGTAGGAAGAGCGATGGCGACGCGATAGGGGAAGCTGTTAAGGGGTATGGGGAAGCAGTCTGCGATTTATGACACCCTTCCAGAACACTACACAGTAGTCCCCTGTAATCACTTCTTCTATTCGGAAGAAGAGAACGTCTTGGAATAAGAGGGACGGATAAAAAGTGAGGACAGAGAGATGCTGCGATAAGAGACTGGAATGGGGCAGGAATAGGACGATGGATAATACGGCGTGGCTGAACGATTAGAACCGAGAAGAGTTTGCAAAACAATCGTTGGACGGACCTGTGAAACAGAGGTATCTCGGCTCCAGAAAATTACAAAATCTATATAGATAGAGTACAATCTACAAAATCTGTGCCTGCAATCTAGAAAAGATTATTTGAATATTAGGTTGTAAAGATAATTATAATTTTATACCAATAAATATTTACCTTAATTTAATGAGTCATTTTAAAGCTTGTGTTTTACGCTCTATTTAATGATGCTTTTGATATTCAATTTTATTCAAATTTTTATTAAATTATTTGGCTTTTATTTCAGGATGTCATAACGCGATTTTCGCATTATTTTTTTTTTTTTTTTGAGTTCAAACTAGGCTGAAGTGCCGCTCAAGCGGCTCGGAATATCAAGGAAGCATCGGGCGAAGGAAGTGTCAACGAATGCACAGTGCTCATAGAAAAAAATAATGCGAAAATCGCTTTTTGAAATTCATAAAAGTGAATGAAATTCACTATCAAGAGCATAATTAAATAGAGCGTAAAACAAGCTTTAATATGACATATAACTCATTCAATTAAGATATTTATTTATTGGTACAAAATTGCAATTAAAACAAAGGAAAACAAATCCTGCATTTCTTTCTTCACAATCTAATAATTCTATTTTGATGTGAATCAAAATTTACGACTTTCAGAGAACAGTCCGAGAACGGGGAGGTTTAGAATCGCCCTAAAAAGCTTACCTGTGCCTTGATTATGCAAGTGGAAAGAAGGTTAAAAGTGTAATTAGTCTTAATTAGCCCCTTCTCTGATATTTGCGCGTTACTCTCATTTTCCATTCTAATCTGTGCTCGAAAGTGGCCCGTTTTTAAGGATGCGTGATCCTCTTAAGAGATAATAGCACCGTGAATCGTGAGGTTTCTTCGGGGAGCTGTTTGTGTCTTGGAAATTCGAATGTGCATGTCGTTTCGACTCTTGCCATCGTCGCTGTTTATTGAAATTCACAGCATTTCAGTCAAAGTTGTATATATTCGTGTAATGCACACATTGAAATTGAACAGAAATTTATTTCTTGTATTGTTAGCGCTTCATTGCTGGATTGCGGATCTTTATGCATAATAAAAATTGTCTGCACCGGTCCCATGAAATAGAAACTAAATTGAATGTTATTCCTTCCGAAATTATATGTCGACGTCTTCAATTTTTTTCAATTTTTCCACAATTTTCAATTTCGTATATTCAATTTTTGCTGTAAGTGCATGAAGATGCGTCTATTCATTACAAATTTCTCATAAAATTTACTGCTGATAATATCGGGACATGACTTTTGGTTGCATCGCTCGTTAGTTAGTCGTGTACAGGGTGTGTTCATTCGAAAACTTCCCAACCGAATATCTCGAAAAGTACGAGACATTAAAGAAAGTGTCAAACACGTGTCCAAGGATTTCGAGGGGGAAAGAGGGGGGCAGTATCAGTTGTTTTATTTGGGTGGCGTTCTCAAGATCATTTGTAGGTCACCTTTTTCTTCTCAAGTGGAAACCTGCGGATAAAAAAGAGTATCCTACGAAAATTGCTGGTCTTTTTACGTACATTAAGATCCCATAATAAAAAATATAGGTTTCTTGCCTTGTTAGACACGGTTAACGGTCTTTCAAAGATTCGGCACCGTGCGAACCCTCCCCCCTCATCGTCCCGACAGTAACGCGGCGAGTAGATACCTTGAAGCGAGCTCCCATGTATGTATGTACATATGATTCCTGTAAATAGGACCCCCAGCTGCAATAATAGCTCGATTCCGTTAAACTCCTCTGCGAGCACACACGCGAATTCATTCTATACAAATCAAGCGAATCTTCAAACCGGTCGGCAATAGTCTCCTCTCCGAGATAACCGCGGGTTTAATAAAATATCATCTCTCTCCTCTATGAGAGTAATTCGGGACGCAATCAACACCACGCGCACGTTGAATAGACAATAAAAACTCAGTTCGGCGATTTACAGTGTCATACACCTGATTCCCGAACGTTCCCTCGAACCACCTTCTTCGCACGCGATTCCAGCAATTTTTTAAGGTCACTGACTCTCCAGCTCGACAAAGGTCGGTGTAACAGCCTTGTAAATTATAATTTTCGGAAAATGTTTTTTGCATATCATTTGGTGAACAAATACTTCTAATTGCTAACAAAGCATCAGGCCGTTTGGTACAATTATAAAAAAAGTTATCCTGTTTCGAAGGTCGTACGAACACTTTCGTGAGCCACTGTACATATTGTTCATCGGTTCTTCTCAAATTCTATTTTCCCCAGCCCCGTTTGATCGAGTCGCGTTGCCCGTTCACTGGTGGGAGTTCTGTTCACCTGTGCACGTCGTGATTAGCGATTCTCCGGTAGCTGGAGGTGCGGAGAAGAGAGCGAAGAAGATGCCGAAGTAAAAGTCGACGCGGCGGGTAAACGGGCAACCGGTGGCCCGACGACTTACGTGGAAACGGAATGATGATGCCGTGCGATGCGAGTGTGCTTCCTGCAATTATATTACACGCGTATATACGACGGCGGAGAGGAGCGCATTAGGCGGTGTCTGAATAATGTAAATAAAATGCGGACGCGGAGCGGAGCCGTGCCGAGCCGAGCGGTGGCGCGAGCTGGCATTATACGGCACAGCGTATTCCCCGATCGAATAATGCGAGTTTATATTCCACGTACCGTCGTATCCTGCCTGAATGCAAGGTGGACCGTACGTATATGTCCCACTGGCCAATAAAGCCCGATGCGACGTACGACCGCAACGTGACCCGCGGAATACGAATCGTTCGCGCAGCTGCGGCATTAAATTTCAATGTTTATTATGTCACCTCGCGACGGAATCCGCTCGAAAACCGAGCGATAGGCTGCCTTAGATACCGACGACGAAACCACAATCGCCAGATTGAGACTTGCCTCCCCGCTCTACCTTCCCGGCGTGCCTGGTCACGTGACGCGCTCCGTCTCTGTCGTGCTTGCGTCACACTGACAGAGACGGGGTAACTTTTTCCTCTCTAGTTTCAAGAAAATCCAAAAAGATTGTTTACATTAGTTACAGTGGTCGAAATTTCTATAAAGTCACTGTGTTTTGTGCCCGTGCGAAATCCATACGGGTCGGTTTATGTACTTCTTTAAAGCCTGGCTTACCTTGCGTTTTTGTCCAGAAGAGTTTAAAAGTTGTTGCACACGTCCTATTGTTACTTGGAGCTCCAATTCAGCTCGAAATTGTGCCGCAGTTTTCCTTTCCGTAGCCGCAGCTCTCATTAATAATGAATGTCGTCTGTTTGACAATATTTTATTACCACCTTTAAAATGATTTTTTCCGTAATTTTCACGTAAATTGATGTAATTATTAATCACAGTATACGACTGATTAGTTTTCTTAGCACTTGCGCGATTAGTGCAGCCCATATCTTTATAAGCATTGATTGATGCTTTTTCTTCACTTGTTAGTACTTTTCCTCTCGGCATTCTCATACACGTGAATCAAATTATAACAAACAGGACTTCCGTGAGTTCCAAAACTTATACTTTTAGAATATTTGCAGTTTTCCGTAGTGCTCTGCTCAGAATACAGAGAAACACTAAGTGACTTTATAGAAACTTTGCACTTGTGTTCTGTACTACACAGAAAAAATTTAAAAAAACATAAATAGTAAACATAGCGGTGTAGAGTACGCAGTCCCTCTATCCGAGCGTCTGCAAGGCACAAGACCAGACACGATAAATCAACAAAAATGGTGATATTTTTAAAATATCTATGAAAAAGAAGATGACTTTATAGAAATTTCCACCACTGTATATATAAATAGACTGCGGATCTTTATGCAACATAAAAATTGTTTGCATTGATTGCGAGATACGGGAGCCAAGTAAAAATGTTTTTCTTCTTTTATTAGCTCCCTATTAAGCTGAAATTAATATACTGGTGGCTTTAAATCTTTTAAAATCTTTTAAATGTCCACTATTTTAAATTGCACGTACCCCTTTTTGTCATAAATGCATATAATCCGTAGTCTAGTTATAAGGTACAGCGAAGCAATCTACCATTTTGAATTTTGAATTTTCAACGTCAGATTCAAAGAGAGAATCGTTTTACTAGATTTCATACAATTCTTATGAAGAATCGAATCCTGGCGCCAATTTTCTTTTTTTTTAATATTTCCGACGATCCGACAAAAAAATGTTTCGAACGAAAGTTGATCAACATATGCTATTCTACGAACTTCAATATAAATTTCATTTGAGTTTCTCTCCGGGAAGAAATGTTAACAGTTCACTGTATCTCATTGCTGACCCGTACATGATAAAACGACGGCCTGAAATCAGCGGTAGAATGCCAAAGCGAGCAGATACTATTTATAATTGTCGAACAAAATAGAAATATTCCTCCGCGGCGCGCCACGGTAAACAGGTAAACAGGGGTAAACAAGAAAGCAAGACCGAACAACAATATGTTGAACGTAAACCGACCATCCCCGCGTAATGGATACGTAAAGAGGCGATAACATCGACCAGAAGTTTAAATAATATAGCAAGAAGAATGTCTTGTCATCGATGCGAGAAGCCCAGCAACGTGTCGCGTCTCGAGGATAAACATGATTCACAGGACATAACTTTTCTCCGCGAACGTCCGCCAGCGTGTAGCACACACACACACACACACATATATATATATATATTTATGTTAATCCAGTTTATGCAAACAAAATAGTTTCCACCTTATTTCTCAATTTTTTTTCTCGAATACGAACCGTATCGCGAGACATCCTGTACGCCATATACATTGATATGTAACATAAATATTTATGAACTGTGGTGCAATTACTTGCCACGGTCCCTCGTTTATCAAATACTTACCACCTTCGGTACGGAATTACGTACGGAAAATAATTAAATCCACCTCACGTGCACGCACGCGGAGAGCGCAATAAATATGCGATAATTGCGGGCCATTAGGCGTAAATCGCGGGCCCCGTGCGAAGAGAGAGAGAGAGAGAGAGAGAGAGAGAGAGTGAGAGAGAGAGAGAGCAGAAAAAAAGAATCACTGAACCGACAAGAATCCAAGCATGTTTTCTGCCGGATCAACGATTATGGCGAAGGTTCTTTGATACGGGCTACCGGATAAACAGAATTCTGCTGCTGCGCGCGCGCGCGGCGAGCGTCCGACGCAACCCCACGCAGAAACGGAATATTCATTACTCGTTGCATCGCTGCCGGCTGGTCGCGCGAGTGCATGCGAACCAGCCGCATTCGTGGGCGTTCGTTTCTGGGTTATGCAGCCTGGTGCAATATGCATGTGCGTGTCGTCCTCGACGTGGCCGACGCGATACCGAGAGCCGATCGGGCACAAACCAAGGGGCGAGGGATGCACATGACGCACACGTGTGCATCGCCGTCTATCGGCGACCCCTCTGACGGCTGACACGAGGAAATCCGATGTTAGGACAACCCGGGAACTCATTTTTTTCGCGTTCTTCCAGTTTTGCTTGTATTTCAGAGTTCGGCGAAACGTATTCCGATTAACGTTTCAAAATTACAATTCATCTAAAATTCAATTATTATAATCAGTAGACTGTGCGGATCTTTATGCGTTTATAGCAAAATTGAGTAGACGAAATTCAAAATTGTTGGAAAATTTTTTAAATTCAAGATATTTGATATATCATTTATGTATTACAATCATGAAGGGAACAAACAAGCACTTTGGTTTCTATCTCTTGCAATCGATGCAGACAATTTTTATTTTGCATAAAGATCCGCAGTCTAATGATCAGCAATCATTGGTTAATGTGTACAAAAGGAATCGGAAGTTGTTGTAAATGATTACATTTTTTTTTTATCATTACTGTAATCAGTTTTTTAGAAATATGTAAAAATGCATTAAACAGGATGTACCGCATCGGATTATGTTTTTGTCGCTCTTCCCAACGTGTTTCACGCGGTGCACAAATTGCATTTCAAATAAAGTCGTAAAAAGTGATATAACTCAAGTTTTTGCTAATCAAAAAGGCCTGAAAAATCGCAGGAGATCATAGAACAGTTCCATCGAGAAAATGAGCTGATACATTATACTAGACGCTTCTTCCAGCAAGTATAGGCTTCCGGTGGGGAGAGCGTAAGGCATACAATAAAGTGACGAGCTCTCGGCACCGGTCCCTCGCACTGGTTCGTCTACGTCGCGTCAGAATTCGCTTTACCCATAACAGCTTTTCGCTTGCCGCTGAAATTGCATCGTTCGTCGGTAAATAAATAAAAATCGTTAAGGAGCATCATGATCGGGGCGGTCCCCGGAGCAATCGCTCGAACGATCCAAACGATCGTCACGGAGCCTCGATAAACGCGTCGCGGATAATAATGGAAAGAGTGCGACGGGGGCGGGGCTACATTTTCCCGGCAATTAAACACAATTGTCGCTAAGCGACACTGCCCGTTCCCGAACATTAAATATCCCCCGAAACGAATCTCCCTCTCCCCTCGGCGAGGGTGAATGCCAGTCGAAAAAATTTATGCTCGTTCGTCGAAAGAGAAGTCCTTCTCCCCCTCCGGTAGATCCGGCAACCTGATTTCACTGCGGCAAATTACTTCTTTAAATCGAGCAGACGACGCACGCTTCCTCCGCAATCCATTTCGCTCTTCTTGCCCGGAAATGTTCCCAAGGAGAAGATCCAGTGTCCTACCTTCTCCACCCTCTCTCCCGCGTCCCTCGGGCTACCATCTAAAACGTCATCGGCCGTGTTCCCTTTCACGGATTGTTGCTCCACGTCCACGTTGCTCATTTAATTCCGCCCGACGCGGACCGTTTCAATCAATCCATCGACCGAGGGTCGAGGGATCGCTCGAGGAAATGGTACGAACGAATCGATCGAACTCTCCCGATTCATCGTGGCCGCTGGTTCCCCTTCTTCAACCCCGTCTTTTTGTCTCGCACGCCCCTCCTCACCGGCCGCCGTTTCGGCCTCCTGTTTTCCTTCGAGTCGTCGGATCCTTTCGATTTCAATACTTAACACGTTATTTGGTAACTTCAATACTTAACACAAATTTGGATGCAGACGGATTTTTTGGTATTAAAGGAACTATATTATGAAAGGAAAATAAATTAAATCTGTCCAAAATGTTCTACATTTTCTAATTTTTAATATTTAAGTGGGGTAATCGTTTTAACATGTAAATCAAACCTGTCCAAAATATTCTATATTTTCTTTTAATTATTATTCTTATATTTTCTAATTTTCCATATTTAAGTGGGGTAATCGTTTTAACATGTAAATCACACCTGTCCAAAATATTCTATATTTTCTTTTAATTATTATTCTTATATTTTCTAATTTTTAATATTTAAGTGGGGTAAGTGTTTTCCATTTTCCAGGCTTCTAGAGCTAGCTGTCCATAGTCACATCCCACAATCTCTCAATCTCTATCTTCCAACATTTCTCCAAATAGTATGCGTATATCTTTAATTTTGCATTCAAAATTAAATACTGTACGTACTGTATTCTTTAATTACCATTTCTCGGCACCAGATGATTATATCTGTAAAAACCGATTTTCCAGCTCCCTTTCGGTGCAGCATAATTATTGGAAATCGCAGGCTTACTCGTTGAATTTTTAATTAGTTCCGCAAGAAACGTACTCAATCGTACACTGTAGGGAGGATAAAAGAATAGTCACTGTAACAAATCTTCCCTGTTTCTGTTTTCAACTAAAACAAATTTTTCCAGTATTTTACTGAACTTTTATATACGTATTAGTTTAGCAGTGAACGCAGTAAATTGTACATTTTATGAGAGAGTTCGTGTATTTTCTCGCTTCGTATCGATTAAGATAATCCTCCGCAGGATTATGGGAATCGAATACAGTATTCGTTGTAGGTTCGCAGTTGTTCGTGCTCAACAATAAATTCTAGCGGTACTGCTTTAGTTCCGAGTCACCCTCCAAAACACCAGAATACTTTCTCCTAATTAATACGCCGCTCCGATACGGGCGAATAGATAATTACGAACAACTGTGAACACTGCAATTTCCGTTCTGCGAATCCGCTCTAAATACACTCGAAAATTCTCTGTACACTCGGCTCTAGCCGAGCTACACCCGCTAGAAACTCTCTTAAAAACTAAAACTCCGGGGCCCGAGTGCTGACCGCTCTTAAAAGCTTTCCGTCTATGTATAAACATTTATTCAAAACCGGATTTGCCGGGCTCGCGAGTTAAAGCTGCCGATCGAAAAAGATTTTCGTTAGACTTCACGATGAATTTACAATGACAAATTTGTCAAGGTAAACAGCATTTTATATTCTGTTAAGTGTTATCAGCTCGAGTGATTTTGTTTTGTCGCCCATCCAGTAAGTCAGCCCGTAAACCATCCCCATTTGCATAAACATCGGCAGTGTCGTGACCCACGGCTCGCAACCCCCTTAAAATTCATTACGGTTTACTGCGCTCTTCCCGAACGGCTTTTATAAAATACTTAAGATCGTACCGTGTCGGGCGTCACAGGCCCGCAACATCGTTCCCAAGGCGGAAGTCCGTCATTGGCCCTGTTCCTTAACGTAATCTGGGCTTTCCTTCTTCCGCGATGCACCGATGCACCAGTACACCGCGCTTGATAGTTCTATAACGCGTCGATGCATCAACGCGGCTCCGTGTCGCATAAAAGTGGCGTTCGGAGAAAAAAAATTCAAGTGGAAAGTGTAATTTCCTAAATAAACTTTTGGGGTGGTTCACTTTTTGTATTGGTAAATTTTAATAGGGGAAAATATTGTATATCAACAAGGAAATTTAAAATACGATTTAGCGGTAGTTAATGTTTCATATCGCTAATAAATTTCATATTAATATTCATACAATTCTTAATAGCCAGCTAAAATTTCAATTGTGAAACAGGCAGCCTGCCGTGTCTGATCAGCACTGCCCAATTCTACTGTGAGCCCGTTCCGAGATTAAATTCCGCGTCCGTATAATTCTGATAGAAACGTTAAGATACCGTTCGATAGCCATACTGGCCGAACAGTCCAAGACGAACATGGTTCACTATTAAATTCTGAGTGTGCGATACATTTCTTTCTATCTCTTTCAAATTCTAAGGGAAAAGGGATATTAACACTAAATGAATTCCATATAATCAACAACCACTATCTAACGGTTGATTTTTCACAATATCGTAAAAATTACATTAGGGTCATTCCATACCAAATCAATCACTATTTGCAAGGACCATCGGTGATTTTATTCTAAATGAAGTATGTTGTAGTCCATGCGAAATTAGGGGGAGTTTAAGTCATCATTTCGCCGGTTTCGAATTTATTTTTAGAAATGATAGGCCTGATGATCGATTTGGCATGGAATGACCCTTGAATTAATTTAGTTTAATTCATTGAACAAAATCAACGCCTAATCTGATAACAATATTCATCCCCTAAAAATGTGTGACAAATCTGTTCAGAAATGGCAAATGGTGTACATACACTTTACTTAAGAACGTACATCGAACTGGACAAAAATATATATTCCTACGAAATGTGTGTCCAATCTAAATATTAAAAAACAGTAGAAAGTGAATAGTGAAAAATTGAAACGAGAAGTTCCGCTCACGATCACGGGATCCTCAATTCCCCGAATTGTCCGAAATTCTCGACGGTTCTCGCTCCCAGCGCGTCTACGTGACCGAACAAACTGAGATCCAGGCAAGCACGGTCTATAAACACGCGTTTGGAAACGGAGAAACGTGCTGCTGGAATCATGTATGTATGTGAACCAGCACCGGCGAAGTTCCAGCGCATCCACTGGTAAAAGTGAAGTCAGTTTCGCTATTGCAACATTAACGTTCCATTTCTCCGTGTCCACAAGAGCGACCGTGAAAAATCCCAAAGTAGTTTATACGAAGTCTAAACCTGTTGCACTCTGTACACCGAGATCAGACGCACAATGATTCGTTAAAACATTTTTTCCCTCCTCATCCCGGTGCCCGTGTGCCTCCGTCACGTCTAGGCTATTACTCAGCCCACCCCCTGGAGCTCCTTTATTATTTTCCTCGTAAGAAAAGATTAAGCCTCCCCCTATCGTTTCCACCGTATCTTCGCCGCTTCACACCCTCAACCCTCTTTCATCTCACACTATTTATCTTTCCGCGATTCGTTTCCCCTTATCTTTCCTCCCGTATCACTTCCGGTCCTTTATTTAGCGCAATGCTCCACGGCGTGCCGATTCTCGCCCCCGACCACCCCTATTTTCATCGTTCGAGCATTTATACAGCCGCACTTGTTCTCCAATTTTTTTTGTTTCAACAGAACTTATTCATGATTATCAAAGTGGTATAAGTAAAAATTGGAAAAAATAAGTTTACCAGTTATTTCACACCACATTATTTTAAACTGCATTAATTAATTAAATGAATTCAATGTAATTTTCACGATATTGTCAAAAATGAACCGTTACATAGTGCTTGTTGCTTCAACATTATATGGAACTAACTTTTCATTAATGTTTTCGGCGCATAGGTTCGATCAAATTTTAACTAACGAACAATTTCCAAACTTTTAACTCATTACTTTTAAATCATTCGGGATCGAAACGTTGAGAATGATTTAAAAATTTGCAAAATTGCTTGCGCCGAAAACATTAATGAAAAGTTTATTCAGTAAGCTACGATCGACAAAAAGGAATTTTTTGGTGTAAAGATTCTAATCTAAAAGATTTCTGAAAATTCCTATAGGCACGTAAAGATCAAGTTGAAATATAGAAGACTCATATGAAATATACATAGAAGATCTGGCAACCCTATATATGACTGACGTCACATTCAAGAATCAGAGTCGAAAGGAAGGGTAATTACGTCTGAAACGAATGCAATCATTTTTCGGAGGGGTTAAAACTGACGGCGTTTGACAAAGGAGGTACCAAGAAAACACGTGAATTGACAATCGACGAGAGAGCGAGAGAAGCGAATCGGAGAGTCGAGGGAGAGAGGGTAGGATCGCGAGAGGCTCTCGTAGGTCGTCAGAAAGGCAGGCTAAGGTGTCGCGGCAAACAGAGAATAGCGGCAGACAATGGATGCGTAGTTAGTAAATTACAGGCTGGCTGGCACAATAGCGTGCAGAGACTGCGTGCGTAGGTGCGTGTGGTAGCGTGCATGCGTGAGCGTGTGGCACTCCACTGTCTATGCTGGCCGCGTGTTTGTCTACGTTCTAGGCTGCACGGTTTACAGAGCGGCGTGCACCGACGCGTATCCACCGTTCGTCCATGCATGCAGGGTCCGCGTGGGAGACTCTCTCGGTATATATCAATCCGATCTGCAGGTACCTGTACATTACGTGCCTGCATTAGATACCAGCCGCAAGATTGCCTTGTGTCCCCCATTCTCATTTCGCCGCTCATTCTCATCGCGCCCTTCCGAGGTTTCCATGTGTGTGGGATGTGTGTGTGTGTGTTTATAGAAGAGAGAGAGAGAGAGAGAGAGAGCGAGCGATCGTTTCGGGGCATGGAGGAAAACTAGATTACGCCGCGGCAATTTTCCGTCGGCCACCGATGTGCAAGGGATTCACAGACTTCCCTCGTGCTACTAGACTTCGGCAATGTTTCGGCAAACACGATCCTTCGAGAACGCAATCTTTCCCCGAGAAACTCTCGTTGCCTGTTTCGTTCCTCCAAAGAGAGAGGAGATCGAGCTGGGATGACTATTACGCTGGATCTTTGTCTTTCACCGGAGAGTTTTGCTTGAGATAGTCTTTAGAATCGCGCCATTGGCCGGAGAAACGAGCTGTGCCAAGTTCGAAGTCGATCGGGGAACGGGAAGTCGGGATGCGTTGAATTCGAAATGTATTTTCGAGATGATATCGTTGACGAGGCTGTACGATGATCTACCCAGGATCATTTTAACTTCCTACGGGATCTGCATCTATAGAAAACCTGTGGACACAACGATATACCCATCGCCGCCGTGTCCGAAAGTCAAAAAACCTATCGAGAAAACGAGACTCGAAAAAATCCCCGATGATCGATGAATCTGGAAAAGCACATTCACCGGGAAAAATAAAGGGAATCCGTCCCCCACTGTCCCGACAACCAACCAACCAGCCATCCGCCCGTCCCATCGCATCGCTGACATATCACGAGCCCGCGCGCTGACATTAAAATCCGCCCTATCGAGACTCCTCGAAAGTTCGAGTCGGGGCGACGACGAGTTCGACTAATTAGAGTCGTCTAAAAGCGGCCGCTCATTAACGGGCGCATGGCGATTTATCGTCAGCCAACGGTTGGCCAATGAAAAAAGGGGGCGAAGGCGGGAGGGAGCGGAACGAAAAGTCAAAGCAAGCCGGGAGCGACAGAGAAAAAAAGAAAGGTATAGCGAGAGGGAGAGAGAGAGGGGGGGCAAACAGGGGAGGGTGAGAAAGAAGGAACGAATGACTCGCGGCGAATAAAGAATGGAAAGAGAGGGAAGATGCGGAGAGAGAGAGAGGATCGGAGGTGGCGATGTCGAGGACCGCGATGGAGAGGAAGAACTGGAGGAGGAAATGAAGCGTGTCGGGGCTGGAAAGAAGTCGGCCGAAGGAAAAATTAAAGTCGGAGGATTGGAAGGGAAGGAAGAAGAAAGAGTCCGCGCCGAAGAAAGAACGAGGAACCCCGGCGAACACCGAGAAAGTCGACTTCTACTTTCAGCCGGCGTGGGGGTTGGATTGCGACCATGAAGGGGTTGCGAAAAGGGGCTGCGTCGAGGCTAGAAAAGGAGAGAGGAAGAGAGAGGATCATTCGTATTTCGCGGTGGTGTAGACGGCGGCGTGTAGCAGGCGGTCGTCCCCGGTAATACTTTATTTGTCCGCCCCTGGACTTTCTTTCTTTCTGTTTTCCAGCCACCGCCGCTTCTTCCTTCCCTTTGCGGCGGTGTTTCCACCGGCTGTGCTCGACCGCGATTCTTTTCACACTCGGCCATCTTTTCCGCCATCTTTCTTGCTAATTACCCGACCCGTTTTCCGCGGTCAGAAATCTCTTCTCCGCCCTCAAACCCTCAGACCACCACCTCCTCCTTCTTTCTTCTCGTTCTTATAACACTGTGTGTACGTGCGTCTCGCCGCGGCGACCGACGTCGCTGCTGCTTCTTCTTCTTCTACTACTTCTTCTTCTTCTTTCTTGTCGGCTTGTTCCCGCGAACCGCGACTTCACGGGAAACCCATGAAATATTCAGACGATCCTACCCCAACCAAGAAACCCCCGGCCACCGTCGTCGTTCTAACGCTTCCGCAGACTTTTACGGACCCCGACGACGTTGTATATCTGATCCGCCTGCGTCCTGTACAACGGGTTCCGACCGCCAACTTCCGCGCACGTAACCGCGGAAAAAGGAGCAAAGTTACTTAGCGACCGTTCCATTGGATCGACGGACGTTTCTCTGTCTGTGAAAAGACGGACGAGTCGACGTCTCGGTCAGGGAAACCGGGACCGACCGTGATTCGCGATGGCAAGCGAGGATTTTCGGAACGCTGGTCCGTGAATTTCATACGAATCCAAGTCGGAGATGCATGACGGCTAGAGAGTGTCTTGGTATCATCGTGGTATTCACGTGCAAAGGGGAGATACGATATTCCGTGAGAGATAGAGCCTTCCCTGGCGAAGATTTCTACGGAGAATGTGGATTTGACAGTAATTGTATGTGGTCGATGTTAATCGTACTATAATTCAGGCTGAAATAAGCTAGCCGAATCAATTAACTAGGATCAGACAAAAAGGCTTTGCAGGCTCACCGACTAAGGAATCTGTCAGGAATGACTGATAAACTTCCACGACGTCACAAGACCCGATATTAAGGCGATCACGAGGACAAATGAGCACCTACCTTGATAAAACGCTTGGCCTTTGTCAGGAGACCCAGCGTAGTGTGTCTTGAGGTTTCAGGACCTAACGGGACCAGAACCTTCAGCTTTTCCAGGCAATTTCTGAGGTGCGCTCTCCTGTAACAGAAACGAACACGGAGCAATTAATGCGTTGTTTATTATACGCAAAAGACATTTTTTTTTTACTGTTTGTTGTATCCGATTTCACAGTATATTTGAAATGATTGAGAACATTTCTTTTCAGTTTTCAATCTTGTCAATGGAATAAATGAAGCCAACAGTAATTTTTCATTTTGCAACAATTTACTGCAACTTCGTATTCGAACAATTTTATTTTTCAACAAATACTGTATTTGATTTCACAATATGTATATTTGAAGTGATTGATAAAATTTCGAGGATGATTCATTTTTTAACAATTTATTGGAATTTCATACTCGAATAATTTTATTTTTCCACACCTACTGTATTTGATTTCGCAATATATTCGAAATAATTGAAAACATTTCTTCGTTCGAATAAATATTCGCATCAACGACGAAGTTAGAATCATTGCAGTTTATTTTTTTTATGAAATATTTAGCAATACCCTTCGACTTTCAGTTTTCAATCTTGTCAAGAGTCGTCGAGGACGACTCTTCTTCCAGAGCTGACTAAACGAAGCCAACAGTAATTTTTCAGTTTTGTACAATTTACTGCAACTTCAAATATAATTTTATTTTTCCACACCTACTGCGTTTGATTACATTTGTAATTTTCTTCATTCAAATAAATATTCTCGTCAACGACGAAGTTAGAATGATTGCACAACAACGATAAAATTGCAGTTGCAAGCCGCAGAAAAAGTGTAGAAGAAAAATACTTGGAGAAAAACACGTCCAGGTTCGTTGTTGCCGCGACCAAGGGGCGGAATCTTTATGATTTGTGTAAAAAATCGATCTCTCGAACATATTACAGTGGAATCCCCGTTAATGTCTCGAGCCGGAGGCCCATTCTCGCGATAACTGGCTATCAGGGGAGGAGCGTCGTGTATAGGTTGACCAATTCGAAACTTTAACGCGCTCGTAATTCGTCGCTCAGTGGGGGTTAGGAAGGGGGTGGTGGGGGGGGGCAGTGGTTCGAATTACCCGAAAGCTTTCCTGGCATCCGTTTTTCGTGTCACGTAGGGCGCACGATGAATGGAGCGGAATCTCACCCGGTAAGCTTCGCTGGAAGCCCGTAAACGGAGGACAAAATTGAGGCCGAGAACGGAAGAAATGGAAGAGAACGTGGTTGCCGGGAGAAGTAGGAGAGAGAAATACATAGAGAGTTACGGGGAATCCCCATGGCACCCCGTAAGGAATTCGAGGACCGACCGCACTTCGAGAGCGCAAACGAAGCTGCCCCGCGAAAGCGGCCGGAAAAAGCGATAAGATCCCGATTATCGCGGCGATCACGGGCCATTAGCTGAACGAATCGCGCGCGATAAACATACACCCGGAATACGAAAGCAGGAAACGGCCGGGAATTATTTCCCTCCCGGAATATCCTGCGGCGACCGTTCGAAACGAAGAAACGACCGGTCGGGGGGGTGGGATTGCGGAATCCACACCGCCACCGTTCCGGGCGGACCCGATCGTTGCTTGCCCCAGGAATTCAACGACTATGCTAACGATATTCGATATCAATATTTTCTGCCTAAGTATCGGAGGATTGCGACCGATCCGCATGATTCCGAGGTGTAGGACAGGGTCACCGCGAATTTATAGCATTCGAAGTGTTCGATCCGTTTTGCCGTTCGCTAAAGCCAGTCCGTGCAGCGTGAACGATACTTTTACACTCTTCACTTTGATACATCCTCCCTTTCTTTTTTTTTTTTACTTATTTTGATAATAGACAAATTCTTAAGTGTGTTACATATTATTTTACTACCCGAGACGCCCTATACAGAGAAACGTTGGACGAGACGGAGTAGAGGAGAAAATGGAAACGAAATAAAAATTCGCGCGGATCTCGCGGGTCGAAGCGGTCGACCGGACGTCGAGGTAAACGGCTCGCGGAATGAGTTTTTTTCTCTCTTCCCATTCGGCTTTCGGAGCCCCTTAAACGTAGCCCCGGGTCCCTAAATGCCGGCGCATAACACCGACGGCAGCCAGCCGCGAATGCATCTATCCAGGGGCGGAAACCGTCCACTCTGCGGCCCGCGAGACATAATACCGTTTGATGACGTCATTAAGCCGGAGCCGGCTTATTGTTTCTCGTAAAACGTACGTGCAAACGCGCCCCAGTATACACGGGCCCTGTGTGCACCCGCTGGGACGTCTACGTCGACGTCGACGTCTTGGTGGGCTCTTTGGACGCAACCCCAAACCATCCCCTTGGTGGTCTACAACCCTCCTGTATCCCCCTACCCTAACCGTCTTCAAGCCGGTTGGTGGACGACACCATCGTCGTCGCGGTCGTCGCCGTCGTCTACGACAAGCTCGCCCGTCGTCTCCATTTTCCACGACGGAACAATAAACCGGGCATAAACTTATAATTAAATGCCTGCAATGGCGCGTGTTTGGCACACGTGACGCACATCCGCCACGGACTTATTACCCACGCTGGAAATAAATCGCGTCGTGCAAACCGTGCACTTGGACAGCCGGTTCTCTCGCTCGGCGACGGAACGATTTGCACCTTGATTTACCGGCTCTTCACGGTTTTTCTTCGGCTCGCTCTCGCTGGACGCTTTATTTTCGATCGGTTTATCGAGGTCCATACGGGGGTTGTTGGTTACAAGTTGTTCGGCTGGGTGTTCGTTGCGTGGTTAGTTAATTATTTGTTTTGAAGAAAACGCTTGAATCAATTTAATGTTGTTCAATTATGTAATCTCCATTATTTGTGACAGCTTATTGTCGTCTTTCACATAATAATCTGTCAATTCCTGTTCCCCAATCACTCACAAGCAACATGTCAAAATTACCTGCTTATTAGGTTGGAGGAAAAGTTCTGTCGTGTTTGAAAGAAACCATTTGAATCGATTTTTCAAAATAATGTTTAATATTATTTAATGACATCATTTCCAGTATTTGTGAAAGCTTGCTGCCGTCTCTCAGATAACCTGTCAATTCCTCTTTCCCAGTCACTCACTTTTTGATTTACAAGCAAATTACCTGTGTCAGGTCATGTTCGAGAACAATTTTAATAACTGTCGGTATGAAATTTCTTTTTTCACTGACTTCTGCACACGTCAATCTGTACCACGCGTTCTGACACACCCTGTATGTGTACGCTCCTGTCCGTTCTCTCTCCGTTTTTTTTTTTTTATTTCGCCAGAGCTTTCGTTTGGAAGATTTACGCGCGCATCCTTTCGGGCTTTTATTTCTCTGATTTTTCGCGGTAATTGGTGGGGTTTGTTTGAATAGAAGCGGGGCCGAGGGCATACGTGATTCAGGTTTGGATTGTGTGAAGGGTGGCTTGCGGATTTTTACCGGCGAATTTCGCGAGCGAGCCCGATTCCCTGACCCTCGACTGTGTAAAACAATTTCCGCCGGTCCTTTTTCGGTTAATTTAGTGATTTGTGTAATTTTTATTAGCGTTCTCCATCTCGGCGAATTCGGTTCGCAGGAATTCAGGCGGAACAGCGGTGATTTTATTATGCGATGTTTTATAGACCGCCCTTCGGCCTTTTTTATTAAACATTTAGCGATATAACCCGTTTCAGCTTTCGTTTAAATTTATTCCAGAATTCTCGGGAACCATACTATCGTCGGAGCTGAATAAATGGAGCCGGCAGTAATTTCCCATTTTTTTTCAATTTATTGCAACATCATATACGAACAATTTTACTTTTTAATGAAATAATTACCAATACCCTTCGAGTTTCGGTTTTCAATCAAGTCAAGAGTTCTCGAGGACGATTCCTCTTCCAGTGCTGAATTGATAGAACCAACAGTAATTTCCCATGTTTTACCAATTTACTGCAACTTCATATACGAACAATTTTATTTTTTATGAAATATTTAGCAATACCCCTCGAGTTTCGGTTTTCAATCAATTTTGTCGAGAGTTGTCGTGGACGACTCTTCTTTCAGAGCAGAATTGATAGAGCCAATAGTAATTTCCCATTTTTTTTACCAATTTACTGCAACTTCATATACGAACAATTTTATTTTTTTATGAAATATTTAGCAATACCCCTCGAGTTTCGGTTTTCAATTTTGTCGAGAGTTGTCGTGGACGACTCTTCTTTCAGAGCAGAATTGATAGAGCCAATAGTAATTTCCCATTTTTTTTACCAATTTACTGCAACTTCATATACGAACAATTTTATTTTTTATGAAATATTTAGCAATACCCCTCGAGTTTCGGTTTTCTATCTTGTCGAGAATTGTCGAGGACGATTCTTTTCCCGGAGCTGAATAGACAGAGCCAACAACTATTTCTGAACATGCCTCGTTATTTCTCCACCGACTCACTTTTCAACAGATGAGTGCAGTTTCGAAATCGCGATTTTCTCGAGCATCTGCTAATTCGACTGCTACGCATCGTAATGTAATTAACGAACTTCGCGATAACCCGCACGGGTGGTTCTTACGATGTCCAGAATGGAAACAGCTCATCGATGATGGTCGGAATATAATGTCGTTGACACGATTAATTAATTAAACAAAAAGAAAATCGGATCGGACGCACGAAGTGTCGGAACTTGGAAATTCCATCCGTGGGCGGGTTATTGATCCCGGACGGAAAAAGGTGCAGCTGAAGTTTTGATCAACGTTCATCTCCGAAAATTGGATGCCCGCGTCGCTGGTTCGAAAATTGAATATTTTATGCCTGGATCAATAACCCGATGACGTGTTCGAAATTTGCAATACCTCGGCAAACAATATTCCCGCCGAAATAAAGTGCCGGGATACGAGCGGGCGGTACGCTGGGGAGCCCGGCCCGGCCCGGCCCCCGTGCTATAATGAAAAATCAAACTAGATACTATTGCTTTCGAATCGGAACGGAAGAAAATTAAATCTAAAATTTGTTATATTGATTCGATCACGTAGAGCGTTCCGCGATCCATTCGTTAATCCGCCGAACGAGAATATCCCCGTAAAAGAAATGACGGCAATTTAGTTTCAATTGATTCTGACCGTAAAGCTCGCATGGCGTGCACGTAAACCCGGCGCGAATCATTTACCCCGCATATTCAAGGCGTTCGGAGTCATTAATCTTCCGGTACTGTTCCCAGAACAAATGTTCAGGATCTACCGGCGAAATTATTCGACAGTCTAAACTATCTTTCGCGGGTGCTCGCAACGATAAATAGTGCATTTTAGTTTATTTCTTATACCTAATTATACTGCGGATCTGTATGTGAAACAAAAATGTTTTGCATTTAAAAATGTTTTAGAGACATTCTCGGCTACGAGTCGCGTTCTAAATACTGTGCTTATTATTATTATTATTCTATGGCACACTGAGAGAAAGTATCGCGATTTTAACTGATTCATATAAACGTATACACGTTGGGATTAAACAAGCAATCAAATATACAAATGTCGCCATGTTTTAAAATAACTAATTACTAGACTGCGGATCTGTATGGGAAATAAAAATGTTTTGCATTGCGGTTGTGTGGGAAGCATAACATAAACATCGATTTCTTCCCTTAACTACTTTGTTGCATTAAAAGCAATATTAAAACATTCTCGAATATTTTGAATCTTTTACTGTTTCATATTTCACTGAACCAATTTTGTTCATAAATGCAAATAAGATTATATGCATTTATGACAGAAATGAGTAAGTACGATTTAAAACAGTAAAAACATTAGAAGAATTTAATGAAAATTTTAAACATATTAAGAATGAAAATAATTTTCTATTTTACTCTAGTTAGCTGCAATTCCCGTAAACAATATTTATTTTCCATAAAGATCCGCTGTCCAGTAATTACTTCTAAATAAGTATTCGATGTACATCTGTACAATAAATAAAATTTCGAATTTCTCAACAGTTAGTAACGTTTGATTCGATTCTTTTTACAAAAACATACTTAAAAATACTTGATTTGTAAAAGGTTGAAATTGATTCGCAAAAGGGTGAATTTGTGTAACTAGCGGATCTGCGTGCAGAATAAAAATTGTTATTTGTTTCCGTTCCAATTATTTAACAAGATGAAGTTCTTCGCGTCTTTGCCACCTCAAAGAAATTCCTTCCCAGTAATTCACAAGCCGAACATTAAAATATTCAGTCTGAGTAAGATGGAGGAGATAAGTTCGCGAGGTGGTCACAATAAATTTCGTTATACGGCGGAGGGTTTGGAAAAATTAATATTAATATTGAGGGAAGAAAATTACGAGCAGTATTTCACCATAATCGCGGGCGGCGGTCTTCACACAAACGATCATAATTTTTGCCGAAGAAAAGCGTCGGTTTCCTCATTGGTCCATCCCCCGAGGGGCTCATTGTCGGAGGAGCGCCGACTCGGCATAATTACAATAATTGCAATTAATTTGAATGTACTTAGGTCTGTGGGTGGAGAAGGGGGAGTGGTAGTGGGAGAGGGCGCGTGATATCGGCCACGGGTGGCCACTAAATCACGTTGCAGCAACGGAAATTAATTACAGCCTTCGCGTATCGCGTAAACCTGTTTGAAACGCAGTCGAACGGTGTCTGAGCGGATGCTCGATTATCTGAGATTCCGTTTCGTCAGTGGAAAGTGAGGCCCGATATAAAGTTCAACCCCTCTCGACGGCCGGCGCTCCTGCTGCTGCTGCCGGCACTGTCGACGGAATGAAAAGTTGCCGAACCGTGAAATGTTACGCAAATATGACGTAGATAGAGCTCGAGTAACCATAGCTGTCTAACTTTGACACGCGCCGCACCGGTTCGACAGCGAGCCGCGCTTTCGATAAACAAATTATATCCCGGCTGTCCGTCTCCGTCTCTAATGCGCTCCTTTTTTAACCGATTTGGAAAAACGAGGAGGTTACTTAATTCGATGTCTATGTGCCTTTTTTTCTATGTATGTTCACCGATTACGCCGAGATAGATGGACCAATCTTTTGGAACCTTTTGCATCTTCTAGAGCAGTGGTCCCCAACCCTCGGGCCGCCCAAGGAACATTAAATACAATTAAATTAAAATTATTAAATCAAAACAATCTAAAATATAAACAATCAACGTCCACCCCCCCCCTCTCAGCGGGCCGCGGTAAAATTATCAAACGTTGACCGGTCCGTGGCGATAAAAAGGTTGGGGAGCACTTTTGTAGAGTATGTCCCCGGAATGGTCCTGTGAAAACAATTTTTACATTTTTTTATTCCTTACGATTTTTTATTTGCGAAAAATGAATTGTTTCACCGATTACTCCGAGATGGATGGACCAATCAGGACGAAACCTTCTGCATTTTGTAGGGTATGTCTCCCGATTGGTCCCTTGAAAACAGATTTTGCATTTTTTCATTCTTTGCGATTTTTATTGCGCATAACCAATAAGACCGAAAGACCATCCTACGGTGTTCTACAAATTCTGCTCGTTCCACTGAAAAGTGTGAAATAAAAAAATTTTATAAAAAAAGATAAGATTGGAAATAATTTCCATTTAATTTATCTGAATACACACGAACTTAAATACAATACATAATCTTTTCCAGGCGGTGCAAAATTGAAAATTCTGGAAACTGGAAATTACGAAAATCCTTAAATTCTCTTCTGCATACTTTCACATATTCATGTATCTTCTCTTCCAACCTACTGATTTCCAAGTCCATCATATTCCGATGAAATCATAATCAGCAACATTTGTCATTTGGAAAATTTTTAATTTTTGCGCCACCTCCACAAAGATTGTGTGTTGTATTTAAGTTCTCGTGTATTCACATAAATGAAATGGAAATTATTTCATCATTTTCGTCGTGCGTTTTTTCGAAGTCGGTTTAATCGTTTTTTATAAGACTTTTTTATATCTTCGTCTGTTTGAGAAGAACGGACGGAACGTTCCTCGTCTTCTAAACAAAAATTCCCATCTTTAAAACGTTGTACATATGTTGTTCGTGGCGATTGTTACTGAACTTCCATTCCCGAAATTCATACGACGTGAGATGTCGGAAATGGATACGCATCTAGTGCATGATTTTTCACTGCTAGTTACTCACGAAAACCTTCTCTAGACTGTTCCCGAAAGTGCATTGGTGTCTTATCGCCGTAAAGTTTATAAATCGACGCGTGAAAAGGTATACGCAAAAGTCGGTACGAACTTATGGGATGACCTAATAGATTCTGTTTGATTTTTTGAAGATTTTAACTAACCAAGAACACTGCTTCGACCAGCAACGAAACAATATTTGCTTGACCGTATAAAAACGGTGGTTTTAACGTGGAAGCATTTCGGCCAACAAATGGAGGGTGAAAATGTGCAGAGTAAGGACGAACCAGCTGAAAACTTTGATATTTGTACAACAAATAACAAATAAAGCTAGCTTTCACTGGGTCTGCCTCTGTGTCCACTACTTTTCTTGTTTGGTAAACAAATATCGTTGTTTGTCCTGTACTGTGCCATCGAACGGAGACACGCGTGATACCATTTTTCGAAAGACAATGCGCGGAAATAAAAATATTTCTGAATAAAATGGCTTTGCTTTTACGTTGCTAACTTCTATTGAACTTAAATTACATTTTCTGCTACGAGTGCAGCAGAGACTTGAGATCACTTTTGTTAGATATTCATTTACTACATTCTTTAAAATTTAACCATTGAATTTTATTTTCAAATCGGGCACGAACTGTGCAATCATCAGACATTTTCGCGAAAACAGAGAATATTCGCTGCATCGATTTTTGAGGCGCCAGGAGTGACAGATAACGCAAATAATTTCGGACAGAAATAAACTACAAATGCATCGAAGATGAAGAGAACGAGCCAGCGAAGATTTCCAGGGTTGAGCCGAAAGCTGTCCACGTACTGGCGGCTCGTGGTGCCTGGTAGCAGGCTGGAAACGCGAAACGGCGCCCATTAAAATCGCGCACGCGGCGCGCATCGCAAATTAGTTCGATTCGGGTTGGCGAAACGCGGAGAAATCGCGACGATGCACGTAGCAGACACGGATGCCGACGCGCGCGAGGGTAAGCCGCTTAAAGGAACACCCGGCCTGAAAACTAAAGTAATCCTCGTCTAACTGGGTCCGGGTTGTTGCCGTCGGGGACGTGTAATCGGTTTGTTTGAATTATTAAAGGAGAACCCGGTGAATCGGCGTCCATCATTGAATTTCCCGCTCCATTTTTGCCCGGTGTTCCTTCGGCACAAAATCTCGCTGGAATCTCCTATTCGATTGTCTCCTCGTAAGCCGATTGGTTCCCTGGAATTAGGCCGGCGTAAGAACTCAAAGTAGAGATGTTCTTTCGAACGGTGGCCACATATTTTTACAATAACTTGCAAAGGATCAAAAAAGAAGTATTCGAAGCGCGAGAATTGGAATTATGGTTGGGAACAGACTATTCTCGAGAGGGGAACGACGGCTTGTTAAATTGGCGAGCGTGCGAGATCTCGGAATTTGTTGAAACAAGCTGAACAGTGCCGCGAAAGGGGGAAAGAAATGTTTGAAGTAGTTGCGAGACCTCGAGAGAGATTACTGCAATTTGCTTTTCCGTCGCGAAGGATCGGAAATCCCGGGAAAGAGTACAAAGACAGTCCGGAAACAACCCGATGTTTGCGAAGCAGGTAAATAAATATTTGAAGTGCAAATTACGCATTTTCAATGCAGCCCCCAAGGTAGACCAGAAGGATTATCCTCAAAGGTAGATCGCTTGGGTTAAAATTGAAGAGGTATCGGCGTGTTCGGAGTAGAATGCGCCGGCAGAGATCAGACATTTACTCCCGAGACATCCCGGTAATCGGATTCGACTGCGTCGGTGGTCCGAAGACGTCTGGCTGGAGAGAGGAGAAAAAAAAATATTTGAGATGGAAGTTACAAGATCTCAAGAGAGGCTACCGCAATTTGCTTTTGTGTCAAGCATAGATCGCTCAGAATCCCAGATTCCCAGCTCCCCGAGAAGACCGCAGAGACCGTCCTCAAGAACCTGCCCGTCCCGACCCTTCAGAAAGGACTTCAGCGGAACAGCCAGTTAAGCCGGGGCTAACACTCCGCAAGCCCAGCGAAAGTAAAATCCACGTTAAGTAAAAACCGACTTCCGTGATCCTGAGCACGGCCGGGCGCCCAGCTCGGATGTCTGGGTAGCAGGTCGTCGATGAGGACCGTGTTAAATCTTCCGCGGCACAGATCTAGACGTGCCGAGACGCTTCCGAAAATCTCTGCGGCCTGGACTAGCTGTAGAAACGAAACCTTGTTACAGTGTTGAGTTGGTTAAATTAATAGTATCTCTTCCGAAGACCCCTGAACTATTTCTCGCCTCTAACTAAAACACGGTCACGGGACCGAGGTGCAGGGTACCACCTCAGACGAAAATCCTCTGGGTAGCAGGACGTCGATGAGGACCATGTTAAATCTTCCGCGGCATGTTAGATCTAGAGGTGTCGAGACGCTTCCGAAAATCTCTGCAGCCTGGACCAGCTATAGAAACGAAACTTTAGAGTGTGGAGTTGGCTAAATTAATAGTGTCTCTTCCGAAAACCCCTGAAGTCTTTCTCGCCTCCAACTAAAACATGGTCGGCGGTCGCGGGACCTTAGGCGAAAATCCTCTCGGCTCCCGAGGACAATGAGCTCCGAAATTCGGCTGACACTTGTACACGTCCGATCGGACACATCCTACAAGAGTGAACCTGGTTTCCCGTCGAGTCCCAGTGGCGGCGCATCAATCATTCACCGGAGCGATCGGATGATTATTCATTAATCGTTGATTACATATCGGAAAGGGTGTTGTGCTTCTCGTCGGTGTACGTTAACAAAACAACGTGTACCCTGGAGACGGAATAGTTGACGGGGGCCAAAGCTATCGAGCGGGGAGCATTGTCGAATATTCGAGCAGACACTATCAGACAGCTTGCTGGGGTCTCTCTTTGGCCCTGGTGCCGCCACCCACGGCGTGTCCTCGATCCCCGTGGCGAATTAATAATCAACGTTCAAACGTTACCGACACGCCGCGCCGTGCCACGCCGCAGCCCGCGTCTCCGTTGTTGGTTCAAGCCCGGGAACCGGCGCGGAAGCTTCTTCGCGAACCACGCCGGGTGACTTCGACACGGGAATTCCGCGCGAAGTATTTATTCATCAGGCTCTGGTACGTCGAACAGGCGGGACAGGAATTTCATAATGCTGGTGTCACACGCTGGTATCGATTGAAGGGCTCGCCACCTGCCGCACCACCGCCCCCTTCAGTATATATCCACCCCCGTGCCGCCGACGACGACTCGTCCTACGGACTCATCAGCCTCCGGCAAAAATGTTGCAGCGAGCGAACGCGTCGAGGATGTCAAAGAATGATGAGATTGATAGAACCGGAACGACGGGAATTTCTGACATGGCGGACGGCACCCGCGTGCCGACGACGCGCGGCTCACCTCTTCGTTTGACCTGCAAACAACATCGTCTACCGTGATCTTCGATCGTGTATCTTCCTTTTTCTCTGCTTGGCGTCGCTACCGAACAAATTAGCTGGTCGCGTTAATCGTTGGTCAATTTGTGAGCGTGGGTTACTTGAGACGCGTGTTCTGAATACTGTAATTAAGAAGAATTGGTTTGAAGGTCGCCCGAAGGTGGAAAATATGTATATAATTTGTCGAACAAACTTTCTCACAAGTTAATGAACTGTCACCAATTAGTATATTAATAACTTTCCTCAAGACATTTGTGTCTAAGGCAGGGCCCGCTAGATAGCCTTACTGATGAGTCCTCTAGCGGGTCTAGGACGAAACACACCACCTTTGTTTTCCTCAAATAAAATAGCGCTTGGCATTTGACTGATTCAAATCCGAATCGAAAACGTTATCTGGTTAAAATCCGAATCGAAAAACGTTTTATGCCTTGCAACATAGCTATATTTAGTGTAGAATTTGGTCGAACCGTGGCGCCGAAAAATACTACTAGTTTGTTTCTATATAATGTGTGTTTGAAAATATATAATCTCTGTCCTCTGTAATGGTGAACAAAATCTCGAAACACAGAAGACGTAGAAAGCTGAAACTTGGTGCACAGATAGCCCAAAGAGGGTGCGCCAATATGTTTTAATCCCGGAAGTCCTACAGGATTAATTGCTAAAAAATAAATTAGAGGCATACCTCCAGAAACGAGCAAGCCCCAGATTTTTCCACTAGAATTGTGCCAGCAAATCGAATTATACACAGGCGACTCTACCGTTTCGATCGCGACAGTACTGCATAAACAGGTCCGAGTTTCTCATTTTCAAATTTCTATGGCCGCCCACATTGCCACATCGATGCACATATGAATCGATAACGCCTCTCGAACAGGAGAAAGCCACACCTCTGCTCCTCAGAAAATGAAATAGCAGGGAACAGGAACAAAAACCATCGCAAACATTGCGCGTAACGTAATCACACGACAATGCTTTGAATATGATAAACTCCGAGCTGCATGAAACGGTGAAAGCTTAAAGAGGAGTGCCATTATTCCCCCCCCCCCCCCGCGAAAGCATTTGTTTTCGAATTTCTATGGTCGCCCACGATTTCCCATCGAATTGTCAAAGGGGGCAGCAGATTTTTCATATCGAGTTTCCCGGTGAATACGCTCCGGGAAAAGGGAATCGAGTCGATTTTCAGCGTAGTCGCATCGAACAAGCCACGAATGCCGGTCGCAAGTGCGTGGCTGCAGCCAATCCCGGCGGGTGCATTGGCCGGCCATGAGTTAGATCGCTTTAACAGCCGCCTGTAAACAGCCTCGTAACTTCACTGCACTCCCTCCCCCTCTCCGTCTCACCCCCTCCCTCTCATTCTCTCTCTCTCTCTCTCTTCCCTCTTCTCCACCGCTCCCCTCTTCCCATTTCTCCTACAACCTACTCCCACCACGGAGGACGTGGCTTCTGCTGCACATACGTCTACCCGTCCCTGTTGCATACTCGTTTCTCTATCTGCTGGCCGGTTCCCGTCGCTGCAACGATGCATCGGTGCAATCGTGAATGCACGTGCACCGTGTCGCTGCTACGAACGAGATCCCGAAACGTTCTGACCGTACACGTATCTCTGCCGATCTTCTTGATCAATAGTGAATTATAGCGCGGCTGCAACGGAGCCGCGCACGTTTCACGCTTTATCGAGGAAATTGAAAACGCGGCATTTCACGCGGTGACCGATCGAAATCGTGCCAAAATGTTAAATAGTAAAACGAGATTTTTTTGATAGCTCCTCATGCTGTTTAAAAATGTAATATTTGCTCGTATTCAGCACCGTTGTGTGTCAGTTCACTTTAATTTGATATTTCTTGTACTCATCCAGACCGAGAGCACCACAGAACATTGTAACACGTGAATCGTACCGATAATTAACACAGTTTCATTTTGAATCGACATCTCCCATCAAGTTTATCAATAAAAACGTGAATCGCGGAAGCTTTCTAGTGGCCAATCGATTACTTCCTGTTCACCGTGCACAAACAATTTTTAATTAATGGGTACCTCGCTTCGGGGTCCGACGAATCATTGATTGTAAATTTCGCGTCTGTGTTCGCCCGTAACCGCGCAACAAGAGCGTTCGTTAAATATTCGTCGCGACACGCTCGTATTTGTTAGGTTGTAAGGAAAGAAATGCAGAATTTAAACCTGTGTTCTTAAAATGTTATGACTCGCATAAAAAACAATTCAAAATAACAAAAATGAACAATTTTATCAAAATTGTTTTAATGAAAACAATAACATGACAATTAATTTTGTGGAAAATTTAATATTGTTTATTAGTATTATTAAATTATTATGAGAATTGATTATAATGATATCAATGACTACAATTGATATATTATATAGAATTGACTATAATAAGAATCAATTCTCATAATATAATTTAATGTTACTATTAAATAATATTAAATTTTCTATAAAATTAATTTTCATGTTATTGTTTTCATCAATACAATTTTGATAAAATTTTATAGAAAATTTAATATTGTTTAATGGTAATATTAAATTATTTTTAAATTGAGAATTATTATCGAGGGGAACAGTGTTAACATTAATTTTACAGAGAATTTAATATTATTTGAAAATATAAAGCTGTGCATTTGTTGACACTTGCTTCACACCATACTTCGTTGATGTTCCGAGCCGCTGGAGCGGCACTTGGGCCTAGTTTGAACTCGTAGAAAACAATAATGCGAAAATCGCGTTTTGACATGCTGGAATAAACGCCAAATAATATAATAAAAATTCGAATAAAATCAAATATCAAAAGCATACTTAAATAGAGCGTAAAACAAGCTTTAAAATGACCCATTAAATATAACTCGTTAAATTAAGGTAAATATTTATTGGTATAAAATCTCAATTAAAACAAAGCCACAAAAATCCTGCATGTCTTTCTTTACAACCTAATATTATATTACAAGACGCGAGGTAAAAGCTCGGAGCTCACTTGCATTCTATCGGGTTGGCAAGGAACTATAATTTCGGCATTTTAAAGTGAAGCAAAACCAAATGTTTTTATTCAAGCAATGAACTTTCACTAACGATGATGAAAGCTACCAGAGAGATGGCGAAAGATCATCGGACAAAAAAGATTGGGTTTTCATTGCACCTTAAAATACCGAAATTACTTTCTTGCCAACCCAATAGAAAAGCATTATTGCAAGCCGCGAGATAAAATAAAGCAGAATGCAAACGTAACGACCGGGAGCGTATCTAAATCGTGAAACCAGTTTACAATGCCGAGGGAAACCGACGGAAACCGAAGGAAAAGTTACAATAAAAACGGGAGGGGTTATAAAGCCGACGACGTTACGGTGGAGCAGATATTTCCGTCGATCATCGATCCTGATCCATACCTACGTCAGTCCGATTCCAGCGGCCGGAATAATTAAGAGTATTCCACTCGGAAACTTCGAAATTCACCGATACCGTCGTTGAACGCGGCGGCCTCGAAGTTTGTCTTTAATCCACGGGACGTGCTTTCCCGAGAAACTTTTCGCTTTTTGCCGGCAAAGCGAGGATTTCGCGAAGGGAGGCGTCAGGGTGAAAGACTCGCCCCTGGAAATATTACCCGGGAAAATTTCGGTGCACGTGTTGCTGCGCCCGAGTGGATTATGGCCGCTGCACAACTTTCTGCCTCGCGTATCGCTGGAAATTTTGGGAACCGAAGGAAACTCGGCTGTCACGGAAAGCTCCTTGATCTACGGACGTTATGCTACTCGTTGCGGAAAATGCAGGCGAACCTTCGTAGAATATCTTGCGTGAATTAATTAAACCGTGAATTTTGCGAATGTGAAACGGCCCACGGACGATGCAATTTATCGTACAACGAATTAAATGAGCCCTGATCAGTGACTATAGCGTTGGTGCGGTGGAATGCCTCTATGTTGGAAATCCTGAAAATTCCACAATCCACAAAAATTTCATGGAAAAAGAATTATTTTGATTAAATCGTGATGCTGTCCTTTTTGATCAGTTGTTGAAATCAGCTGTTGAAGCTACTGAAACGGTTTGTGCGGCAAAAAGTGGTAGCAAAGATATAAAGCCGGAGATTTTCATTTGAAAGACGACGATCGTTCGTGCACCGAGAAAGTTCGATGACTGGAGTTAGAGGAATTGCTCAACGAAAATCCGACCCAGACGCAAGAAGAATTGGCAGAAAGAGTCACACACATAATACACAAAACGTAATAAAATCTTGAATTTGGAAAAAAAGGGGAAAGAACTTATTTGCACACCTAATAATTAAGCCAGCCGGTGTTTTCGCGCGTCCGCGTTGGGATTTTAAAATATTCCGCGAGCGGCGAAGAACAAGGGTGCAATCAGGGGCGGGAAAAATGGATTACGAAGGATCGGAAGGCTGAATGGACGAGTTCAATAGCTGAGGAACTTGAAAAGGCAACGATCCCGCGCGTGAGTTAAGGAAAAAGCTTCGTGGTCGGACACACGCAAGCTGCGTGGAACGCGAGAAGAAAGAGAGAGAGAGAGAGAGAGAGAGAACCGATCTGCGTCGAACGACCAGGAAAAAGAAACGGGTGGATGGCACCCGTCAAGGGGTTAACATTCCGTGAAAAATCACCGGAAGCCCTCATGAATTATTAAAGCATTTCCACGACGATCCCGGCGAGCCATAATCGCGCGGAATAATTCTCCCTCCCCCGCAAAAAGAAGTTCGCGGAGCGGTTCGCGTGATGCTTTATCTCGCGGCCGAGACGTGCTAAAGCGGAATTATAAATCGCGAAAAAATGCCACGAAAATATCAAGCCGGCCGCTATTTATTGCCCGGACGCACACGCGCGCGCCCGAGAAACTCCTCTCGTAGCTACACGGCCGATTACGCTTCGGCACGCACTTGCGTGACGACAACCCTCCGCGAAGCTCGCGAACCATCTGATCGCGACCGAGCTTGCGACAACCTGCTTCGCGGCAGCTTTAACCGATTTTTTAACCGAACGGAATTTCTGGGATTCCTCGGCGACACGAGGAAGCGTCGCACAGTTGTGCGTCGTCTATACAGTGGTCGAAATTTCTATAAAGTCACTGTGTTTTGTGCCCGTGCGATATCAATACGGGTCGGTTTATGTACTTCTTTAAAGCCTGGCTTACCTTGCGTTTTTGTCCAGAAGAGTTTAAAAGTTGTTGCACACGTCTTATTGTTACTTGGAGCTCCAATTCAGCTCGAAATTGTGCTGCAGTTTTCCTTTCCGTAGCCGCAGATCTCATTAATAATGAATGTCGTCTCTTTGACAATATTTTATTACCACCTTTAAAATGATTTTTTCCGTAATTTTCACGTAAATTGATGTAATTATTAATCACAGTATACTACCGATTAGTTTTCTTAGCACTTGCGCGATTAGTGCAGCCCATATCTTTATAAGCATTGATTGATGCTTTTTCTTCACTTGTTAGTACTTTTCCTCTCGGCATTCTCATACACGTGAATCAAATTATAACAAACAGGATTTCCGTGAGTTCTAAAACTAATACTTTTAGAATATTTGCAGTCTTCCGTAGTTCTCTGCTCAGAATACAGAGAAACACTAAGTGACTCTATAGAAACTTCGCACTTGTGTTCTGTACCACACAGAAAAAATTAAGAAAAAACGTAAATAGTAAACATGGCGGTGCAGAGTACGCAGTCCCTCTATCCGAGTGTACAAGGCAGAAGACCAGATACGATAAATCAACAAAAATGGTGATATTTTTAAAATATCTATGAAAAAGAAGATGACTTTATAGAAATTTCGACCACTGTAGTCTGTAGTTGTTCCAGCAATTTTTAGCTTTATTTATATTGTCGAAAAATGGGCTGTTTTCGAGAATTCTCTCAGGGAAATCAGTGAGTGAAATACTCTGGTATTTTATGCTCCATTTTATCCGGAACAAAATATTGAAACACGTCAGAGTTATTAATTGTTCTTGTTTCTCTCGAACTAGAAGGATACAATTTTTGAACAATCACAACCACTTGTAAAATGACAGGAAAAATCGATTTTTATTTTAACGGCGAACGAAAAAGTTATTTCGCTCATATTTTCGAATTTTCCAGCGCGATCGGCGTTCTATCTATCCTCGTGGCGCCGATGAATCTTCTAAACGTTTATTTATATCGCAATATCGTCTAACAAAAGGCAATCAATTTTTCCATGTAACAGTGTCCCCATCGCCATTAATTGTCAAGAAATTCACCGAAGCAGATTTTTCATTTCAACCCGCGAATTCAGGGGACGCAGTCCCCAGCCTGTAAACATAAAACCTTGTAAAACGTTGAAACATTCGTCGATGCGTTAACGTTTCGTTTGCAATTCGCGGATACGTGTCTGCGATGTCCCCGGCGAGTTGCTGACAACTGCTGCTACAGCTTTGAAATTATGCTCACGTGTGTTTGCATACATCGCACGGTGGTAACTCTCCTGTAACAAGGTATTTCTCAGTGTATTTGAAAATTAACTTGACTAGCATTACGTGCTCATAGGACATTTCTCGTGACTGGATCGCGACTGTTCATGCGACTACACATTTCCACGGACCAATTTGCACCGACTAGAACCAAACACAACATCATCCCACTTGGAGAGCTAGCATTACACGCGGAAATAAATTACACTCTACATTGTATGCGTTGCGAGGCTGGACATTTTATGTGTTTCTGCTACGTTTATCAACGGTTGCCGGGAAATTTACCTAGGACGCATACAGGAATTTCCACGAACTTCACGAGAACCTTTGTGATCTTACAACCTTGCATTGTGTTCGCAATTGTTACATGAACATTTCCCAAAACAAAGCTGCACTGCTGTTGTCACGCTTACAAGCTAAATCTTTGCAATTTTAACCCCTTTTCATTTTAACGAGTCAGACCCGTGACGAAGATTTTAGTGACGAAGATTTTAACAAAGTCTAACAAGTATAAATGTTACACCTTTCTTTTTAGATGAAATAAAATGTGATTCGTTTGTAATCAATGCTTAAGCGTTCAAATAGATGTAGCCATACGAAAAATATAAATTTTCTTTCCTCGTTGAATCTCTTCCAATCACTGTACTGCCATTTTCTCCAGATTTCTGAGGAACAAAACTATTATTTTAGTTTACTCGCTTTTCTTTTCTATTAGAATATAAAAATGCATAAACGGTTTCGTCAATTTTTGTTTCACTACTATGAAAAACAGAAAAATATGATTGAGTTTGCAAATTATTCACAGCACTGTACCGACAAAGCTACCATTCTGGCAATCAAAAACGAATTTCACCGTTCAGAATTGGTTCTCTGATTCGCTCTTCAGAATCTGTAACTGTAATGAAAATTTTCATTCAGGGAATTTGATGGACAGCTCTCATGCGTTGGTTTGAACAAGTTCGAAAAATCATTTCTTCGGGATCACACCGGAAAGCCTTGAAACGGGATCTTCAAGTTGTGTTACTGGATGTTACTGGAGTTTCCGCGGTCGCCCGACAAAATGGACTGAAAAAAGCCGGGATTTCCGCTTATAATTCTGGCATTGCGAACAATGCCGTCGCGTCGCGTCGGCGACTGATCTCGTGAGGATACGTCGGCTCGTTATCAACCGCGTCAGCTAAAGCGATTTAAGTCGGCCGGCTGCTCCCATACACCGCGGGACTACCGGGGATTTCTGTTCCCGGTGGGCTGCTCCCGAAGATGTTTTCGCCGAGTTTCGCTCCGCCATCTGCTTAGGGGAAACTTCCGCCTTGAAGAGCAAGAGAGAGTGAGTCAGCAGGCGTGTCTCCTGGCGCAGGATTCGTCGGAACAGCGCCGGCACACGCGTTGTCGATGCAACGGCTGCAACTGCAACAGCAACACAACGGCGACGCGGTACGGGTGTTCTCAGTCCTTTCGGTTGTTGCATACGGGATCCCTGGGTATCGAGCCGTCGGAACGCGGCGCGCGGAAGGTAATGCGTTCAGACGTTGAATACGTGTTCTCGGGCACAGAATCCCTCCTCCTCTCTCGCTTGTAATCTTCTCAGTACTTGGAGTGTAAAGTCACGAGCAGATCGAGGATTTGATGCGATTAGAGCCGTGAGCGAGTCGCTGAAAGACATAGGCATTCAGGCACGAATGGGTCGAGGATTTAATGCGTCCGCACCGTGAATAAATTAGCGTCGCAAAGATCGGACCACGAACACTGCCGCCGCTTCGCGTCGCGTCGTCGCCCGAAAACTCCAATGCTACTTGCAACCAGCCGGCTTAACCCTCACACAACCCTCGGAAATGGGCGAGTTTACACGGCAACTTCCGGATCAGCCGAAAAGACCTCTTTCGAGGCGTGCCGGAGAACTGTCTCCTTCAAATCATGAAAATTGTCGAACGTTTCCGCGGCCTATTTTCGAACGGACTTCTTTATCGATACACGTGGTTTCATAGAAATTGATATGCGCCTGGGAAAATGACTGTATGGCAATTTTTTAGCAAATAGTACTTAGATACCGTGTAACAAGATGTTCATGCTGATTTTTTGAAGAAGCTAATTTTATGAGGGAAAATATATTTGCCGAGAAATAAAATTCTTTTATCGGATGCAGGAAACAATTTAACTAAATTTCTGTTGTTTTTGTACGAAGCCGTGACATTATCTAGCACACGGTTAAAAATGAATTTTTATTAAAATAATTCATTATTTAATTATTTATGTATTTAATAAGTTAAAATAATTTTTCGGCTATTCTTTAATTTGCTCTAGCATCTACGCAGAAAGTGCAACTCAATTTTCACAGTTGATAACAACTAGACTGTGGATCTTTATGGATATATGGTTTGTAAAGATTTTCAAAAACTGCAGGAGTATCAAATCCGACAGAGTTTAGTATGATTTTTATTTATTTTGGACCTACAAATGTGGTTGGCAATTAAGTTCGCGACCTCCACATTTTCTCAAACAAAGTCATTTATATATATATATATATATATATATATATATATATATATATATTATTTAAGCACGAGTATTTCATATCAAATTAATTTCAAAATTCAGTGCTTCCCAATGATATTCAAAAGGAATGGTCACTGAATGGTGTTATAATGATACAATAGGAGAATTGCGAAACAAAAGGTCGCGAATTTAGTTGCCGACCTAATATCACGAATGTCTAGAAAAGTTTGTCTAGTAATAACCAAAACAGAATGATTCTTCTCGTTGGAAAGGTTCGCAGGTGGCAATATCGATACGACGGTGCGGAGTAATTAGTCGGTGAAAATTGTATCGGTTCGTGACTGCTGGTCGTTTTTGGACGCGATATGGTTCGTGGGACCCACTATAGGTGAAGATTTGATTGATGACGGTATGCTCGGTGGGAGGAGTTGAGCGACGATTGAAAGTGTCGGTGGTGATTGAAACGCGGTGCTCCAGTGAAAAGTGGAGTTTGTAATAATGACCGAAACTCTGTTCCCTGGTAATTTAGTATGCGTTACGATCGCACTTAAACGAACAGCTGGGATTTACAGTCGGCGTAGTCAAACTCTCGATGCTTCCAAGTTTTACATCATAAATATCTAGCAGGTGTGTGACAATAATTCCTCACAACGATGAACTTGGAAAAATAGTAAAAAGAAAATAAGCAATGAATTTCATTCACGTAAAATTTCCACACTGTTAAAACTGACCGAGGTGGGTCGAGTGTCGCGAAAACACCGGACAGAATGTGTCCGTGTGAAACGATTAAAGATCGAACAGCGACGCCGGAGCGCAGCGGTTGGAAACAGGTCCTAAACCTAGTTTCTCCAAAGAGGTACGATTCCGGCGCAGGGTGATGGCTGGAATGAACGAACCTAATTTCACCGTTCGATACTTTTTCTCGGATCGAAGTCGCGAGACGGCTAGTTCCGTCGGACACCCAGTATATCCGCACGGTTACGTCCGCAATAAAATCGAACGACGATCGTTACAAATATAATTACGTTGGCACAATCATCGTGTAAACGGGCTCTCGAGTCTTCTTGCCAGGTAACGACGCGGGACAGAACGATGGGAAGAGAGAAAGGGAGAGGATAGGAGGGAAGGAGATGGACTGAACGGGAACGTAATTTCCTCGGGGGATATGCGATCGTTTTTACGTGTTTTCTCGCGGTGACGACCACGACGACGTATCCGGCGAAAATATTTCCGCGGCAGTGCTTCGGTTCCACGTTCCCGGTTCTTGCGCTTGCTCGACGGCGACTTCTATCGCTCTATTTGCACACTCGAACCTTCATAATTCCGACCGGGGATAAAATGAATCGCAGGGCCGAAGACAAATAACGAGTGGTCGCCTTGAGCCGGCGTGCAACTCCGGTTCGTTCACCCCTCTGTGTCTCTCTCTCCCTCTTCCTCCTTTCCCTACCTTCATCTTCCTACCTCTCTCTTTCTCTTTCTTTCACTGCCTCTCTCTCTCTTTCTCTCTCTTTCTTTTCTCCTCGTTCTCTCGTTCTTTCTCCGCTCCGAGTGACATTATCCACTCTTACCGTAACGCTTCAGCTTTTATGTACTAATTATCGGCTTCTACGTTTTCTCGTAGTCGGCACCATAAGTTGCTCGCCGGCATTCCAGGCCGCGCCACTTCCGTGGGAACGGCTTTGTTCATTAACTTTGACATTTTCCACCGGCGAGACTATAAGTCTTCTTTCGACAACGCGGACGGATTTTATACGGCGAGCGCCGTTTCGAGAACGGCGACGGGATGCCGCTCGCGGCTTCTTATCGAGGATCGACTCTCCGGGAGAGAACGTGTCCCGCGAGCATTTAGCGAGAGCCTGATCGCCGCGCCGCGCCGCGCCGGCCCCGCTCTTCTTTCTATTTTTCTCGCACGATAGACTGTCCGATGCGCCACGGATTTATGGTGGTTTCGCGCGAATCCCATTGTCGGCGCTCTTGACGATCTACCGACGAGTTTGGTTCCTCGTTTGATTATGGTGCTTCGCCGATTTCTCGTGCTGGAAATCGTCTTCGTTGGAACTTTTAATCAGGGACGCTTCGCCTGTCGGGTCAAATGATGACACTGTTTTAAAAATTGTAAACTGCTCTTTAGTAGGCAAATTAACCCTTTAATTGGAGAAGTAACCCTGCTGTGCGTTCTTCAGGCATTTCTTGAACCCTTTAGGTTCATGCTTCTTTATCATCGCGTATATTATTTTTCTAGTCGAGTACACATTTTGTTCGGATAATAATGATCAATGATTTTTTACCTGATTTGCAACACACTGGAGTGAAGTAGAAACTTCTTTGCTTTCTTAATAGAATTAATATGTTGAAAGTAATACAACACACCTACTCATTTTTTGTCATAAATGAAGAAAGAAAAGAGAAAGCAGAATCTTACAATAAATTCATTTCTAATACAATAATGTTTTACGGCAAGTGAACTTCTTCTACAATTCAAAAATGTCTGAACACTTCTAAAAGGATTCCAGATCGCAGAAATACTTGAAATGACTGCTTTCACATTTGGAACGTTCATAAAAATGTATAAAATGAGAAAGTCTCTCGTACGAATGAATGAAGAATAATATGATTTGATAGAAACACGGTTGAATGTCCTCAGTCAGAATCGTTGTAACAGAGCACGCCAGACATCGTATAAAATACAAAGTCCATTAATTCGATCTAGATTTGATTGTTCCTATTCTGATCCACTTGTTCGTTCATGCCGCGAATGCATAAAGCTCGCAGTCCATTATTAACTTTCTACTTTATTTTTAATCTAATTGCACATTTAATAGAATCCATGAATCCCGGCGAGCGGAGGTTCATGCAAATTTCAATGTTCCCAGATTATCTTATAAAAATGGGGATGAAATGAAACTTTATTTCCCGGCCCGTGTCAGAAATTACAACGCGGAGCAAATCTTGTTAAATCTTCATTAAGCTGTACACTGCATAGTTTGTAATGTTTCTTTTACACTCCGCCGTGCAGATATATGTTTAATTTTGCACAACAGCTACGTCTAATCAATTGATGTGTACCTGGGAAAATGGCTGTACGGCAATTTTTTAGCAAATGCTATTTAAATATCGCGTAATAAGATTGTACGTGTTGATTTTTTGAAGAAGCTAATTTTACATGTGAAAACAATAAAATTCTTTTATCGAGACATCTGATACAGGAAAAAATTTAACTAAACTTCTATCGTTTTTGTACGAAGTTGTGACATTATCTATGACGCGATAAAAAATGAATGAATTTTTCGGTGCTTCTAGAAATTTGATCATCGACTGTAACTATTCTTTAATTTGCTCCAGCATCTACGTAGAACGTGCATCTCAATTTTCACAGTTGATAATAACTAGACTGCGGATCTTTATGGATGCATGATTTCTAAAGATTTTCACAAAATGCTGGAGTATCAAATTCGACAGAATTTACGATTTTTCTAATTTTCTAATGTCTAGAAAAATTTGTCTAGTAAAAACCAAAACAGAATGATTCTTCTCGTCGGAAAGGTTCGCAGGCGGCATTATCGATACGACACGATGCACAGTGGGTCAAATCGACGTTCTAGCTGTTCACGGCTATTTCACCATTGTTTCAATATATAAAGACCACATTAAATAGGTCGTTGGATTCGTCTTAGTGTCAACTATAACATTATTGAATAAAAAATATATAATTATAAATAAATAATGAAGGTGACCACAATTTTTTTATTGAAAAAAAAATTTTTTGAAATTTTTTGTATTGATATTTGTAAAAGACTGTGTACTGATTAATTTTTGTAGGAAACACTTTTTTGTCACACCGTCGGAAATGTCTGAAATAATTGAAAACTCTCTCTGGTTATTTTCAGGCATTCAAACAAGAGTAATCCATAATTATTGAATGGATGAAGGTTATTACATTGAATGAAATAACAAAAATGTGTTATTACTGCCTCATTTAAAGAATTACGAAAATTCAAACAAGATTAAGTATTATATTTTACGAAGTTACTGGTCGGCGTGCAGTCGCGGTGCGATCCAGTGTGCGCCTGCCTTTAACCGTTTTGTTGAAGATAAGTGGCCGGTGACTTACGAACGGGAGTGTATATCAATTATATTTTTATCTCGGCGGATCCAGCGGGGGCTTGGCCGGCGAATTCGCAGCGACAAATTCGGAAAATAAATTCGACGCGATTTTTATCGCCACCGTTTCAATCCCATTAAGAGGACACGGCATTAAACGGGAATCCGGACGGGGTTGAAAGTTTCCGCGAAGGGGTCGGTGTGGAAGTTCATCGCAGTCTGTAGCCGCCGTCTTGACCGAGTGAACGCCGTTTAATTAAGATAAAACCAAATTCGCGAGTCCGTGGTGTACAGAGGGAGAGGCAGAGAGGGTGAGAGTATTAGAGAGAGAGAGAGGGAGAGAAAGAGAGAGAGACTGGGTCTATTCGTGACCGGAACCGTGGCTCCGTGCGAAAGGGGCGCATCTCCAACCCCCGTCGGGCTCGCTTTACGAATGGGCAAGTTTAAGCGAAGCGTAAGTTCGTACAAGTTGCAGCCCCGACTCGAGTATCCGTCGTAATAAATTGCTAAGCCGTTCCCGAGCCACTCTCCGAACGTCCAATTAATCAGGGATGTTAATTTCGCCCGGGCGCGGGACTCCGGAGCCGGGATTTTAAGCGAGCGCCGATTAATTGTCGCCCTTTGATCGCAAATAATTATCGCCATAATACCGTTTTCCTGGTGTTATTAATCGACTCTTATCCGTGGGCCCAGAGCGATTCTTTCCTCTCGGGGAGTCTGCTACCATTCGATCCTCCGCCATCCAGTCGGCTCTAATCAAATAACAACCCCTCCGAGAGATCAGGTGCGATATTATTGTCCGATACACGGCAAACGACGCGACCGGGTTTCGACGATATCCAACTTGTTCAAGATAATTGCTATTAATACCGTGTTTGCGTTGCTGGCCACCTTCGGCGTTTGCGGAGACAACAAACAACGTCAACTGGTTCGTTGGGTTTATACAGAAGTTATACGGATAAAACAATCTTACGGGAGCCACGTTAATCAAGAATTTGAAGACCAAGAACGGCAGCAGCTTCGTGGAACATGTTCTGAAGACGTTGGACAGTATCGACTGTGGATTAGTGTTTTAATAAACAAGATGTGTAGGTGAAACTATCTTACGGGAGTCACGTTAACCAAGGATTTGAGTACTCAACACCGTAGCACCTTCATGGAGTACATGTCAAGAGGTTTGTTAGGGGTAGCTAGCATTTGGCGACACTTGTGAAGACATTGGACAGTATCAACTGGTTCAATAAACAAGATGTGCAGATGAAACAATCTTACAGATGCCTAGTTAACCAAGAATTTGAAGGCCAAAAACCGTAGCAGCTTCGTAGAACATGTTCTGAAGACATTGGACAGTATCTGTCCAATGATCTGTGGTTCAGTAAACAAGATGTGCAGATGAAACAATCTTACAGATGCCACGTTAACCAAGAATTTGAAGGCCAAGGGGCGTAACAGCTTCATAGAAAATGTCCAGATGTCTTTTTAGTGATAGTAAGCATTTGGCGACACTGTGATTGGACAGTATCAACTGGATCTGTGGTTGAATAAACAAGATGCGCAGATGAAACAATCTTGCAGATGCCACGTTAACCAAGAATTTGAAGGCCAAGGGGCGTAACAGCTTCATAGAACATGTCCAGATGTCTTTTTAGTGGTAGTAAGCATTTGGCGACACTGCGAAGACATTGGACAGTATCAACTGGATCTGTGGTTCAGTAAACAAGATGTGCAGATGAAACAATCTTACAGATGCCACGTTAACCAAGAATTTCAGTAAACAACACCGTAGCACCTTCATGGAGTACATGTCAAGAGGTTTGTTTAGTGGGTAGTAAGCATTTGGCGACACATGTGAAGACATTGAACAAAATCAAGTGGATCTGTGGTACAATAAACAAAATGTGCAGATGCCACGTTAACCGAGTCTTTAGAAGTGTCTGTATAAAAGACACGAAGAACGACATTATTGACGGCCACGTGGAGAAACGTCTGCGGAAGAGGTGTTTGAAAAGATAGTGATTGGCAACGCTCGTGAGGACATCGGGCAGCAAGGTCCTCCGGTTTAATAAACAAGACAGCGTGATCGCCGGGACGATCCGCGGCCGAGTTTTCCGTGGTTCCTCGTAAACGAGGTTAGTCCCGGCCCGTTATTTTGGATTACGCGGGGATACGGGCGTGGGTTCGGGGTCGAGTCCTAATGAAGGCACGTGCTGCCTTCACCGGTGGCTGTCGGCTGGCCCAGCCAGTCTCTCTCCTTTGTCGGCCGCGACACGCCGGGGCTTTGGACCAGCTAGACACAGTTTAATTAAGCGAAACCAGAGCGTTACGTCGCCTCTGTGTATGTACACGTGTCGGTGAACACCCACGCGACCCCGTGTACACGGCTACCCAGCCGGCTGCACGGCTTGACCGTGCCGGTGCGCTCAGCCGTGCAGGATCAGGAGTTTAAATACAGCCCCTAAATGCTAAACGTGCGGGAATGTCTGGCCGAAGGTATAGCAGACAAAACCCCCAGCCCTGATTCCGCGAGCCTGTCGCGATTTTTGCGAGACCCGATCGCTCAATCCTTGGGAAACTCAATTCTTGGTCACCTCAACCCTCTAAACGATGAATTTTGCTGTTGCATTTAGCATTTGCGCGTCGAGAGGGTACGTATATTATTTATATTGTCTAGACAGCCTAATCTCGTGTAGTACAACTACAGATAATTCATGTTCAAGCTCGTGTTCAAGTATTTACTAGTGTAAACTATACCTGTGTACACTTTCCTCGAGTACACTCTTCACTTTGACGTCGAGAGAAGCGAAATTTAAGGCACTCGAAAAATCTTCCTCGTCGACTTATCGCTTTATCGGTATAGCAAATATTGGTGACTTACGCGGACAGAGTTTCTGTCGATACACGTCGATAACAGGCCCAACGAAACACTCACCTGAAACAGAAAGGAAACAGAAATTAGTTTACGTTTGCAAATCTGTTTCACCAAGTTCTTCAAAATTTCTCAGTTTAGAAAAATGATTTTGCTTTGGTACGGGTGCAGTTCATACGTTTGTCGAATTCTCACAATGATTCTGACTTATCTTCTCTTAGCACTTCCCCATAAATCAATTTGTACCCAATAAAATAACTGCTTGAATACAGAATAAACACATGTAAATAAAGATTCGAGACAGTAAGTATCTCATGCGAGTAATTGGAAGGCTAAATCTGACGTTTGAGTTTAGATTCTTCGCTGATTGGCCAGAATTTTCAAATTAGAATTTTTCGGGACACCAAATTGTTCAAAATTCTCTACTAAATGTGATTTGTCGCAACGCTCGACACACATCTCTTGAGATTGACTTGTTGACAGCGTCGCGAGCTGTTGTTTCGCATTTCGCGTTGAAATTATTGGAAGCATCGCGAGCGGTTATTCTCTCCATGTGGAACCAGATGCAGGTTTTCATGGCGCGCAGGGCGAAAGTGCCGATCGTGTTTCGACTATAAAATTTTATAACGATGCGTGCACATGTCACTCGGCTTCTCGCACCTGCGTCAAACGCACACCAGAAGCTCTCCGCCTCGTTCGGATTCTCCTCGTTCGAGCATTCTCCCGCGATCAAACCGGCTCGCTTCTATTTTTGCGTGTTATCGGCGCGCTGATAAGATGCGCGCAGCTGCTTTCGCTCGGATAATAGGCGACCGGGGAGACAAACACGCTCCGTATCGCGAATTGCACGCGAAACGCATCGCGCGCGTGCAACGCCGCTGTAAATTGGCGATACCCGCTGTGCCGACTTTCATAGTGACTTTCCATCGAAAAAATTACTTTTCCTACGACGATATTGTCAAACCTCTTCCCAAGCATATTTTTCCTTCTTCGTTTTATTTATTTATTTCAATCTAGAGGATTTTTATCGAGAAATTGAATCTGTCTTCGCGTACATTTGGATTTTTAGCAATTTCTAGAATGCAGAAGAATTGAATCATTTGAAAACTGTTTCGTTCGAGTGCAAAGGGTTAAATAAAATGTAGAGATCCATTTTCATCCACCAACGAAGTAGAATTAAAATTTAGCGAAATCCATGTTAATCTAAATTAACATTAGTTAATCCAATTAATCACGTTCAACTGATTAAAATCGTTATAAGACAAAGAGATTTCCATCTGGCTCCCGTTTTGGCACAACTTTTACTTCGCATGACGATCTGCAGGCTAGAAATTGCAGTTATCTGCATTCGCGATGAGTCACGTGTAAACCGTTAAAATTAGAACACAGTTATATTTGTAACCGAACGAGTTGATATTGGCAACGAATTAGCAGCCCGATACTCGAGTGATCGTCTGCTGACAAGGACGATTAGAATTTTCAGGTCGATATAATTTATACAGTTGAAACATGTGCAAATGAAACAGCATAAAGCGTACATCTCGACAGAATTACATCTACCGAAAAGATTGCGATATTTGCCACAGACTGTAACGTTGAAAGGATTATTTACTCAAACGTGTGATTGTACAGCGGTAACATCAAAATCAAACACATGTGTGCAGATATCCTTGGAGAGCATGATTATGAAATAAGGCGTGCACAGCTGCGAAAATATCAAAATTCTAGTTAATTTATTTATTCAGTTTCGAATTGATTTCAAGCTGCACGGGGATTTATCCCCTTGGTCTTGTCTCCTGATTTTTAATTGTGCATTCAGAAGTTTGCTGGTTTGAAAATGTAATTTCGCTAAGATTCGGATTGGAATCGATATATGTATAGCAAGGAAACGTGTTAAAGCTCGCGACACCTAAACGCAATTAAATCCGACCGATCGAGCACCTAAATCACCGCGAGTCCTCCAATTAGGCTGAATGTATTTATCAAAGGGTGCGGGACACGAGACGCGCATTAATCTTCTAATCCAGACAACGGCGCGATACAAATATCAGTACAAAGAGGACGCGGGTGCTTCTCACTTAATCGTAATTAAGCCCTGCGTCGTCGTCTCGATCGATCTGGCACGCGGTGCAGATGGCCTGAACAAAGCTAATGCAATTAATTCGATCGAGTCCTTTCGGGGGCGTACAATTTGCGTAGGAAACTATTTTGGAATCCCGGCCTATCCCAGAGACGCCTGCGAAAAATGTTCCATCCTCGATCAATTTAGAACGTTATAATTGATCAGCGGATTATATACATTTATGACAGAAATGAGTAGCTGTAATTTAAAACCGTAAAAACATTCGAGAAAATAAATTTCTATTTCACTCCAATTTGTTGCAACTCAAGTAGAACATTTTTATTTTGCACGAAGATCCGCTGTCTAATGACAACCACACTGAGAATTGCATGTATTCATCGTAAGAATAGTTGCAATTTGAAACAGCGAACACATTAGAAAAATTCAAGAATAACGACATCGAAGAAAGACATTCTGAAATAGCTCCTATTTCTTGCCACAGACGCAGACAATTTTTATTCTGCTTAAAGATCCAGGGTCTAATGGTGACTTCTTTTACAAGATACGAGTAGAAGAACTGGCACAGGAACGAGTAGAAAAATATTTAGTTTCAGGAAGGAGTACAAATAATCTATTCATCGTAAGAATAATTACAGTAAGGAGCAAAATTGATTCTTACGACTTTTTTAGCTGGGCCAATAACGAAAATTTGAAGGATGTGTTTGGTCACCTAATATACACGCTCTGAAAATTTCATTGAAATTGGTAAATTGGTTTACGAGTTATAAACGATCAGAAATTGCAGTTTTCACCACTTTTTACCACTTTACTAATTTTTACGACGTTTGATCGTTTATAACTCGCAAACCAATTAACCAATTTCAATGAAATTTTCGGAGCGTATATAATTTATACCGGTTGACCAGACACATCTTTTGAAATTTGCTTATTGGGCCAGCTAAAAGAGTTGCAAAAATCAATGTTTACTATTGTCTTTCACAAATCCGTCCAAATGCATTTTTTCAACATATTTTTTACGCATCATTTACTAAACTAATTCTTCTAGCCTTACAGAGAAATTGAAGTCGTTTGGTCCATTCATAGAAAAGTTATTCTGATTTAAAGTGTGTGGAATCAGTTATGCTACTTACTGTATGTGCAATTTGAAACAGCAAACACATTGAAGGAATTCAAGAGTATTTCTTGCTGAAGATGCTGACGATTTTCATTTGTTCACGTTCAGTTTTCAACGTCTGTTTATTAGACCGAAGGCTTTATGCATTTACCGCGAAAATGGATGCGTCAAACATAAGACTGTATTTTAACGATGTTGTTAACACTAAACCTACCACTGCCGGTCAAATGACCGGTTTTATATTTTTCATCTTAGAATTATTGAAATTATGAAGTTGTTTACACAGAAATTGATTCGATAAACTTCTTTATCCAAGCACATATTGTAATAAAAACTGCAGAAAATCTAAATAAATGGAGCCTTGTCATTTTTGTAAGGTAGAACATTTACTGCTCGGCAGGTTTAGTGTTAAAATTACTAAAAAGGGGATTCGCCACGTCTCACAGTTGATTTGGATAATTTTTATATTGCACAAAGATCCACAGTTTGGCCTTCATAATCTCTGGAATCGACCGACACTGTGTCCCGCGAATGCGCGTTGAACTTTCAAGTCGATTTTACTGTACAATGATAGCTGACGTCGGTATTGTTGAGGGGATTTTGTTGGTTAATAAAACGAGAGAGCAGCCGACGATTATTTTCCGCGGCGCTGTCGACCTGCATCGACGTGTACACCGTGCCGTTGCAATTGCGCTCTCGAGTGCATCGAACCCGCGTAGGTGAAAGTGAACCGAAGCTGTTCTCATACGCTTGCTCGTTCGCCGGAGTGCTCGCTTCTTTGTTAAACCGTCGTCGGTCCAAAGGTTAGAATCGAAATGCACGTCGCCGCGACGACGGTGCCGGGTTATCGCGATAGTTTCTGTGCGATCCGCGCGAGTGCAATCGCGGCCAGATTAGCCACGATGCATATTGGATAAGCAAGGAGCGCGGCGCGGCGCGGTTGCATATCCTTTTGTACGCGTTGGTGACTTCGCTAATCAACGATCTTAACGCAATACTATTTTTAGGCAATCTGTAACACGTAATCTTGCTTTATTTACCCGCTCTCCGGACTCCAACTGTTTACTGTCACGAAGAAAGCATTCGTTTCACAATATTCCACTGCGAGCTCCCGTTAACGTTTCCACTGGGTCATCACTGTATTCTATGCAGTTATGACAAAAATTAGTAGCTGTAATTCGAAACTTAAATACTCGAAAAATTTGCTCTCGTATTATTTTCAACCTATTCAACATATTTTGAAAGAAAATCAATTTCTATTTCACTCCAGTTTGTTGCAATCCAGGTGGAAAATTTTATATTTTACATAAAGATCTGCTGTCTAGTCTAAACCAATTTTTATTGCAATTTAATCGAACAGTTCCAATTTTGTTCCTGAATTGCAACAGATTGGAGTGAAACAGAACATTGTATTTAAGTTCTTCTAATGTTTCGGCTGTTTTTAAATCACACGTACAAATTTTTGTTATAAATGCATAAAATCCACTGTCTAATAAACATAAATAAAAGAGATCGATAAATGATCGAGGAGTGTCGGAGAACATTTTTCAGAGCAGCAACTCGACAATTGCGGTTTTCATGTCCCCCGCGCTGAAATTCCGGAATGGGTCACCGATCTATGGGAAGATCGATGCTGGATCACTGGTAAAGATCGAAAGCGATCGTCGGTCGCGTCGTGGGCGCGTGCAAATGCGTGGAAAGAGCAAATGCGAGAGAGGCTCGCCTAGCAATATCACGTGCCGCGCGCACGCTCGGCTGACTCTTCTAACGCCTTACAGGCTTATGCAATTGAGTCTCGTTCGAGCTTTTAAGTCTCGTCCTCGTAAGCCGATCGGCAATCACGAGAACTGTGTTGCTTCGCCACGCCATTATCCGGCTCTGTGCGTGGCTGCGAAATAATATCATTTATTCCGAACCGAAGCTATTCAATCGATTTTCTTTTTCATCTCCGTTGCCTTCTCGCCGAGTCGCTGTGTGTCGGATCTTCCTTTTTACCTCCTCCTTTTTTTTTTAGAGGGAACCGAGGTAACCTGAGGACCCTCCAACAACCCCTTGCATCTAGAGCACGGCACTGCGTTAGCATTATTTCGCTTTTGATGTTATTCCGGAATACGTTCCGATGTAGGGCCTCCTTAACCCTTGGCGCGAACACTCGGGTCACGTGGGCACGCGTGTTTCTTTTTTGGCGCTACTGAAAAAAATCAGAGGAGGTTCCGCTTTTTTTATTGCAAGATTTTTCAAATAAGTCCGAAAGGAAGATTTCTCGTACTCGAGAAATTGTTGGTGTTTAAACAGCAGTGAGGTCTTTAAAACAAATGGCGCAACAATAATCTTGGCCTCATTTTAAAGCTACAGACTTCTACTTGCACATCAATCATTTTAGCCTGAGACAATTTCGTAAGCGACGTAGCACGTGGAGAACTGAAGACCCGTTTTAAAATCATTGAAAAATTTCTTTTGTGAATGAATCGTCATGTGTTTGAAGATTAAAGTCTCCTCTTCACGATGACACCAAAAAACTTGATGTACGATTTTTTTCGGACGTTCTATCAAGGTTTAAAGGAAAGGTGCGCAAATCCAGTTCCACTGTTCCCTTTTCCCAGAAAGTGCAAGGGTGCAACAATTGAAACAGAACGGCAGGATATATTTACAGCGAATTACGTGCAGGTAATGGGTCATTAGTCGCTCGTTTTTGGTCAAGAGAAACCTACAATTGTTCAAGACGGATCACCAACGTTTTTCTTTTCCGCAGCGAATCGAGTTTTAAGTTTTCGAAATTGTTAACCGCGACTTCGGTTAATGTTCGCTAATGAATAATAGATCGAGTTAATGACAGGCAATTTGAGTATCTCTCGGATCAGCGCACGCGAATATGTTATTTCTACTTCTTCGGGTTTTTCTGCGACAACGAGCGCCGACGATATTTCGCGGAAAGCTCGCGCCTGAAACTTCAGCGATTGCCAACGCAGTGCAAGTATTAATTTTTCGCTCGATACGGAGTCAGCCCGCGCAATAAAGAAGCACGTTCACATGACTCATACAATTTTACGATGAAACAATACACGGTTTTCCGATAAAGATTATCTTGCAGATACGTGCCGAGAATTTGAAACGTCGCAAAATGGTCAAGTTTGAGAATGTTTCATTCGAATTCCTGAATGGATTAGATCATTAGATACCAACGAAATTTTGGCAATTTGTTAGAACATCTGGAGGATTTAATCTTCAATTATATACCTACTTCACGAACAAATTGTAATGTTTTATATAAAAATTTCGCAAAACATTCAAAGACGCGCAAACTGGATTTCGAGATTCTCGCCTTGCTACAATAATTTCGGAGATATTGCATAAAATAGATTTTTCACCGCAACTTTAAGGGCAATTTTCACCCCCTTAACAAAAAAATACGTGTCAAATATTTCTTTGAGTTCGATATCATACCAAGATTTCGTTAAAAACTGTCTTTTACGATATTTTTTCGAGTAAAGTCGTTTAAATAACTTTCGCTGCGAAGAAAATGATACAGTAAGGGGTTAAAAAGGAAATAGTTTTTCTAGAATCGGAACAATTTTGACTTTCAACATCGACCACCATATAAAACAGTTCAGTACCGTCGCGGCACGTTGCAAAACGGATACGACGGACTTATTTCCATGCTGGCGACGACAAACAAGGTGAGAAACAAAACTTGCGGAGCTCCGAGCCGGCCTTAACGTTCCGGTACCCCGGGAAAATTCGGTGGGGGAGTTGAAATTTACATTTATCGGATCCGAAAGGAAATATTATTCCATAGAATAAGGTCGGGTCCGGCGACGACGAGAGCGAGCCTCTTCAAACAGCAACGTCTCGTTCCGCGAAGCTTGTCGCTTGAAAAACACCGTGCGGCCGCGTCGAACAAAAAGACAATCGATATCGATCAATCGCCGCGGTCCCGAGTCCCCGGGTTATTCGATTGAAACCGCTCGACTTGGTTCTCAGTTTTGCCCCCGAGGAACGAGAGAGCCGAGGATTGTTTTTGCCCATTATAATGTTGACGCGTTGAACAACACTTCGCGGTTTCGAGCTCGCCATCGCGGCCAATTATACGGGAAGGACGGGAGGCAAAAGTACGCTGCGAGCGAACCGCTCTCTGTCTCTCTCTCTCTCTCTCTCTCCCTCTCCTTCTCTTTGTCTTTCTCTTTCTATCCCTCTTTGTGCGCGCTCGTCATCTGGTAACATTTCATGGCTGATCGACGGTGACCGCGCCTTCACCGACGATTTCTTTGTCAGGAAATCCAACGATGTTCTCGAAATACGTTCACGCAATTCGACAGGCCTCTATGCCAGGCGTTTATTCGATTACTGGTCCGAGTAGCCTCGCCTGGGAATCGATACATTGTGGCTGTGAAGTGAACCGTCAACCCCTTATGATTTTTTGTCCCCGGTATCCCTCCATTGTCAATAATTTGATCCTTTCACGCTTCTCGGAAATCGTTACGTGAATGAATCCGCAATTATTCACTCGGTCACAAGTTAACCCTTGGACTGTGCTTGACGTCAGTGGATCAGGAAATGTAAATTCAGTGGCATTTGATACTGCAAAGAGTTGGTTATTCTTTTCTGAAACTAAATATTTTTCTACTTGTTGTTGCGCTATTTGTTCTACTCGTATCTTGTAAAAGAAGTCACCGTTAGTCCCTGGATCTTTCCGCAGAATAAAAATTGTCAGCATCTTCAGCAAGAATTATTCTACAAGTTTTTTAATGTGTCCACTGTTTCGAATTGCAAATAATTATTCTTACGATGAGTACATGAAATTTTCATGTGTGGTCGTCATCGGTCAGCGAATGTTTAAGCAAAATAAAAATTGTCATTCAGCAAGAATTACTCTTGAATTCTTCTAATGTGTTCACTGTTTCAAATGGCAAATAATTATTCTTACGATGAATACATTATTTATACTCTTTTCTGAAACTAGATATTTTTCTACTCGTTCCTGTCCCAGTTATTCTGCTCGTATATTGTAGAAGAAGTCACCATTAGACCCTGGACCTGTAAGCAGAATAAAAACTGTCTGCGTCTGTTGTAAGAAAGCTATTTCAGAATTTCTTTCTTCGATATCGTTATTCTTGAATGCTTCTACTGTGTTCGCTGTTTCAAACTGCAACTAGTTATTCTTACGACGAATACATGAAATCTTCAGTGTGGTCGTCATCAGTCAACGGATCTTCATGTAAAACTAAAATTTTCTACTTGAATTAAATGTAAATTCAGTCGGATTTGATATTGCAAAGGGTTGGTTACTCTTTTCTGAACCAAATATTTTTCTACTTGTTCTTGCGCTATTTGTTCTACTCGTATCTTGTAAAAGAAGTCACCGTTAGATCCTGGATCTTTCTGCAGAATAAAAATTGTCCGTATCTTCAGCAAGAGTTATTCTACAAGTTTTTTAATGTGTCCACTGTTTCGAATTGCAAATACTTATTCTTACGATGAATACATTATTTATACTCTTTTCTGAAACTAGATATTTTTCTACTCGTTCCTGTCCCAGTTATTCTACTCGTATATTGTAGAAGAAGTCACCATTAGACCCTGGACCTTTAAGCAGAATAAAAACTGTCTGTTGTAAGAAAGCTATTTCAGAATTTCTTTCTTCGATATCGTTATTCTTGAATCCTTCCACTGTGTTCGCTGTTTCAAATTGCAACTAGTTATTCTTACGACGAATACATGAACTCTCCAGTGTGGTCGTCGTTAGACAGCGGGTCTTCATGCAAAATAAACATTATCTACCTGAATTGCAACAAGCTGGAGCGAAATAGAAATTTATATTCTTTCTTAATACATAATTTGTAAATTCTTCGAACGTTTGTACTGCATTTCTTCGTTATCTCGATCATTAAAAATAAATAACCGAAAGACTCGTTCCAAATGAACCAGCCTGTAGAAAACGGTGGAAACAAAGGGTTAAAATGTTTAAAACAATAGAGCGGCCGGTTAAAGAACCGAATCAGAGTCTCGCTGGAAGATGAATAATCGAAGTTGAGTGGTTTAAATATAACGGAATCGTCGGATCGTCCCGCGGAACCGAGAATTTAGTTACGGGTCCTGATTATGAGTTTCATCGGCGATGTTTTGCGCGCAACACTGTAAAACCGAGGCGAAGTAAGTTCGTTGTTCGCCGGGCCGGAAGTTTGGCAAACGAAATTGGACGATAAGAAGTTTTAAATCCGCGCGCGCGCGGTTAAATAATAACATTAACCGAGGAAGGGAGGGAATTTCTTCGTTGTTAAGTTACGTTGTGTTACCGCGATATCTTGTTAAGCAATTTCGCTTTACCTTCGAACGAGCAAAGTTGTCACGACTGTTTGATATATCTTTGCCAGCGCTGATTAGCAATTATTAGAGGGGTTTGCGCGTTTACGAGCTTGCGAAATGTAACGAAAGAAACGGTGTAACGGCGGACGGCCAACTTTTTATTTTGCTTTTCGTTTGTCCAAACAGATCCCCAGTCTGATTATATGCATGGGCGAGTTTGAGATTTTTATTGAACTCTGGTTCGATAATAAAATGATGGATCAAAACGCGAACTGCGTTGCAAAGTTCCGATTTTACCTGGCATTCGCAATCTAATAATTATGTATGAACCAGTGCTTCGATTTTTATTGAATAAAATAATGAAACAGTCGAACGAAATCGACGTGAGGTTTCCCGTCATTCGATCCCAGAAGTTACCGCGTTACATATTATTTTCGTTTAATTCAATCTTCGAGAGTATCCATTTGCATGCAACATTCCGGCGTTGAATAAATTCCGGGAGATTGAGTTTCGCATAAATATACATATTAGCTCGTTCGGAAAGTCATTTCGTTTCGCCGGGGGGAAAATCAAATCCAATGTTCTACTATCTAGAATGAGTTCCGTAGCATTTTGTTCTAATGATGTCCTCTGAATTTCTGTTTTCTATTAGCAAAAATTACATTCTTACTTCACTCCAGTTCCCTGCACTTCGGACGGAATATTTATCTTTTGCATAAAGATCCGCAAAAAACGAAATTAGGTTCGAAGAAATATTTTCGTAGATAGGCAGTTCTTGCAAAATTGAACGCTGAACCTAGCCTTTTAAGAATGATTAGACTGAATTCATTTGATCTGTATAACTCCAGTGATCGAAGAATAAAAAGTTTATTCGACGACGCGATAGGTATCATGGATGTTTGAGCGCGTGTCGAGCGTTTCAGGGATCAACAATTAGTCCTAGCTCGATTAACATCGTTCGTCCCGGGCTGATGAATAAATCAGTTCCCGCGAGTAATTAATTGAAAAGTCTGGCGACAAAGCCAGCCGCGTAGCAAGACGAAGAAGAAGCTGTCGGACGGCTTGTTGATCGAGATGACAGCATCGAATTAACCGAACGTTTCGTCTCGTCGGTTTACTGCATTAACAGGCCACGCATCGATAATTTATGATCGACACCATCTAGATTCGATGCAAATTACGATTACATCGTAATTCGACATCGACGAGTCGCATTATCGATTCATGACAACGGAATTGTTCTCTAACGATCCTCCCGTCCTCGACTTCCTCCTCCCCGCGATACTCGGGGATCGGTTCTTTATTTCCGGTTCAGGCACCGCGTCGGACGGATTGAAATTTCTTCGAAATTGTCCAATGAATTTTTACTCTCCTGGCGTTTGCATCAATTGGAAATTGTATTTTCTTTATTCCGCGATTTTTCTGTCGCAGTCAGAATTTAAATCTCGATTTCCATCCCGTTCTTTTTTTGTCTCTTCTCTGTGTAATAAATCAATTGCAGAACTAATTGAACTTCTACTCGATTCCGGTTTTTGTAATCTACATTTGGCTTGCAGATCTCGTGCATTTGTTGCAGACGCAGGGACTGGTACACGGAGAACGTAATCACTGGATTGTGGATTTTATGCGTTTATGGTAAAAGTGAGTAGGTGATACACGAAACGGTAAATATGTTAGCATTCGTAACATAGCGTTTTATTTGCCAACATGTTCACTACCAAATTGGATCCACAGGATCCAACAAAGTAATTTCATTCGCGAAATAAACACTGGGTGGATCAAATTGCAGTTTTAATTGTAACAAAAAAGTATCCACGATTCTCATCGAATGTTTTCCACCGAGGCCAGGCATCAGTGTCGGTTTAAAATGTTTCATAAATACTCTACTGAAACCCTATCGAATAACTCTATTGAAATCATCAATGACATAATTATCATTATACCCTGCAATCGATGCAGCCATTTTTTTTTTATTACCACGCTTAAAATCTTGTAATCGAATTTTAAACCTCTTCCCGTAGTCCAATCTTGCTGAAATTTTCTATACACACTTGCTTACGATGACAATAAAACTAGAAAATAAAATATGTAAAAACACTTTTTAAGAACTACGTTTATATTACGATGCACTAAGAAGGAGAAAATCATTTTTTTCATGTTTCTCCATAGAATACCAAATCCAGGGAAATGATTAATAATATTTCTCCCCAAAATTTTAAGCAATTGGTTCATTTCTTCTGTTATTAAATTAGTGTCGGGATAGATAGAAAAAATTCAATATAAATTTTAAAGAAACATTAGTGACTATAAATAAAAGCGTTTAATGCTCCACGCTTTTAATTTTATAGTCGCTGATGTCATGATTTTATTTAAATTTATATTAAAAAAACTTAAAAGGTCTAACAAGGAGAACCCCCGCTCTGTCCCTCACGGATTTTGTTCAGACTTTACAGAGTTATAGATCTCGTTCCCCTGATTACGAAAATACCCCATTATAGGGGCAGACACTCAATAGTTTTCGAGATATTTGCAATTAAAGTTTCATAACCGTAAAATATCAGTTTGGTTCAGATTTTTACCAAGCAATGGTGTGGCGTCACAGCAGCGAGCTGAACTGTTACGCTGCAGGTCGAGTTCGAATCCCTTCGTGGTAAATTATTTTTTATTGTTTTTTTTCATGGAAAATGCATTTTCAATGTTAAATAACTTTTAAATAAAATATTTTTATTCGCTAAAGGACTAATTGAAAATGATACTTATACTTATATACTTTATAGATACAGATACTTATTACTTTATAAAAGAAATACTAGATCTATTACTACGTAAAAGATAATAATTATAAAACAATAATAATATTAAAATAATCTGAACCAAACTGATATTATACGGTTATGAAACTTTAATTGCAAATATCTCGAAAACTATTGAGTGTCTGCCCCTATAATGAGGTATTTTCGTAATCAGGGAAACGAGATCTATAACTCTGTAAAGTCTGAACAAAATCCGTCAGGGACAGAGCGGGGGTTCTCCTTGTAAGTCTAAGTCTCCGCGTAAAAATTCGTCAAAATAGTGGTGCCGTTTCACGCAATTCGACCAAAAAGAGTTGTTCGATATTTTATCCAAGGAGTAGCAAACCCGCCATTTATCCAAGATCAGTGTCAAACAAAAATGTTGGAAAAGGAAATGGCAGTGCAACTATGATGCATATACGTACACCGTTCACTCTCGCTCGCTCTCGCCCGTTCACCCCCACACCCGCTGTTATAATATACGATGCAGATCGCGAGGCACGTCCATCTCGACTGGCAGGATGATCGAGATCGCTGGTCGACTCGAAAATCAATTATTCGTCGGTGCACCGAAAATGCACATCAATCTTGTCATGACCGCTCGTTTGCTTCTCTTCAGCGGCGCACATAGTTGCACAATCGGCCCTCTGTATTGGTGTACCTTTTCAAGTGGATCAGTTAACGGTGGCTGATGAGTACCGTGATGGATCACCGGATACCCTTTTTTAAGAATATTCAACGCGCGATCGCGTAGAAAAAAGAATTTACATGCATCGAAGCCGCGTCTACCGAACCTTCCACAAAGTGTTTCGCACTCTTTCGACTCGTGTTCCTCCGCGAAATCATACTTCTGCTACCCGTTCTGCGTCGATTGCAAGGAACCGCGGTACTGCTGAAAGATAAAATTCTCTCTAATAATAATTACAATTTATATCGCCATGATTTCAATACATTGGTAACATCCATCCCAATTAACACAACTCTGGGTCCAGAGCTTAAAGATTCAGTTGATCCCTCAAATTTAAAAAATCCTAATAGACAACGGCGCCACGGCCATATTTACCGATGGCAGCAAAATCGCTAATGCTGATTATGTTGGTTATTCTTGTATTTGCTACGACTTAAACATTCGTTTAAAAAAAAAAAGCTTCGATAGAAACGCGTCGATCCTTACAGCGAAATGCTTGGCCCTATGAACATTACACTTCACCATAGAAATCGCTCTTTTGCTATTTTTACTGATTCTTTGAGTGCCTCGCTTAGCCTAAATTCCATCAGCTTCAAAATCAGAACAAATCTTTTCATTCTCGAAATTAAAAAGAAGTATGTGGAATTCTGTCAGGACAACTCACATTCCATAAAATTTTTCTGGATCCCTTCACACATAGGAGTGTATGGAAATGAAGATGCGGACTCCCTCGCAAAAGCTGCCACGACTTCTAACTCAGCGGACATTTCTCACGTTCCTTTCACCGATTTAACTACCTCAGACTAAAAGGCATTCTCAACACTCCATCCTCAATTACTGAGCAAGGCACCATCAAGGGTATACATTAATTCCAAAAAATCTACAACCCAAATCAAACTCCCTGGTTTGCTCAAAATTCTGATGACTACATTAAAAGGGGTTTTATATCCACAGTATACCGTATCAGGGCCAATCATTATAATCCCGCTGCCTCTCTGTATCGAATAAGTATTGATAGTGATCCTAGTTGTAAGCGTAATTATAGCTCCGACGACTTAGATCATGTTCTACGGCAGTGTCGTCTTTATGATTCCTAAAGAATTAAATATTTTAATTAGTAAATAAGTTGCGCGAAATCAAGTTTTTTCTACTATTAAAAGCGGACATTTTCTTTGCCAAACCTAATGTTAAAGCGATTATATCTTCCAGTTTTAGACGACTGCAATCTACATCTCTAGCGATTATTAAGTCTGTCATTGTACACTAACTGTAAGCCTACTGTACAATTGTTAAAGCTGAAACGAACCTATAATAGGTTTCAGTGGCTCAATTAAAAAAGAAAGAACCGCGGTACTCTGAAATGTAGCGTAGGGTATTTCTCGTGTAGGATATCTCAGATATTATGAGAAGAGTGAGTAGGTGTCATTTAAAACAGTTGAAACATTAGGAAAGAAACATAAATATTAAGAAAGAAAATTAATTTGTATTTTGCTCCAGTTTGTTGCAAGCGATGCACCTGTCTCGTTATAAATAAATCTAGTTATTAATAAAGTCTCTGCTGAATTTTACATCTTCTAGCTTCGGAGTGAGTAAATTGTTCAGGTGGTTCAATTGTGAAATGAAAGAGCAAGGAAGAACACTGCTGTTTCTTAATATTGCGTTCTCAAAACATTCAGGAGTGAAGTCAAGAGTTGCGTTCACATCGCCGCGAATTTTTCGCTGATTGATTGTCCTTGAGAAAAATGTCGCAAGCACCTCCGCACCCTAAAGGTCTGCCCACTCGAAAGGGGGTAAGAAAATCGTGGATTCGTTAAGGAACACGGTGTTTTGGCGACGCTGGGGGGGGGGGAGAGACCGGCAAATCGATGGCACTTTGGAAATCACGGAGACGGCATCCGGGACTAAGGATCCTCTTCGTCGTCTCGTACAGCGAGGAACATTATTCAACGGGCCGTTTCAACGGGTTTTCCAGGGATCGGCGGGGCGCGGCGAGTCGAAGGATAAGTCGTCGGCGGCTGGTTAATTCATAAAGGGGGAAAATTCTTTGGCGCACCGTTATTCATTCGTCAAAGTTCTCCCCGGGCCAGTGACACTTTGCCGGCCTTTATTCGGAGCCGGCGCGTCTAGACGAAATTGAATTTAAATATGAATGCGGCCACGCGCGAGCACAGCATGCGCGCGGATCCACGTAACGCGCGTTTCACCCCGGATTGGTTGGATATTGAGTACGGTTTATCAGGTATTCTCTGCGCTTCCCACTCCAACCTTGTGCAACCACCCACACCCTGCCGATAGCAGCCTGCCTGCCGCTTTGCAGGAATTTTCATGGGAGAAATTACGGGTTTCTGCAAATTGCCACGGGGCCCGTCGCTTAATATTTCACGAGGAACGAAGATCGCCGGTATCCGGTATCAGTCTCTTCTGCGGGGGCTTTGTTTAATCTGTTTTCCGTGTCAGCTGTTCCGCCGGCGGGTTCCATCGAAACCGTGCACAGATTATTCTTTTAAGCCTTCCCTCTCATTGAAATTTAACGCGTTACTTGGGATCGCCCTTTCACCCTCGCTGGGTGGATTCATTCGCGTCCTCGCGCAATCAATTCTTGTTGCTCTTGAACCTCTTTCGGATCAACGGTAGTCTTCTCATTGAACATGATCAACATCTAAATGTGTTTTTAAGAAATTTGTCTGAGGAACGCATAATCCAACCAATTTCTTTCGGAGCTGTTGTTGAAGAAAAAAAGGCTACGTACAAAGCTGCTTAAGGAACGTAGACATCCCAGACTTCATTAACAGTCTCAAAAACGTAGAACGTTCGCGTACAGCGTTAAAAATTCCCTATTTTTAAGAAATTTGCCTCGGAAACTTGTCTGAGGAATACACAATTCAACAATTTCTTTCGCAGCTGTTGTTGGAAAGGACTAGAAAGCTGCTTAAGGAACGTAGACATCCCAGACTTCATCAACAGCCTCGAAAAGGTAGAACGTTCGCGTACAGCGTGAAAAATTCCCTCTCGGATTCTTTTTAGTATCATCTTCGTGTATGTTTCGTAGCTTGCAACCGAGTCCAATTACTCTTCCCGCACATCCAGACACGTGTTTTAATACTTGCCCGTGTGTTTCCGTGGTTCATCTACGTCCTTCCGTAATTTTCCTCCGGTAATGCTGGCAGTTATGCAACTTTGTTCTCATGGTTTTGCCGCGGGACCGACGTCGAGCAATTCGACCTGAACTTCTCCGCGAGCGTACAGGACGTTGCAAAAAGATCCTGGAAGGTCCTCGTCGTGAGTGGTAAAAAATGCCTAATCAAGGAAGTAGCGTCACTTAGCGCGACAGTTTTACCGTCGCGGCGGTTCGAGCCAGTCGATTCGGTATAGTTTATGCCTACTTTAGCAGATTAAAGCGTACGCGGTGTTATTCGTACGTGCGCGTGTATGGTCGATGGGCGTGGCTAAGAAAGTTCTCGTAATTGGAATTGTATAGCTTTAATTTCGTTGGAAGTTCTAATACTTCCCACAACGTTCGTTTCATTAAACGATGTTGTTGTTCCGCTCGATTGTCGGACATACGTGGTATAAACGATTTCATACATATTTCATTTCGTCACATGGACGATTTACTGCAGTTTAGTTTCCTAACGTTGTACCAACAAGGGAACGATGTATGTAAAGAATTCCAAGATTGCAAGCGTGTGCGATGAGGCTTCTCCTTTCTCGATCATGCAAAAATGGGCTTTTTCAGTACAGAGTCGGGCATAATGTAATTTCAATTACAATTACAATTACTGGTTGAGCCAATGTAATTGCAATTACCAATTCGAATTACATGTAATTGTAATTTTATTTCTGCAATTTCAAATTACTGTAATTTATAAGTAATTGTAATTGTAATTGAAATTACATTTTGCCCAATTCTGTTCAGTAGTCAAGAGGACTAGATAAAAGATCAATCTAAACCGCAATCGCCCTCAAAAGTTCTACTTTCACGGTTACAATGCGTAATTTGTATTATTCGGCAGCATGTAGCTGTCGCAGCTTTGTGAAACTAGCAACATGCGCAGCTATTTGCTATATAGCGTCGCAACTTCGTCAGATACCGTAAATCCCCGAAATCAATGAGTTTTAGATATCGTATCATCCGATACCTTATATCACAGGCAGAAATCTTTGTGAAATGAACGCGTATTATTTCCATACAAAATGATTGAACAATTGTAAAGCGTAATTTGCACTATTCAGAAGCATAACTGTGACCTACATTGATCTTTTGTCTAAAGAAAAACCTCGTCTTTGCAATATCGCGATATGAGAAGGCGCCATCCCGCACGCTCGCAATCCTGGAAAGGAGAACACCCCCTCAAAATTTTAGGCAGAATCGAGCTGTTCCCAGATTTGGCAGTAGTTAAAAGCCGGGGCGTCAGACTATCGCCCGAAAATTTTCAGCCCGGGTCCGTCCCGGTTCCATTTTTCACGCGATAGATAAGACCCAATCCAATTCGCACGGCCGTCCCCGCAACCCCATGAATTATAGAAGCTTTATAATTTACGGTATTACGACATTACGGAATTCTTATGGGCGAATATATGCGGCAGGCTATATCTACTTCGCTGTTCCCGGGCCAGAGAGCTGGCAGAAAGGTTCGTTCCGACATAGAAATCAAGGTCTGCATTAAGGCAGTAACTTACGGTAATACTTCTTTCCGGCAGCGATATTTCTCTGGCAACGTGGCTCGCCATTCAACTTTATTAAACGGACCCTGCCTGCCCGCCACTGTTCCTCACTCTCTCTCTCTCTCTCTTTCTCCCTTTTCAGTTTTCTGAGGCCGTGGTTTGCTCGATTGTCCATTTTATGCGGACTTCGGCAACGGTGGATCTTCGTGCTTAACCCTTCGGAACCGTCGCCTATGTGATTTTATGTCGTCTATCGTTCTTCCCATTGATCCCACAAGAATATACACAAAGTTGAATTTTTAAAGACTATCGCGTAGAGACTGCAATAAGAGAGATTGTTTTAGTTGATTAAAAAGTTCATTCCGGTGGGGAAGAAATTGGTACAGCGAATAAAAACATGTCGCAAGCCTTTTATGTGATTTTATCTCGTCTGTCGTACTACCCATTGATCCCAGAAAACTGTACACAAAGTTGAGTTTTTACAAACCATCGCGTAGAGAGAGAGAGACTGGAATAAGAGAGATTGTTTTAGTTGATTAAAAAGTTCATTCCGGTGGGGAAGAAATTGATGCAGCGAATAAAAACATGACGTAAGACTTCTATGTGATTTTATGTCGTCTGTCTACTTTCCTTTGATCCCGCAAGAATATACACAAAGTTGAATTTTTAAAGACTATCGCGTAGAAACTGGAATAAGAGAGATTGTTTTGGTTGATTAAAAAGTTCATTGCGGTGGGGAGGAAAGTGGTGCAGCGAATAAAAAACATGTCGCAAGACTTCTATGTACGAGAAAACTGTGTAAAGATACGCATGAATTCTCTGCATAAAAATCGAACACTCTCGGCGAAGCAATGCAGATCGATTAGACTAGATAAAATCATTTTCTGACAGGATCTTCATGCATTTGCGGGTTCTGGAAGTTTACCGAAAAATGCTAGAGTCTAATTTATTTCAGACCTGCAAAGGCTACTACCTTTCGAAATAAGATTTCATTCGATTCCACTGTCTCAAAATGCGTCTACAAAAATTGTAAACTGCACACACATTTATACTGCCAATACAGATCGATTCGACAAGAAAAGTTGACTTCCGAAAGCGTCACCGGTTGCAATCCCAGCTCCGGTTATTTTCCCAGCGCGGATCGTGCATAAAGAGAACGGTCCAGCGACGAGTTTCTGCGAGGAACACAGAAAACAAGGGAGCATTGTCTCGGTGAACTCGCGGAATCACGGATTTCCTGCGTAAGGAACAACGAGGGAACCCTCTCCGTCGGATTAATTCCAGCGGTGCAACGCCGGCCTTTTTTTTTCATTCGAACGAATGCGCCGCGTTCTGAAATCCAATAAAGCACGGGGAAACAGCCGGACACGCCGGACGGTCCGGTCCGGTTCGGCAGAAAGCATCGGTTCCGATCCGTCGACGTGTGTACGCCTCGCAAAAAACGTTAATTACGCGAAGGCACCGCTAACGAGAAAAAGCTCGCGAAAGTTCCCCCTTTTTTCCCCTCTTCCGTCCTCACCGACCTCCCCCGTCGCTCGACTCCATTTCCTCATTTTTTCCCCTCGCGTTTCGCTGTCTTTTTTCCCGCCTCGCTTTTCCCCTTTCGAAAACAATGATACAGTGGAACCTCGTTTATCCGAACACGTCGGAATTTATTTTCCATCGTTTTCCTCGTGCGAGAGGACGTTCACTGCCAATGTTAAATATTCTGCAGTTCAAATTTACAAATGATAAATTCTCCTCGATCGAAATTGTTCGAAACTTGGAATAATGTTATCGGCGCAGGGTTCGATCAAATTCTACACTAAATAGCTATTTTGTAGGAAACCTCAAACGTGTCGATTCGGATTTGAATCTGATACGTCGTAAGACCACGTTCGCTATAGACTTGTTTTTCTATAAAAAAATTTACATTCAAATTTACATTCGATTTACACGAGCCGAGACATTCTCGTATGAGATACGAAAATATTGAAAACTTTCCGTGTTCATTGTTTAAAAACAAATGTTTCACAGTATATCACAGGTGTATATTGACTGACGTATTTATTTCATGCGCTAAAAACATATTTTATAATAAGTTTAACACTGTAGGATGTATACCCAACCGAAAGAATGATGCATTATGAAAAATGCGGTGTAGAACAAAAGTATGTTTCATATGGATTTAAACGTCTCCAAAAATATTGAACAATTTTTCTCGCGAACGAACCCACCGTGGATGTGGAGATTGCAGCTCCCTCTTTAAAGCAAACACTTAGAACATGAAATATGATTTTTCTTCTGGTCGTTTAATTGAATTTTTAGTGGAAGATGAGCTACCTCAAAGGTAAAGGTAAAGACGAAGTTGTTCGAAGTTCCAAACTAATTTTGAAAACCACAGGGAGGGTTTTAGGAACAGCTTGAAAAATCAGCGCCGCGTTTCACGGTTCGGAGAGTACTACATTTTATTACGATGATAAAGTTCGATGGGGACGGAAGCGTTTGCGTATGATTAATTAAAATAAAAAGTATCGAAAGCATCGATTATCCCGAGACAGGCATGACGGATGCGCAACGAGAGCAACGTCGCAGACAGATGTTGTGCCTGGTACAGTCTTCCGTTTCCGGGACTCGGTGGAAGACGTCCTGCTGTACGATGCCCTCGATATTTCCGTTTCTCTCTCTCTCTCTCTGTCTCTCTCGTTCCCACTGGACGTTTAGAAGGAAAATAATAGGATCGTTTCGGGGATGAACGGCGTATCGGGATGTTAAGCTATTACTTAGCAACGCCGGCAAAGAAACGGCGGATGAGTCGACGTTTCTGCCGGCGGTTTTCTGCTTATCGCGTTCCGAACGCTCGCGGAATTAGTGGATTGCTTCGTTTCTTCTCCCCGATGGAACGGCACTGCCATTTTTCTAATGAGATGGTTTTTTCGACCCCCTGGACGGTGGCGGAACGCGATAAAGGGATAAGTATCGTGTTGTCTGGAGAGCTGTCAATTTCCACACGCGGGAACACTTTCTTGTCGGTCATTTCGCTGCGATGTGTCTGAGATTTTTCGTCGTTTTATCCTGAGGAATCTGAGATTATTATTATTATTTATTCATTGATTTAAATCATGCGTGGATTATATACCACATATACATTACAAATTATACGACATATATGGATGATTATGTTACAATATGGCTTAGTGTTTAACTCGCGAATTAAAGTTTAAGTAATATCTTAATGAAATCAAAAATAATTTCCAGACTGCGGATGTTTATGCAATTTCCAATTTTTGTAGATGAACTTCAAGAAAGTCGAATAAAATAGAATCTTCCTTTCCGTGGTAGTAATCTTTTGGGATCTGAAATGAATTAAAATTGTACTAAGATCTGTCATATTTGATATCCCAGCATTTTTTAGTAACGGATTGCGGATCTTTCTGCAAAATAAAAATGTTCTGCATTGTTTGTGGAAAGCAGGAGTAAACTAAATATTTATTTCACCCCTTAATGACTTTGTTTCATTAAAAACGACATTGCGATATTCTTAATTTTTCTAATCCTTTACTGTTTTACGCTTCACCCATCCAATTTCTTCATAAATGCATGAAGATCCGCAGTCTAGTAATTACTAGACAGCGGATGTTTATGCAAATGAGAAATTTTTTACCTGATTTGCAACAATGTGTTTAATAGGTTGAAAATTCTGCGAACCCGAAAAATGGTTAAAAATGGAAATCGTGCATATTTTAAGCATATTTTCGGAAACACTGATATATCGGAATGATAATGAAATTGAAAAAAACAAAAGAAGTGCCTTGAAGAGAAAGAAACGCTCTTCCTATTGCTTTGCTGCACAAGATTCTACGATAACTTTTTCGCTTTCTGGAGCCAGTTAAAGTTAAAAAGCCAACATTTACTTCAATGTCGAATAACTCGAATAAAAAAAATCGCACAGTAATCTACAACCACGCATTTTACACAGAAAAGATAGCCCTTCCAAATGATAGTAACGCGATTGATCAAAAACATTTGTTTCTCGCCGTGTGATGTTACAAAGTTGCACAAAATTTTTCTTAATCGTCAATGTTGTCTTGATTTCGCTACAAGTTTGTAAAAAACCAGCATAGCAAGAATTTGAAACAGAGCATCGGAAACTAGAGGTTTCACGATTTCAAACAGTTGTTTGAAGATATCGATACAGCAATTTTGGCCGGAGTCATGTAAAGTAGTAGCAATTTTTCGGGTTCGCAGAGGTGATCCCCTTAATTCTTTTCAGGAGTGTATAACAGTTTTTCCAAATTCTTCCAATATTTTCACTGTTTTAAATTACACCTGCTCCGTTTTGTCATAAATGCACGAAGATCCGCAGTCTAGTAACAACTGATGAGAGTGATGCGACAAGATATCTGGTTCATAGCTTCGTTTCTTGGATATCGTGGCAGCGAGATATCTCGTCCATTGTAGCGAAAGGGTTAAGACCTGGCCAGGATGAAATCCGTTTGAGATTTTGATGAGCCATTCAAGGGAAAGATGGAGGAGCTTGATGGGGCGGACGTTTAGTGATACGCGGGGAGATGTTGACACCGGTCCGCGATTTCGGAGCGTATTGTGTGCACGCAGATTCTCGTTTTATAGCTGCAGTTGCGAGAGCGCCGTGTCCGTGGATTGCGCTGGTAATGGGAAAAGTAGGAGTTTCCAGTCGGAATTCAAATTGCTGGAATTATGAGAGATATTGTTGGTTACATAGGTCCGGGTAGTTGCGGTAACTGGAATTACTGGCGTTGAAAATTTTAACTGTAATGGAGAGTGTAAGGTCCCGGTTAAATTTTATTCATGCCGGCGTGCATGCGAGCGGCGAAGATGATGCTGCGAGACCGTTACGGCAGCCGTGAGTGATAATAAGGGAATTCTGGTTACAATTTCATCGTTCGCCGTTATTACTCGCCCTCTCCCAACGTCACGCTGACTCTCGCAGTGAATCCCCGACAGATTACTCGGCTTTTTATCTCCGAAAGACGACCTTATCAGGGAAAACGAACGACTGGATTTATCCCCATGTTTTTGTCCTCGAAATAAAAATCTTCTTTATTATTTTCTACCATGTCTCGCGAGGAAAAAGAAGGAGATATGAAATTTTTAACGGAGAATATCTTCGATCTCCGAATGTCCACCATCGGTTTGAAACCTTCAATTTTTTTCTTCGAAATAGAACCTTCGATATTATTTTCTACCGTGTCTCCCGAGGAAGCTTGCAAAGGTAACGGGGATATGAATTTTTGACGAAAAGCATCTTCGATATCCGAACGTCCATCTGCAATTTTAAATTTTCAATTTTTTCTTCTTCAAGATAGATACCTTCTTTATTATTTTCCGCTGCTTCGCGAGGGAGCTTGCAGGAATAACGGGGACATGAATTTTTGACGGAAAGCATCTTCGATATCCGAACGTCCATCTGCAATTTATTTTTTCGAGATAGAAACCTTCTTTATTATTTTCCGCTGCTTCGCGAGGGAGCTTGCAGAAATAACGGGGGTGTGAATTTTTCACGGAGAGCGTGTTCGATCTTCGATTCTGAACTATCAATTTTTTGCTGTAAAATTGAAGCCTTCTTTATTATTTCCCGCCAAGTGTGTCTCGCGGGGAAGCTTGCAGAAATAACGGAGATGGAAATTTTGATCGGAGAGCATCTTCCATATCCTTCGACTTCAATTTTCGGAAATTCAGCCTGTTAACTCTCATCATCGGAAACTTCGTGACTTTTATTTCTATTTAACGGGAAACACACGTAACCGGAAAACCTGAGATGCAAATCTTAGTGGTGACTCGGAGACGCGTCACTAATAATTCTTATACCGTTATTCAAAATATTTTGAATAAATACAGTAAGGAGCACAACTGATTCCACACGCTTTAAATCAGAATAACTTTTCTATGAATGGACCAGACGACTTCAATTTCTCTGTAAGGCTAGAAGAATTAGTTTATTAAATGACGTCGAATAAATAAGTTGAAACAATGCATTTGGTCGGAATTGCGAAGAAAATAGTAAAGGTTGATTTTGACTACTTTTTTAGCTGGGGTCCAATAACGAAAATTTAAAAAATGTATTTTGTCAGCTGGTATAAATTATATACGCTCTGAAAATTTCATTGAAATTGGTTAATTGGTTTACGAATTATAAGCGATCAAAAATGATAAAACTTGCCACTTTATGGTACGCTAAAAACTACCACTTTTGATCGTTTATAATTTGCAAACCTTAATTAACTAATTTCAATGAAATTTTCAGAGCGTATATAATTTATACCAGTTGACCAGACGCATCTTTTGAAATTTGCTTATTGGGCCAGCTAAAAAAGTTGTAAAAATCAATTTTTACTATTATATTTCACAATTCCGGCCAAATGCATTTTTCAACATATTTTTTACACATTGAAGTCGTTTGGTCCATTCATAAAAAAGTTGTTCTGATTTCAAGTGTGTGGAATCAGTTACGCTCCTTACTGTAAGTAAATACATGAAATGGAACATATACGTAGATTTCTTTTTTTTCATTTGCCAAGGCTTGCAAAACCTGAAATAAAGCGATAAAATCAAAGCATTACATTAAATCGGTCAAGCCCGGCATTAACAAGAACAATAAACTAGCGTTACAGCGACAATAAATCCCAAGGTAATATCAATTGTGGTTGAAAACATCGATCATTTGATACCACCAACTTCGAACTTGCGTATCACCGCCAGAAGTGCGTATTAAATATCGGTTGTAAAAAAAGTAACGTACTCTGGCATGCTATGAATAAAGTAGTAAATACTACTACATGACTTTTAAACTACGGGAAAAAATTGTTTTCCTGCCTCTCCGACTCAGGGTCCACTGGAAGATAAAATCCTGAAATCTAATCGGCGAAGTGATATGAAAATTCGATTGGAGGGACGAGGGAGTGGGATAGGAAGCGTGGGCCTCGCTCGAATTCCATTTTCGCGCGCGCCTTTCAATTTCCTCCGGTCGGCCGGGACCCGGGAATCGGGAAATCAGGAGTCGGTGATCGTTCGCGGTTCTCGTCGGCGATTTACCGGACACCCTGTACACGATTATTGGGCTCTAGCTAACGGTCGAACGTGCTCTAGCGAGTAACTGTATCGGAGGAGAGGCCGGCTACGTGCTCGGCAAGAGGTTACGTGCGCTTAGGTAGAGCCACGTACACGTACGTGCGGAACCGTCGCGCAGTGCAAGAAGCCCGCAAGACACAGACCAGGAATTACTCGCTGCCCGGATACCGCCACCGTCTTTTCCGGGACCTCATACCCCAGCCAGCGAGCCCAGAAATTACTCTCCAAGTGCTCGCGGTTACGACGAATTAACCCGCCCCCGCAAACTCTCCATCTACCCAATCCCTCTCCGCCTGTTCACTATCTTGCTCTCTCCTGCTCTCTCCTCCTCTCTCTCTTTCCTGTTCCGTGTTTTACAACGTTTTTCAGGATGTTTAGAGCCGCCTCGTTCGACCAACCACGTTTCGCTCGTGAAACCAGCACGATTTTCCACCGGGAAACGACAACTTTTTTGCATCCCGCGAACTCGACGCGACGCGCGATCGGGGGCTGGGAAATTAATTCGCCGCGGGATTAGTCTCCGGGGCATACGGGTCGATCGATCGACCGATCCGCTACACGACGGCAAGGAGAACCGATATACACACGCCACCGACCGCGTAAATATTGATTGGGAATTATTTTAGGTAGTTACTGGCCGCCCAACTTGGCCGCGGGAACGACCAATTTTCTTCGCGGATTTTTTAAACCCTGCGCTGTGGGAGAACCTTCGCAGTTCAGTGCAATGAATCGCGTATTACGGGAAACGACATCGTACTAATCCTTCTTCCGTGAGAATCGATGTTGGAAGATACGCATAAATATTTGCCGGACAATAATGTATACTTTATCTCAGCCTTACTGCTAAGATTCGAATTAATAGTAATATTTTTTCGGCGCTACGGTTCGATCAGTTTCTACACTAAATTATAGCTATATTGTTGTAGGGCATTTTAACGTTTCGATTCGGGGTTTGAATCTGAGAACAACATTTTCGATTCGGATTGGAAACAGGTAATGTCCTCAGCTATTCTATTGGACGAAATGAAAGGTGGTGTGTTTCGTCCTAGACCCGCTAGAGGACTCATCAGTAAGGCTATCTAGCCTTATGAGGAAAGTTATTAATATACTAATTGATGACAGTTCAGCAACTTGCGATAAAGTTATTTTTGACCATTTTATCCATCTTGCGGACGCGGTCGAAACTAAGCTATCTCGGACTCTGTAACTTCTTCGCCATGTTTTTGATAAAGGAGGGATTGTTATTGATCGCACGATTTTTAATTAGAATTATTGCTAAGAAGTTGGAATTGGTTTACAGAAACCTAACCAATACGATTCTAGATCTTTATGCAAAATAAAGTCTGTAATATTAAATAGTATTTGAAATATTTGTTCCGCCAAATAATGCCCACCTCTGTTAGCCCCGTTTCACACTTGAGCGGACCGTCCGCGCTACGCGCGCGGAGCCAGTTACCTGCAATGTTATAGGAGCTTTCACAGCCAAGCGGACTCCGCCGCGGAGCAAGCACTGTATATCTAGTTGCACTGTAGTGCACCAGCCAAGTTCTTGCACTACCACCTTTTACACGAAACAACTTCGCCGTTTTTTAGAGGCTTATAACTCGGCACTGGAGGCAGATGGAGAGATGTAATTTCGTACACTTGTTAAATGCTACCATGTCTCAATATTGACAAAACATTAATGTTCGAACATTAGTAGGTTCCGAGATATAGGACCTCAAAAATCGCTAAATTTGTCACTGACTGACTGACTGACTGATCGTTACTTTGTTAAACCAATGGCCATAAAAGATGTTAGGTAGCGGCCAAGTTTAAATAATTCAGCCCTTCATGTAATTCATTAAAAATTAAATAGCGTTCTTTTAAACTAATTTTTTACATGCGCTCTTGTCAGTATTGCAAGAGCTATTCCTAAGCTAACGAACTTGGCCGTATTTTGTTTGATCTCACAACTTTTTACGGCCACAAGAACTTGGCTCCTGTTTACAGAATGTTTTCGTTGGGATACACTATATACAGTACATATACTGTATATTCTATATACTATCATAAGAGAAAAATATGCTCACAGCGCACAGTTTCGATCAGAGAGTAGACAAAGCAAATTTGCAAAATTTAACCTCTACGTTTCGATCCGGGTTTGGATCATTCTCAAGAGTATGCGTCTGAAAATATATATTGAATTAATATCATTGGTATTTAACACGGAAAAGAACACTGTTTCTAAATGAACCCTTAAGACACCTACTTGCTATGTATAAAGAATTTTAGAAATTTGAATTAATGGAACTAAAATCCATGCTGGTCTAAATTGAACTGATCTATTGACCGTTATGAAGAGCAACCACAACAAATATTGGAACGACGCATTTGACATTCAGCCAATCAGATACAATGATCGACACGTTATTGAATCGATGCTTGGCGGTAAATTCAAATTGAACGAGTGCTATATACTATCGATTGAAGCTGCATACGGACTTCGGACGCTTCGCTTGACTGTGAAAACGGCATCGACTCGTCCGCGCTCCGCGATCCGCTCAAGTGTGAAACGGGGCTTACAGACAAACGTGTAAGAGAGAAAGCGTATAATCCGGTGCAATTGCGGCCCGTGCAAAATACCTCAGGATCGGAGGAAATCGCGGACATCATCGGTAGGAAACGCGTCGCGCCACTGGAAAGGGGTGGCTTTGAAATAGCAAAGCACCGCGGGATCCGACGTGGCAGAGAAGGTTAAAAATCCACGGTCGGTTCGGGTGCAGCCGCGCGGCGCACACACAAAACCTTCAAAAAGACAGTCCCGTCTAAAAAGTACAAACGCGACAGCGATTTCCGTCGCACGGGGTTGTTTGGGGAGCGTGTCTGGCCGGCTGCCAGTGGCAGGCGTCGTGCTTGTTTATTTTAATTTGTGCTGCGAACGCCGGTCATAGCTGCGCCAAGCCCGTGCCGGCCTCGCAATTGGCGTAAGCGGTTCTTCCGTGGAGAAACAGGAAACGAAAGGGAACCGACGAATGATATATCGGACGTAAGAACGCCAACGGAACCGTGGAACCAATGGGCCGCGCGTTTAGCCATTCCCAGGAGACGAGCCGCCATGAATTTATTAGCCGCCGGTGAACTTTCGCAATTACCACATTTTAATTCCTCTTTACAATTTACACCGGCCTTCCGAAAATTCTCCGAAACTATTCCGCAATTTTTGCGGTCCGTTCGCGACCCGTCGACTTCAAGAAGGCTGCAAGCGAATCTTATCACTGGACTGAGGATCTTTATGCGTTTATAGGAAAATTGAGTACATTATATCCAAGATTGTTGAATAATTTTTTTAAATTGAAGATGTCAATGTATAAATAATGCAGTTTACTTATCATTGGTGGATTTAATCCCAACAAACACATCCGGTAAACTGCAGCCAAGTTCCTATGGCCGTAAAAAGTTGCGAGATCAAACAAAATACGGCCAAGTTCGTTAGCTTAGATATACCTCTTACAATACTAAAAAAAAGCGTTTGTAAAAATTAGTATAAAAAAACACTATTTAATTTTTAAACAGTTACATGGAGGGCTAAATTATTCAAACTTGGCCGCTATCCTTTCATGGCCATTGGTTTAAAAAGTAACGGCCAAGTTTGAATAATTTAGCCCTCCATGTAACTCTTTAAAAATTAAATAGTGTTTTTTTAAACTAATTTTTAAAATACTTGGCTGTATTTTGTTTGATCTCACAACTTTTTACGGCCATAGGAACTTGGCTCCTGTTTACAGGATATTTTTGTTGGGATTTCATCCATTTTTGTTGGAATTTCATCAATTATCAAGTAGGTATCAAAGAAAACGAATCCTTTTCTAATCTGCAAGACAAAATCGAAATTCAATGTATCGAAGATTAACACTCTGCCGGCGACGCTCGGATCCGTTTGCTCCCCGCCGCTATAGACGATGCTTGGTGCAGTTTCTTTTGTTTACGTTAGAGCGATTGATTTTTTCATCAGTATTTGTTGCGACTTCGAAGCTAATAAAACGTATACTTATTATGTTATGCTGCTATGTTCTATCCTACGTACCTATTTCGTAATGTTTTTTTTTCAATACAACCCCTTTTAGGTGTAAAATTTCAAACTTTGACAATTATTCCTTTGAAGGTTTGTTATGGTGGACCTATGTAGCAAATTTCAAGCTTGTAGGTCAATGGGAAGTACCCAAAAGGTTTTGAATTTAGCCACTTTTGAGGTCCTATATTTCGGAACCTACTAATGTTGGAACATTAATGTTTTGTCAATATTGAGACATGATAGCACATTTATCAAGTGTACGAAATTACATCTCTCCATCTGCCTCCAGTGCCGAGTTATAAGCCTCTAAAAAAAAAACGGCTAAGTTGTGTAAAAGGAGGTAGTGCGAGAACTTGGCTGGTGCACTACCGTGCACCTAGATTTACAGCAATAACCAAAACTCTGTGCCCCACTCTCTAGAAAACGGCAGGTTCTAATGTAGCCCTCAAGATAAAAATGTACATGGTCTCCTGCCAAGCTAGCCGAAAGGCTATGCTCCCAACTGACTGCTATATACCTCGAAGTACCTGCAAAGCGGTTGTCTCTCTAAAACTGGGGCCCAGTTCCAGCGTCAATTAATCAAGAACTGACACCGTTGTCCGTCTGCTCGTGATTCTCTAAAAAGCTGCTAGTCCCGTCGCGCGTCGCCCGCATATCTCGTGATCCCCTCCAATCCCGGGCGGTCTTTAAAAAAAAAAAAGAAGTGTGTTCACGTCGGAGCATCAAGCACCGTCCCTCGTGATTGCCGTGCTCAGTAGAAAACCGGAGAAGGTAGCGAAGGTGGAGCGGTCAAGTTGTCGAGATCGTTACGGCGACCTTCGCGCAGCGTCCGAGTGCCGAGGGAACAGGACAAGGGGGTTCGGCCAGCACTTAGTAGTTTCCTGGAGGTCTCTGTTGAACTTCTCGACCTCGGTCGGGTTAATTTTTGTGTAAATTCCGTGGCACCGGTGAACATCCAACGACCACCACGACGACGAAGACGTCTACCTTCGTCCAGCGACGAAGGACTCCGTAGCGCAAGCAGTTTGCACGGTTTTTGCCGGACGCTTAAGCGTTAATAGAGCCTCTCTCCGCTGAATAAAAGAATAGTCGGGGCAATTCCGTGCGCCGGCTGTTCGGCACCGGCTCGTTCCCGCATGCCTCCGCTAAGTGGAGCGACTTTTCTTGCGCAGAAAATTTCCATGACCTACTTCATTATTCGCAGCGGCGCATTACGCTGCGCTTTATGCTCGGGCAAGAAGCCGCCGCCGTGTTTGATGCCGGACAAAGAGAAAGAAGGAGGAGAAGAGAGCCGCGTGGCAACCGCGAAGAGCACTTCTCTCTCTCTCTCTCCTCTCTCCCTTCGCGGATTATTCCACCCTTTCAATTACAAACGTCCCGAACGATCCCGCCGCGACGCGCGGCGCTGCCCAACGATATTCCAATTGGTCCTCCGACGATTCTCTTCGGGTTCCTCTCGCGCGGTTACTTTGAACGCTCTGCCATTTCCGGTTTCGCCTGCACCGGACCCACTCGCCACAGATCCGAACTCGAAACCATTACCTTTGTCACCGAGCCACTTTGTTATTAGTTCCCCGCAGTTGACAGACCTCTTTCTCCCCACTCGCCGGTATAAATAAAATATGAATTATACACACGGTGGACCGTTTCTATTTAGGATTAACTCGACTGCGGGTCTTTATGCAAAATAGAAATGTTCTGCATTGATCGTGGGAAGCGGGAGTAAAATCAACGTTGACTTCATCCCTTTGGAGGCACAATGGGAAACAAAAGTACAAGAAATTCGAAATCCATCAATATATTGGCAATGAAAGCCATTCATGAGTATATTTTTGCTTTGGAGTTTCTAGTTGCGTTTTTTCAAGGTTTTAATAGGGTTTGAAGTAGAATTTTATGTATTCTCGATTAGAAGACGTGTTAAAATGTGCAAACTTTAAGTTGCTATAATTCTTAAACGGTGCAGTGAATCGAATCCAAACTTTGGTAATTGCATTAATTTAGTAAGAATTATATCTTGTCAAATTTTCCAAAATTTTGTTGCGTTTTTATATACCTCCGGAACACATCCTTAAATTTTTCGAACTTTTTACTGTTTTATTATATTTTACCCAGCCAATTTCTTCGTAAACGCATAAAAATCCCCAGTCGACTGATATGTGATTCAGATAGACTGAAAAGCGAATATTTTCTCGCCGATTAAGAATGGATTTTTATAATGTTGCCGACCAGATTACTCCAAAAAGACACTCGCAAGGTTTATAGTTTAATATAAAGGAAATCGTGGTGAATAAAATAAAACAACTCCAACTATAATAAAGCCTTTAACCCTGTGCACTCGGTTGTCCCCTCTGAAGCACCACTAAAAATTGTATCATTATTCAAAATATTGTTTACATTATCAAATATATCGGTATCTAATCAATTACTAAACACTTAGGTATTGTATAAGGTATTATACAAATTTCATATATCCATAAAATTTCAAAAATCATAGGGAATGGAAATATTCTGGATCGGAAGAAATGTTTAATTCTCCAGTTAAAATATGTAGCTCCGAGTGCAAAGGGTTAAAATAAAATTTATATTTGCACCGCCAACAAAAATCGTAATTTACAATTACACCATCTACGATAGGAAGATTGTGGCTTTTTGGTGTGTCAACATTTTTCCATCATCATTGTGTCAAACAAAAAATAGTATGTGTCGTTGTGACGGACGTGGACAGGCGACAACAGCGGGATAAACAAACGAGCTACATCTCCCGAAGCAATAATTAACTAAATAAAACGCGGCGCGGTCCGAGAGCGTTTAAGCTCGGACAGCCAGCTGAAAGGTGTACCGAAATTTCCTAATTGTACGTCGAGAGTTCGTGATTGGAGTTGCCTTCGCGAACACGCGTCCTACAATTCGAACGCCCTCCACCGTGCTGGAACGAACGACACCTGCACATTCCACTTGGCAAACGATGCAATAACCCTAATTACTCTTTCCTTTCGCACGCTACGTGTAGCCTGACCGCGATGAATTCGTCAAGGGGTGTGTTTCTTGCGCGGACGATTAAGAGGCCGCCGAGGAATCTATCGACTGCGTTACACATGTTCTTCCTTCTCCTTTTCTGTCTATTTCCCTCTGCAACCTGCACGCTTTTTGCGCTATCGTCCGGGAAAGTAAGTATCTACAAAGTCGGCAAGCTATGCGGTTTTTTGCCACTCAGGAACGGAATGTGCGAGTTGATCGTTGCAATTTTTCTGATAGCTTTCTTTAACAAATTTGTGCAGGAATTGACTGGGTGAAATAAAAAAACAATAAAACTTTCGGACAATTTAAGAATGTTATAACGTTGTTTTCAATGCAACAAACTCATTAAGCGATCAGATCAATTTTTATTTTACTTCTGCTGCCCACAATCAAGGCAGAACATGTTTATGTTGTCTTATTAGCACTCTTTAAGCAGTTTTTAATTGTTTTCCTCGATGGAGAACTACTTCTGTTGGAACCGTGCACGCAGATTTGTGTTTATCTATTTGATAAATGTGTTTCTCTCCTATTTGCGAAGAATGTTCGATTTTGTTTCGCATAATGCGCGACGAGCGCGGTCGGAAAGCTTCGAGATCTGAGGATCGCGGCGCGATCTTTCCAATTTCCGGCCGGAATCGATCGATTAACCGTCGGAAGGTTTCGTCGGGATCGAAAGCGCGCGATTTCTGCAACGTGACAAATGGCCAGGAGATCACGGCAGTACGTCATCTGGAAATACGGGAAAATCGATGAATCGAGGGAGGCAGGGTGGATCGAAGAGTGGGCCTGGTGGGGTTTAGATTGCAAAAAGAAATATTCGCTGCTTTCTTCCTTCCGCCCTTTTTCTCCCGGTTAGATACCGTATATACAGGGTGTCCTTTCATCGGGCGACACGCGATGCCAGTTCGCCGAACGTTTCGTGGCTATAAAATTAATCTTGCGTGCAAAACGGAGATGGAACGGAGGCAAAAGAGCAGAAACAGATGGAGAAAGGTGGTGGGGATGAATCGCGCGGGGGTTGCGGAGGGTGTGCAACCTTCGAAAGAGAGGAACGAAAACCACGCCTCGAACGATTCTTCTTGCATCCCCCCCCCTCCACCACTCGTTTCTCTCCACACTCGCTTCGAGCGTTTCTTTTCTCCGATCTACACCCACGTCTTTTCTTTTCTCCTTTCTTCTGTCACACCCCCTCATCCCAGTAACCACCTCACACTCCTGGAATCCTCTCTCGCACCCCTCGCCGATTCGGTTCCTCGTGGACGTTCTTTTTCCACGAAGCCGCGAATTTGATGCCTGGCGCCTGCTGCCCCCGAGATACCGTAATTTATCACCTATATGCCCCGGATCTCTTTCTCCACCTGTCCCCTTTTCCACCCCCTTTCGACTTTTACATCTGTTTCACCGAGATCCATCCCCGCCGTTTAAATCCCCATCGCCAGTTAAACATCTCGCGAATTAACGACCCGATAATGCGATTTATCTCATCGAGGCTTTTCATTGAACTTTTTACGGGTACTCCACCGCCGTCTGTCTGGTTCGGTAATTATATCCGCTCGTCAGACACAGGGGTGAGGCCAGGCTGTTTTAATCCTTCGAGTACTCGAGAATGGATCGCCGAGGGCTCGGATAAGAATAGACGTCTCACTGTGGTGCCGATCGCGAATCTACTGGACAAAAATCACATTATCGCAGAAGAGCGCGAAACATGTTGGGACTTCTTTCTAATGAAACGGTTGGCAATGGTCAATGGTCATTTACTCGAAGAGGTGTTATAAAATGCTTCTAAAGCAGATAGAAAATGAGCTTTTGCGGATGTGAAAACATTGCATGCGTCAGTCGTGTTTCAAGCTTTTCCGAACGAACCTTGCCTTCGATGTTTTACGTGCCTATTTTACTTTGTTGGATATGGATAATTCCAAGAAAGGTATGTACTTACAGCAGCGGACGAAAGTTTAAGACCACTCTAAAGAAGACGATAACTTTTTTGATATTGTACTGTACGATTTGAAGTGTTTTGGAAAGCCAGAGCAATTAGTTTACTACAGGATGTGAAAAGAAATTTTTTCGAAAATTCCATTTGACCGGAATTGTAGAGGAAATACGGATCAAATACGAAGGAAATACGGAGTAAAATGGATCTTTTAGTATTTTCTCTACAATTCCGACCAATTGCAATTTTCGAAAAAATTTCTTTTCACATCCTGTAGTGAACTAACTGCTCTAGCTTCCGAAAAAAGTTTGAATCGTATAGCCCAATATTCAAAAGATTATCGCGTTTTTTTAGAGCGTCCAAATATTAATGGGAGTCACTGTACATGCTGCACGCCTTGTAAACGTAAAAATAGGACTTTCCTTTGCAATCCTGGAAACGAGTCTACCCCCTTAAATCCGTAACTGTGAAACACCAGCCATCGGAACAGCAACAAAACAAAATGTTATTCTATTTTAGCAAACGGGACGGGTGGAATATTGAGTTCTCTTGTTTTCTTGCAAAAGTAACGGCGATATGGAGAGAGAGAGAGAGGGGGGATGCTGTGTCGAGCCAGAGGCAAGAAGTCCCGAAGGAAAATGGCGGCGGCTCGTTCAAGCGCATTTTATTTCCGTTGGTTATCCAGTCGTGAACGAGCGGCTTTGAAACGATAGTCCTCTCGTTGATTCCGACTTGTTCTTGCTGGACGGATGATTTTCTTGGCCGGTTCGCGGCTCAGAACCGGAAAGAGGGGCAAAAGTGCACGACGGTCATGAGTCACGATTACCGAGAGCTGCAGCACGCCGCGGTGGTTAGACCGTCACGAGTTTTACCGGAGGTTAGAGATACAATGGCGACTCGTTGGACGCGGCCTTCTTTTTCTTTTGCTCCATCGTTCGTTTCCCTTTTTTCTCTCCTCCTCTCGTTCCCTCTCCTCGTTCTCTTTCGGAGACTATACAGCTATCCCGGTCGCGGACACTCCATCTGTGAGCCGGCAGCCTTTTCTTTCGAAATCGCGAAGCCGAACTTTGCATTTCATTTTGCCGATAACCGGGTACACTTCCGTTCATAAATCACCCGGCATTTATTCAAATTTACATAGATGCCGACGATTTTTTGTTATTGAAGGACCTATATGTATTATGGAATAGAAATGGTACTCACTAATTTTTTTACCAAAATATCCTACATTTCCTATATTCCAATTATTATTCTTGTGTTTCCCAATTTTTACCATTTAACCGGGGCAATGGTTTTAATCCCAACAAATTGCAACATTCATTCAAACAGTATATGTACATATTTAATTTTGAATTCAAATATTATGGTATAATAGCTAAAAATCATAAAGCAATCAAATCAAGCTGGAAGTATTCTTTAATTACCATTTTGTTCAAAATAAGTAAGTGACCGGTGATTTACGGATGAGAATATACGGACTAAAAATGCTTTAATGATTTTGGTGAAACACTGCAAGATTATTGTAGATTTCCATAAGAATATTCGTTGAAACTACAAGGTGCAATTGAATATCGTAGAAAATGTTGGTTTTATCGACACAAGGTTTACTCATGTTCCTCATACACATATGTTCCTCGAACCTAACCGCACGAAAGATTCTGAAGTAATACCTCAACCATTTTACCAACTCAAAATCCCAAAATCTTATCGGTTCCCTGTTCTTCTTGCTTTCTCATTCTCCGTCTTTCTTTCGCCCCTACACCTGGCCCGGCCGCAGACACTCTATCTGGAAGTCGGCGAGCGGGATTTTCTTTCGCAATCGTAACGCGGAACTTTGCATTTCAAATTTTTCACCACTTCGCTGCCCGAGAGATTTAACTCGCGGGCTACCAACTTGTTGAGATGCTGGGAACTACTTTATTGTTCCACGCTCGGAAGGATTTCCAAGCGGGGCACTCTAATCTAGGCTTGGTATGGAATTCGTTGTAATGTCACGCTCGCAAACCTGTGATCCTTTACTCGGTGGAGGAATTGCGAGGAAGTTGCGTAAAAAAGTGCGAGAACGTTTCGGAGCGTATGGGAGTTTTGTGAGCGAAGGATCGATCGGTGCGCTTTGTGTCCCCTTTGTATGAGAAGATGGGTGAAGCTTACGGACGGAGTGCAGTTTCTTTGCGATTTTCTACGAACGTACGTAAACGATGAACAGCTTCTTTGTTTTCGGTATCTGTGTAGTGTGGCGTAATATGTTTAAATAGAGAGACACTAGGATAAAGGTACGAGTCACCGGACGTTTAGTGACGACGAAGTTTTTTTTATTGATTTCAAGGCATTCTGTAATTTATTTTTCGTTATCTGTGATAAACGATTGATTACCAACCTCTTTTCTGTATCGTCAAATTTTTCTGGACGATTTTGTTAAAACGCAAAAGGAATATTAACGAAGTTCTAATCCGAAGTTTCCTCTTTACCAGACACAAGTGATAATCATACACTCCTCAAAAGAATTAAGAGATCACCTCTATTCTCTATTATACTCTTTTCGGAACCCGAAAAATTGCTACTAGTTTACATGATCATATTTCCGGCCAAAATTGCTGTATCGATATCGTTAAACAATAGTTTGAAAGCGTGAAACCTCTGGTTTCGGATGTTCTGTTTCAAATTGTTGATATGTTGGTTTTTTACAAAGTTTTAACGAGATGAAACAGCATTGACGTGGCGCGGTCATTTCTGCGAATCACTAACTTCAAACACAGCTGCCATAGGTAAAAAATTGTCGCCGCGAGTTGATGGGGTGCTCAAATGAATCGGCAGAATCTCTGCTTCAATCTGACTTTCGGATCATGGTATTGCGATCATTTCTTGCCGAGATATAGCGAGTTAAAGGAAAAATGGAAATTGCGCAAATTTTAAGCATTTTTTCAGAAACACCTGTTATATCGAAATGTTAATGAAATTGAAAAATCAAAAGAAGTGCCTTGAAGAGAAAGAAACGCTTTTTCTATTGCTTTTTTTACAAGATTCTACGATAATTTTTCCGCTTTCTGGAGCCAGTTAAAGTTAAAAAGCCAACATTTACTTCAATGTTGAATAACTCGAATAAAAATAATCGCACAGTAATCTACAACCACACATTTTACACAGGAAAGATAGCCCTTACAAATGATATTAACGCCATTTATCAAAAAAATTTGTTTCTGCCCGTGTGATGTTACGAAGTTGCACGAAATTTTTGTTAACCGTCAATGTTGTCTTTATCTCGCTACAACTTTGTAAAGAACCAACATAGCAACAATTTGAAACAGAGCATCCGAAACTAGACGTTTCACGCTTTCAAACCATTGTTTAACGATATCGATAAAGCAATTTCGGCCGGAGTCATGTAAACTAGTAGCAATTTTTCAGGTTCGCAGAGGTGATCACTTAATTCTTTTCAGGAGTGTAGTTTCTTAGCATTTTCTATAACCCGAAACGAAAATTTGCGTTTTTAACTAATGTTTTGTATACGAAGGAGAAACATCAATTTTATTTGTAAAAATAAAGTAATATTTTAATTATTAATTTCTAAAAAGTTTGTTTCGTTTAATTACCGCTGTTTCGGCGACAGGGCAAGCTAGAGCCGCAAACTCACCTGTAACAGAAAAGAAACCAGATATAAACATCAAACAATCTTGTAAAACGCATTCAGACATATTATCAACACCAAAAATTCCATTTCCACCACCCTCGTCAAAAGCAACCATCGCGATCCCACAATATCTGAATGATCGAGTTCCAAGCGAGATCGAAAAACCGCAGAGATCGATTCCCACCGAATCCGGCAGGTTCTCGAAATCCCTAAAGACATTTTCCGAGTGAATCGCGTTCTCGAATGGAGGCAGCGACTCGCGTCGCTAACGACGCACTCTATCCCCCGTCGTCGAACCTCGAACAAAGATGACGAGTGTATACGCGAAACACGATATTACGCGTCGTTAGTCGGTGGTGCCGTTAGGTAGAGGAAAGGCTGGATCCCTCGTTCGTTCTGGATCCCTTCTTTCGCAACACGAAAAATCCGCGTGCGCGCGATTCGTTGATCGTGGGAGAGGGAAGTTGCGGGGGCGTCGATCGCTGTTGGAACCAGTCGTCGGAACTCTCGAGGACGTCACGGGGAATAAAAGCGACGAGAGTATCCGAGGTAGGGCCTTTTAGGGGGCTTGCACGGGGGTGGGGGTACGGGACAGGGGGCGGAAAGTGACGGGACGTAGGAGGGAGCAAGTCGAGACCCAGGGTCGACTTTAATTGGACTCAAAAAATCGACAGACGACGTGAAGAGGTTCGCCGAGGTCGCGCAAGCAATTTCGGTGGAAAAGATAAGGACAGAGAGCCAGCAGGAAATAATAAGAGGCAGACACACAGGCTGGCGAGAGAGCCGTTCGTTCATTCGTTCTCGTTCGTTCGTTCTCGAATGGAAAGACCAATTTGTAGCCGCGACGGTGGGCTTGCCGCTCGAAGACACTATTAGCGTCAGTTATGACGAGCGGAAGAGGCGCACGGTTAAAAGCTGAAAAGCAGGAAATACCATCGTCGTTGTCGTCGTCGTCGTGTACTGGGAATGTCTCTTTCTTCCTCTTCAACTGGCACAATAAGATTTCTGCGGCCTCCCATTTGTGTTACGTCCAATGGGGGTTACATGCAGAAGAACGACGTTCTTTCGCTGGTGTCTCTCTCTCTCTCTCTCTCACACAATCAACGGTCTTTCTTGTACGTTCGTCGATCTCGATTTTCTGTGTTCAAGCATGCTTTTCTCCTCTCCGTCTATCCATTCAATTGATTTCGATCGTCGTCGAACAGCCTCGCGTGTTCCCCTGTCGTTTTAATAATGGAAATTGAAGGAAAGGGGTAAACGAAGATTGGAAACATCGTTTGGTGAATCGGCGGCTGGAGTTCTTCCAACGATTTACTGATTTATTTCCGACGACGAAGGGAATCGTTGATGGACGTTTTAATGCTCGACGGAGAATGCGAGTTTGCCCCGCTCGATGACTTGCTCGATGAGAAATTGCTACGGTTTCGCGTTTTTACTATACATGACGGCTTAAATTGTGTACACAGTTACCTGACAATCGCCGCCGACTTCGCGAACCACCGGTTTTTCAACAACCGTTCGCGTCAACGAGCTCTTCGATTTTTTTTTTTTAACATACGCGAAGCGCATTGCTTAATTCCAAATCTGGTATATTCTTATATATTCTCGTACATTCTGGCGCATTCTTGTACACAGAGGAATGGAAAGCGTGGAATAAAACTTTCAAAGTTCGCTGCGCTTGTATTTGCGGGAAGTAGAAACGGTCGACCATGCACAGACACGCCAGTTGATTTTATGTTCAATATAATCAGGACTTTGCGCATTTGCGACAAACCTGAGTAGGTGCGACTTTAATTAAAGAAAATTAAATTAATAATAACTTAATGAAAACAATGAAGACACAGTGATAATATGAAAATTATTGACAGAGGAATAAAATGTTTATGCAGCTCCCGTTGCCTCTGACTGGGTGAAACAATTATTTAGCACGAGCCTAATTATATTTGGAATAGCCAGATAAAGGGAAAAACCGTCAGACTGTGAATTCCACTTGCGTTTCATTTTCGCTTGAAAATAAAGAAACAGAAAGGAAAAGAAAAGGATGAATAAGACATTTCTTCGAGATTTCCAAGCAAAACTGTTCCCGCAACGAACCACAGAACGCTATTCTCGTATGAATTTTACGGGATCGTAAGTCCCGCAAACGCTCTAGCATCACGACGATGCTCTAAGACGTTTAGAGCATATCAAATTAGCGTTAAGCCTAGTTGAAAAGGCAGGACCCGGTCTACGTAAGCGCGTTTAAACGAAAACGATTCAGTTTAATAACGAACTTAACGGTTCCCGTTCTGTAGAATCTTGATCGTGTTTCGTCTAATTGTAATTTATATTTGTTATATCTAATTGTGAAGGATGCAGTCTTGGTCGACCAGAAATGTAGGAAACGCGTAATTGAAAGAATGGGATGACAGAGAAGAGTGAGACAGGAAAGCAGAGTGGTTGGAATGAGAGACAGAATGCAAGGTTGAATGGAATGGACAAGTGTGGTAACGGATGGATTTGAACTGGAAGAGAAGTGGACTGTATAAATGAGATTGCGAGAATGTAGGGATGGATCTATGTATAAATAACTGTATTTGCACTTTAGGAACAGATTGTCAGATGATGTTAGACTGTGTCGCGGAACTAATGTACAATGAAATTAATAAAGATAACTTTGAAATGTGCTTGGAATCGCTTGTTTGACGTGGATCAGCTGATCGTTTGTCGCAGAGAGAGAGAGAGAGAGTGAGGTGACGGTTATCTCTCTCTTTTATTGTCTCGATCCTTCTGGAAGTTCGTCACGCACAGGTGGTTCCGGTTGAGCGTTCGCGAACATTCCAGAAGGATCGAGAATGGAATTAACCAATCACGCAGCCGATCTATTGCCCGCGTAAGCCTCGATGGCATATGATAGCGCTCGCGGTTTCGGCGGGATCGCGCTAGGATCGAAAGTTACTCGCGAGGCGCGTTTGTACGTTGCACGGGTGATGCTCGGTTCTTGTTCGACCGTTCAATTTTCTGCTTGTAACTATTTCTAATTATTTTCGACGGCAAAGTGGACACTCTGAAAAATCGCAGAACCTTTCCAAAATTGGCGCGAACGACTTGAATTTTTTTAAGACGTTGCACCGATTAGTTTGCTAGAGAATGAGTAAAGAAAAATTTGAAATCAACAAGATAAAAAGTGGAACAAATATAGTTTCTAAAATTTTTTATGAATTCTACCAATTGCGATCTAAACAAATATTATATTTATCTATTGTAGTCGGTCTAACATTTTAGCAAAATTCAACTGGTTTGCACCAATTTTCAAGAAGTTATGCGATTTTTAACAGTGTCCACTTCATATTGTCCCCAACTTTGTATCTAAAATTTTTCAGATACATTACGACGCGACTTCGGAGATGTCAAACAGTGTCCGAGATTCTGAGGATAATCTGAAATTCCATTTTAGCGTTTGGACGTTAGGCGACACGGGCGACGGACAAAGTCTGATTTTTAAAGCGTGCAATATCCGCGCGATACAAATCGCGTCGGCGTCTGAAGACATCTCGGAACCCGGTACCGGAAGCGGCGCTCCTCCAGAGATGGCTGAAATAGAAATGGGTATTTTTCTCGGGCCGGGCTCGACGTATTGCCCGCGTATCTTGGCCGAGGATCAACGAATACATGCATCCTTAATGCACGCTGCAGGATCTCGCCGCGGACCGTGATCCGACCAAAACCAACCACGGTGATGAATCGTATCTGGTGTTGAGCGACGGAAGAGCGATGAGAAAAATGGCGGGAACCCGCGACCAACGGAAACGCGAGCCCAGACTGGAAAGATAAATACCGAGCCGTTACCGATCCCGTTTCGGGCACACATCATTCTCCAATATTCATTTTCTTAAACATCATGTTCTGGGAAAACTTCGGGGAAATTCGAGCAGGTTGGTTTCTCCTTCCTTGGGTGTCCATCTTTAAAATTAGTGACGCGAAGGTATTCGATTAGATAAAAATATCTTGTACAGAGTACATTAATCGGCTGGAAAATGCACGATGGTAAATTATGTATAATTATTAGACTGCGGATCCTTATGCAAAATAAAAATGTTTTGCATTGATTGTGGGAAGCAGGAATAACATAAAAATTGATTTCGTCCCCCAACGATCTTGTTACATTGAAAGCAACATTACAACATTCTTGAATTTTTAACATCCTTTGCTATTGCATATTTTACCCAAGCAATTTCTTCATAAATGCATAAAGTTTCGCTGTCTAATAATTATTATTAACGTTAACCCTTTGCACTCCGAGCTATACTAATTCGAAAACCGAATTTTTCTTCCGACCTGAAATATTTCCATGATTTTCTTAATTTGATCAATATGAAACTGCTATAATATCTCATACAATACTTTTACTAGTTCATTAAAATATTAAATACATTTAATGTAATTATAATGCAACATAATTGTACAAGAACTATTAATGAAGCCTAAGTGTTAATGTCGGCACAGAATGGCAGGCCTTGGTACAAGAAATGCAAGAAAGTACGAAACCATAATCCGAATCGATGAAATTCTGCGGAACATTTTCTCACGACACGAATCGTGTCAGCAGAACCGTAGACCGAAGTGTATTGTTATCAGAAATAGAGAATGCTCAAGATAAAAGTGTTCGACACACAGAAAAAGAAACGGTGCCAAGGTTTCGAAAATGTCGTGCGGGATGATCGATAAAGATCCACGTGTTTGCCGCAATTTTATTAATGCAAACATTTTCTGCACGGAGCAATCCTTTGTGCAGCAGTCACACTACAAGATATAAGAAAATATAGCGAAGTACAATTGATTCGAACGTCTGTAGCCGGGGAAAGGAAGATATATTGTAGCAAGGGGAAACGGATCGCCTATTGTCAGACGCTTCTTCAATATCACAGAAAGCAGTGCTTCTATTCCCTTTCACCCGGCAGTGCCATCTTAAAAATGATCTTAAACAAAAATTGTTTCCAGAGCGCGCGGCCGTGTTCTCTCAGAGATCGTTTCCCTCGGAAATGAACGATCTACATTTACGCATTAAATACACAGAAACGATTACATATACCATCATTAAGTATTGTATAAGGTATTACACTAACGAGCATAACTGATTCAACAAAGAAAACTGATTACAAAAAATTGCAATTTTTAAAGATTTTCGGCCTTTCCACCACATTTGATCGTTTATAGCTCGTAAAACAATTAACCAATTTCGGAGCATATATAATTTATACGAGTTGACCAAACACATCTTTTAAATTTTCGTTATTGGCACAGCTAAAGAAGTAGTAAAAATCAATTTTCACTATTTATTTTATTTATTTACTAATTCCGTCCAAATGCATTTTTTCGACATATTTTTCACACATCATTTACTAAACTAATTCTTCTAGCCTTTCAGAGAAATTGTATTTCTGATTTAAAGTCAAAAAACAGGACTGGAATGCGGATTTTATGAATTCCACGAATTTTATGAATGCAGTGTTGAGTCGTAAGAGAAATACGTTTGGTTAACGATTATGTCATGTTATTACAAAAATTGCTGTACCATTATCCACAATATTGTTTACATTATTGCATAAGTTGGTGGTATCTAATCAAATCCTACACATTTCAGTATTGCACGAGATATTATATCAATATCGTATTCATAAAATGAAAAAAAAAATCATATATACAATGGAATTATTCTAGGTCGGAAGAAATGTTCCATTTCCGATAGTAAAATAGCTCCGACTGCAGAGGGTTAAAGCTATAAGTTAGCGCAGTATGAGGAGCCCGGAGGGGCTAAAAATGTTTGAATCGTGAATTGTTCCTTTTTAGATTTTCCAAGTCTTTAAAGCGTAGATTTGCACGAAGATCCGTGGTCCGGCGATAAGGGGCCGTCAAGATAGATCTGTTGGAGATCAAAAGCGAGAGAATTGGCACAAGACTGATCCTAAGCCCGGATTAGGACGACGGGACGTCGGAGAGCCTGCGGTCCAACGACAACATCAAACAGGGCTTTTTCCTAGGCGGACTATCGCTGTCTGGCGAGAAGGAGGCTCGCACATGGCCTGGCAAGAATCCGCAAAGTTACGTCGTCGTCGCCGCCGGCAAAAAATGGTTCTGGCCGAGCGACGGTGACGGTGACGTCGGCCGCGAATTACGTTTCCTCTTCTCGAGGTCCGTTTCCTCGGGGCGAGAGCGCGAAACTCGGCCCCTGTTTAAGCATGCAAATGCCGGTCCAGCCATAAATTACCCGGGATATACCGGCGTGCTCTTTGTCCGATTAACAGTCCGGATTCGCCGTTGACAAAAAACACCAGCTACACGGCCGTGTCGTCTCCGTTCCCGGCCATAAAACTCGTGTATCAGGTGATGTACACAACTATTATGCGATCTGGCCAGCCGGGGACGCGCTTTATCCTCGGGACCCGGTAAGCCGCGGCAAAACAACGCCCGGGACGAGGATGAATTCGCGAACGACTCGCGAAAATCCCGGAGTCCATTTTGCGAACCAACCCCTCTCAGAGTTACTGGCGTCATCGCCTTCAACCCTTCCGCTAACTATCGAATCAATCTTCTCGTTTAACCGAGGTTGGCTGGGGGGGGGGGTGCACGCGCAGGCTGACAAGAACGGAAATCGAAAGTTGACGAATGGAAAATTTGCAAAAAGATTCCAAGAATGCTGCAGTGACTCACACTAATATTCGGACACTCTTCACACTAACCCTGTCGAGCACTAAAAGCGATTAAAATTATTTAGAATATCGAAATGACGATAAGACTCCACTTATTTTTATCTTGTGCAATTTTTATTACAATATGTGTTTGGATAAAGAAATTTATCGAATCGAGTTCAACGTAAGCAATTTCATAATTACAGTAATTGAAGGGGTGGATGGATAAAGCTTTCCAGTTTGTTTTCTGTAAAAGTGTTTTTAACAAAATATTTTGTCCTATTCCGATGAATGAAGATAATTATGTATTATCTTTTTTTTGTATTAGAGATTGCATAACAATGTATATATTTGTAATTGATTTGTGTTATTATCTTCATTCATCAAAAAAGGACAAGATAGCTCGCTGAAAACTCTTTTACAGAAAACAAACATTTTGTTGCTCGACACCTTTATCCATCCACCCCTTCATTTGTAAAATGAAAAATATCAGACCGGCAATATGACCGGCAGTGGTAGGTTTAGTGTTAAAACGACGATAACTTTTTTAATATCGAATCATACGATTTGAACTCTTTTGAAATAGTTAGAACTATTGGTTTGCTTTACAACGTGAAGAAAATTGCAAAGTTGTCGGAATTGCGAAGAAAATATAGTTTGCAACTCTTTTATGAGGGCTTGTATGGAAAATTTAGAAAACACGTTTCGTAGATCTTTATCAATGAAACTTCAGTGAAATTCAACTTTCCATCATCGAGTTAATCAGTTATTTGACATGACATTATTTTAAACTAGAGGTCGACAAAAAAGAGAGTGACAACGGTCGCCTCACTCTCTCTCTCTCTCTCTCTCTCTCTCTACGACAAACGATCAGCTGATCCACGTCAAACAAGCGATTCCTCTCAAAGCCTTTTCAAAGTTATCTTTATTTCAATTCACACAGTATAGTATTATTGGACAACCATCTTAAAGTGCAAAATACAGTTATTTATACATAGATCCACACATTTTTTCTCTCGTGCTCACAATATCATTTATACTGTCCACTTCTCTTCCGTTCAAATTCATCCGTTACCATACTTATCCATTCCTTTCAATCTTGCATTCTGTCTCTCATTCCAATCACTCTGCGATCCTGTCTCACTCTTCTCAGTCATCCCATTCTTTCGATTACACGTTTCTCTCATTCTGGTCAAGCAAGACCGCAACCTTTACATTTCTGGTCTTACCTAAACTTAGATTAATTCTGTCTAGATTAATATTGTGGAAAATGAGTCGTTATATAGTGCTGGTTGTTTCAACATTATATGGAATTAATTTGATGTTAATATCCTTTTCCTTTAAACATCTCGAAACAAGAAACACACGACTCAGACCACATTTTTCAACATATTTTTTACACATCATTTACTAAACTAATTCTTCTAGCCTTACAGAGAAATTGAAGTTGTTTGATCCATCCATAAAAAAAGTTGTTCTGAGTTAAAGTGTGTTGAATCAGTTATGCTCCATACTGTAAGTCCCAAGGTTTGCTTGCACCCTGTCAAAGTGAACATCCAGCCGTTGCAACGAAGTCGCTTGGGTTCAAAGCGAATCTAATATAGATGCATGGTGGAAAGTACTCAATTATTCCATTAACCCTTGATTAACAACTTTCCGAACGAGCAATCAGAGTTGAAGCTAAGTCTCCAGAAAAAGTGCAACGTCGAATTCAGAGCACGTAACGACTCGACTCGCTTGTCCGCGAACGGTCGAAATAGCGGCGGTCAACGTAGACGCACACGTCCACGAATTAAGAGGTTCCGAGCCCGCGTTTGAAATCCGCCGGAGATTTCTGGGTCGCGATACCACTCGCAACGAAATATCCTTGGAACAGTGAAATTTTATCCTCCGGCTGATGAGATACTCGGGACCAGGCTCGCTTCACGACTTTTGTCTTTGTCGGGGATCGTGGGATTCTGCTTCGACGAACTTCCGCGAACCGATGGTTCAGTGGGCCCCAAGGCTACGAGCTGCATGGTCTGAAGAACATTGAACGGAACACTTCGCCCAGGAGAAACGTCGTAAACGTCGCAAACCCCGTTCAATTCTTTCGTTTTATTCACTGAAGCAGCAGAACGAGAATACTACTAGGTCGGAAGAAAATCTCTGGAAAATAATTATAATCTAACAGAAAATAATCAAAGAAATCTAAGAAGTAAGACTGGAGGACAGGGTTTCAACCCTTTGCAATTCTTGCGCCATTATTCAAAATATTTGTTGCATTATCAAATTTGTATTCAATAAATTACTAAACATATTAACCCTTGTGTAATCCACCGGGTACCCATTTACTGAATTTCTTTCAACGATTTCTTAATGATCCTCTAAAAAATGTTACAAAAATTCGGTGAATGTCCATTCTTTACTCGCTAATATATTAATTTATAGTCTTGTACTGAGAATTTCTGCAAACATGTTAAATACAGAAAGGTTCTAAATAATCTATACATGTTGGTTGACTACTGAACCACTGAAAGTATTGTACGGGGTATTATATCAGTTTTACGTCGATGAAATGAAGAAAATCATATAAAATGGAAATATTTTAGCCCGGAAGAATAATTCGGTTTTCGAATTAGAATAGTTTCGAGTGCAAACGAGTTAACACTAAACCTACCACTGCCCCCTAGTAGCACAAAATATTGTATAGACATTCGTATGATATTAAAAAGAGATCCAATCTGTTTTTAAAATGTTTTGAAAACGTTACAGAGAGAAGTAAAATAAATGTCTAAAAAATATGGGCTAAGTATTCATAGAATATAACAGAAATTGATCGTATATTTTCTGAATATTTACTTTACATATTTCAAATATTTCTCCCATATTTGATGAGTATTTAGTTCGCATATTTCTTTAACATTTATTTCGTGTTTCCTGTATCTGTATATAATATCTCATCTAATATCTTTTTCCTATTAAAAAGTGTAGCTTAAAAAATATTATTTTAATATCTGAAAAAAATGTTTAAACAATATTTTGTGCTAGTGGGGCCGGTCAAATGACCGGTGTGATATTTTTCATTTAATAGTTATTGCAATTATGAAGTTGCATACGTGGAAATTGATTCGATAAAATTCTGCATCGAAGCACGTACTGTTGCAAAAATTGCAGGAAATTTCAAACTAAAATGTGTTAATCGCTTTTAGTGCTCGGTAGGTTTAGCGTTGATCACTGTAACGATAAAGTAAAATGTTACGGCAACGGATTAACGTGAGCGATGGAGGGGGTGGGGGATCTTAGGGAGAGGAGATTCGCGCGAGGGACATCATGACCGTGCGTCCATGGTGTTCGAGGGGTGCGGACAGGGGTCAGCGAAACCTACGTCGGCTTTCTCGCGTGCTGAATAAGTCATGAAGGCCCTCGCTCGTGATAAACAGGCGATTTTATCGCGGGCAAAACTGTGCGACGACTGTGCGTCGAACGAGCGGAGCTGAGCGGAGCCGAGCGGTGCCGAGTCGCGCCGAGCCGAGAGGGTTCAACAAACTTCGCGGCGCGTTTCAGCGTGCCATTCACGACGATGACACAAGAGTTTCGACCCCACTACCACACACGACACACCAGCCGGAGAGTGTTGCACTTTCGCGGCTCGTAAATGGGCCACACGTTGTCGCGCGAGCGTTTCCACCGATACCCGCTTCTGCTCGCTCTCTTTCTCGCTGTCTCCTCTACCGATCGCCGCCCGCTCGCGTCGATTATATCTGTTTATTATTAATTGCTGATTTATGGCTTATGAAAATGTTCAAGGAAGGACAGAACACAAAATTCCACAGAATTTTATACAACTTTCATCTGTTTTGCATCTACAAAGGCTGTTTCCATTAAAGATAGAACTCTATTTAATTCCGCTTTCTTAAAATTTGTCTGCGAAAATTGGAAAATGCATAAACATTCGCAGTCTAATTTCATAGTCAATTATTATTAATGTTCAAGAAAGGATAGAAGATTAAATTCGACAGAATTTTGTACAACTTTCATCTGTTTTGGATCTACAAAGGCTGTTTCCATTAAAAATAGAACTCTGTTTAATTCCGCTTTCTTAAAATTTGTCTGCGAAAATTGGAAAATACATAAACATTCGCAGTCTAATTTCATAGTCAATTATTATTAATGTTCAAGAAAGGATAGAAGATTAAATTCGACAGAATTTTGTACAACTTTCATCTGTTTTGGATCTACAAAGGCTGTTTCCATTAAAAATAGAACTCTGTTTAATTCCGCTTTCTTAAAATTTGTCTGCGAAAATTGGAAAATACATAAACATTCGCAGTCCAATTTCATAGTCAATTATTATTAATGTTCAAGAAAGGATAGAAGATTAAATTCGACAGAATTTTGTACAACTTTCATCTGTTTTGGATCTACAAAGGCTGTTTCCATTAAAAATAGAACTCTGTTTAATTCCGCTTTCTTAAAATTTGTCTGCGAAAATTGGAAAATGCATAAACACCTGTAGTCTATTAATTGTATAGGCGATTATTATTGATAGACTGCGGATCTTTATGCAAAATAAAAATTGTGTGCATCGATTGCAAGGTATAGAAATCATACAGAATGTTATTTTCTCCTTCAATAATTTTAACAGATGAGAAATCATATATATACATCTTTAATGTTTAAAATTTTCTTACAATTTTGAATTTCATCTATTCAATTTTGCTATAAATGCATAAAGATCCGCAGTCTGATTATTAATTATATTTGTGGTTGAAATTATATCTGTGGTTGCAGGGAAGAACGCTGCATGTCACAATATCAAAAAAATTTGAGCTTACACATCCATTGAACATCGTAGTACTGGATTGACCAGGAGAAAAGTCATGAAAACAAATTCGAAATGCTGAAAAATACAATGCAATTTAGCAAATGCAACTTGAGTGAAAGTATGCGATACGCAGCGTTCTTCCTGACAAGCACAGAATATATCCGCGCCTTTGTCTCCTTTTTTACCGTCTTTGTTTCTCAGTTAGTTTGTTTTATCGCGTTTTTGTTTGTGTCGCTCGGTAGGGGGAGAAGGCAGGCAGGGTACCGGAGAAGCGCATGAAATTTACATGAAATGACGCCGATGCGATCGACAATGAGCTGTTACGCTCGCGGACGCATTGTCCGCGCTCGGTCGCAGAACGAACAGGATGCGCGCAACACGCTCCGCTTGCAACGATGAAATTCGGACGAAAACGTACGTGTCTCGCTGGGTCCGCGACGCTGTTCCCCAGGTAACAAGCACCTGGTCGAGCGATCCTGATTGGAATGCGTTTTTACGCTGCATTTATAGTTCCAGGCGAACAGCTGCTGCAGGTTTAGTGCATTTCCGTTGAATTTATTACGGCGAAGATATGTATAACGATCACATTAGACTGCAGACGTTCGTGCGAAATCAAAATTATCATCGTGATGTGGACGTTTATATTTTCTCGAAGGAATTACAACGAGCTGAAAATAACCGGACGGTATTTTTACTCATTTTTGTGAAAATTAAACATTCCTTCCGACCTAGAATATTTCAGTGTAATATAATACATCATCATGATGTAACAGATGATTGCACAAGTTCGTGCCCGATTCGAAAATAAAATTCAGTGGTTAGATCATAAAGAATACAATTCTACAATTAGAAAAGAATGATGACTATACAGGGTGTCCGAAACCATCCGTCCAGGGTGGTCTTTTTAGTCTAATATAAAATTAGACTGCGAATGTTTATGCATTTTCCAATTTTCGCAGACAAATCTTAAGAAAGCGGAATTAAACAGAGTTCTATTTTTAATGGAAACAGCCTTTGTAGATCCAAAACAGATGAATGTTGTACAAAATTCTGTCGAATTTAATCTTCTATCCTTTCTTGAACATTAATAATAATTTACTATAAAATTAGACTGCGGATGTTTACGCATTTTCCAATATTCGTAGACAAATTTTAAAAACCCTGTATAATTTTGTTTACACTCCGCCGTGCAATACAGTTCGACACGAACTTATGCAATTATTTAATATTTAATGATGCAAATAATATATTGAATATTCGTACAGCAATTATTAGTGTCGCCTCAGAATCACGATTTGAGTGCAAAGGATTAAATCCACAGACTAGTGATAACATAGGATGAAAGTATGGAGTACAATTGGTTGAAACACGACTTCGTTCGCACACAAGCCTATAGCAAGCCGCAGGCGATGATCATTTCTCTCTGAAAAACCATTATCCGAGACCCAAGACCTCTTCCTTCCAGAATCGATAGCAGACCAGTCTCCACGCTTTCGGAACTGCGTTATCCTTTCCCAGCTACGCTAATTTATCCCGCAGCAATCGGTTGATCCTCCGCCGATCGCCTATAGTTCGGTCCAAGCCGTGTCTCGGGCGAAAAAAAGAAGAGAACTTCCCTGATCCTTTCTTGTTTTCTTCGAGCAATAAACTAACCGTAAAAGCGGGTTAAGTGATTGCAGCCGCGCCGAGGAAACTGCTTTTCGTTCCCTCCGAACAGTCTCCCCTCTCTCCGCCCCCGTTGCTTCGTCGTAGGTTTTTTCTCTCGTTCCCCGTTGGTCTGCCTCGTTTCCCCGTAGGATATCGCGATGGGTTGATTTATCGATTCCCCGTAAAACGAAAGGTGTTGGTGTCGTTGCTGCAACGGCGACGGCGGCGGTGCTTTGCCGTTCGCGCGAATGGCAGCACTGGTCCGAAGGCCGCGGCCGGTGCCGCCGCGCCGTTCGGGTGGGATCTATTTAAGGTGGTTCGCGGACCGTGACGGAAAGTAATTGATGGACAGAATTTCGAGAAGCCACCTCTCGCGACCCAGAAATCTTTTTACTCTCCTCGCAGCAAGTACAGCCACGCCTGAAAACCAATGGAAACGTGCCGACCCTTCTGAGATCGAAGCGTTGCCACGAGATCGTCTCTCGCTTTGCCCAATCGATGGGTCCGAAGATCGCTAGCTGTTCCCTGAATCGACTTTCTAGAAAATGACGCTCCGAAAAAGTTTACTGCGCTGCGAATTTGGTTCGATTCCCTTGGACCAAGTTCCCAGCCCGTGTCCGGTCACAAGGGTAGTTGCAGGTCCAGTTATGAATTTTGGGTCTTTATAGGGGGTTGGTTGCATTGGAAAATTTCTGAAAATTATTCGGCATATTACAGCATTTCAGATACAAACCCAATAATTCTTTACACATTTATACTATGTGAAAATCTTGACGAGGTTGAGCAGAGGGGTAGTTGGAGGTTAAATTGTGAATGTTGGGTCTTTATAGGGAGATTAAAAAATTTCTGAAAATTATCTGGCGTATTCTCTAGCTCTATTCGGATACACGCTCGATAATTGATTATAGATTTATATTAGTTGAATATCAGATGCATTGATCGGAGGGGTCGTTGAAGATTAAATTGCCAATTTTGGGTCTGCTATTCGTTGTTGGTTGCATTGGAGAATTTCTGAAAATTATCTGGCATATTCTAGTTACTCAGATACACACCCAATAATTTTTTATACATTTATACTATGTGAAAATCTTGATCAGATTGATCCGAGGGGGTAGTTAGAGGTTAAATTGTAAATTTTGGGTCTTTATAAGGAGTTGGTTGCATTGGAAAATTTCTGAAAATTATTAGGCATATTACAGCATTTCAGATATAAACCCAATCATTTTTTGCACGTTTATACTATGTGAAAATCTTGATGAGATTGATCAGAGGGGTAGTTGAAAATTAAATTGTCAATCTTGAGTCTGCTATTCATTGTTGGTTACATGGGAGAATTTCAGAAAATTACTTGATATATTACAGCATTTTAGATATAAACCCAATCATTTTTTACACGTTTATACTATGTGAAAATCTTGATCAGATGGATCAGAGGGGGTAGTTAGAGGTTAAATTGTCAATTTTGGGTCTTTATAAGGAGTTGGTTGCATTGGGAAATTTCGGAAAATTATTTGGCATATTACAGCATTTCAAATATAAACCCAATCATTTTTTGCACGTTTATACTATGTGAAAATCTTGATCAGATTGATCAGAGGGGGTAGTTAGAGGTTAAATTGTCAATTTTGGGTCTTTATAAGGAGTTGGTTGCATGGGAGAATTTCAGAAAATTACTTGGCGTATTACAGCATTTTAGATATAAACCCAATCATTTTTTACACATTTATACTATGTGAAAATCGGATGCATTGATCAGAGAGGTAGTTGGAGATTAAATCGTCAATTTTGGATCTGCCTTTTTCATTGTTGTGAAACAATGTTTAAAAATTGAGGCAAGAAATTTTCCAATCCGATAGCGTGAGAGATCTGTAAACATCTTGAGCCCCAGAAGAAATTGTTGAAAGCTATGCCATGATCGAGAAGACTCATTTAACTTACGGGCTTTAATTCCTCATGATTTATTGCGGCGTTCGCGCGACGTTTCTGACAGCGATAATCGTGTACAAATGATTGCTCATCGTTATCCAATCGGCGATGACTAACATTAATTTTTAACGATCTCGCACGAAGCCGACTAACGTCACCTGACATACAAGATACTTGTTCGAAAATCTTGCTCAGGTGTTTCCGTTCGTTCGACATTCTTTTATTATCTGAAAATGATCGATCGTGAAGATTCTTGCAACATCAAACGTGTACAACCTATTTCGAACATAATTAAATTTCGCTAAAAGCATAAATAGATCGTACATGCTCGGTCGACAAGAGGCACAATGAAATTACCGTGAATTACACTCGGCCAAAAAAACATTTCCTTTCGAGCAGCTCTTGCGTAACCAGTTCCCATATAAAAACACCTCTCTCCCGTATAAAAAAGCATCCGTGTATTAAATTCTGTCGAAAAAAAAACAGCCCATAATTCGACCAGAAGAGAAAAGATAATGCGTCGAGCGAGATAGAAGACAAATTGAAATTTCCTGTGTAAAAAGGACAAGGAATAAAATGCAGCTTGAGGATCATTGCCCGTGGCTACGTATCAGATCAGTTTTTTACCATGAAACTCTTAATGTATAAAAGGGAAAAAAAGAACATCGTGCACGGTCCGAATAGTAGCGTGTTAAATTTGCTCGCGGGATAAAATCCAACACCCAAAAAAAAAAAGCGATACCTGATTTCGAAGAAATTTAATAACGCGGCGGCGAGCAGGAATAAAGGACAATTGAAATTTCACCGCCTCCAGTAAAAATGAATAGGACACCGGCCGTGTGACGTTCATCGGCCACCGCCACCGTATTAGATTAATTTTTCACCGATGGAAACCGCTAATTGCCCGGCGAGCAACGTACGCGGAATACGTTCCGAGATTTTCATTATTCCATTAAGGAAATTTGCATGGCCGGCGAACTACGCGGTACGTATTAAATTATCGCCGCGTTTTATTAAGGCTGTCCGGGACGTCTTTCGGGTCAACTTCGCCGGGAGGATTAATTTACAATTAATGCCCGGTGCCCCTAATCTCTGACGCTTAAAAGCGCATTACACGGAGCTTCCACCACGCCGAATTCCGTCCCGATGTCCCCCCCAAACCCCCGGGAAATCCGCTATCTGTCGAATTTATTTCGGCGGATCTGCTTATCGCGCCGGAAACGCCGGCCGGGACCAAAGGAATCGATTCCTTGCCCTGATCGATCGCCAGCGACGACGGAAACCGCAAATCCGTAGCTCGAACTGGGTGAAGGTCGCGCTTCGGATGTCTCGCAAAATAACGATCAGCAAAGTCAGAATTTCTGGTACGATATTCGTAAAAGTTTCAAATCTGTTCGACCAAGATTCGAACATACTTGCAAGTATTACTTCCAGCTACCAAAGTACTTGTAAAAAGGTTGAAATTATCTGGCATAGGTTCGAGTATACTTAGGAGCACTGTTTCTATTTTCCGAAGTACCTATGGAGAGTTGTCTGGCATAAGGAAATAAAATTGATTTTTTGAAATTCATATAGAAAATTTCAAATTTGTAAATTGAAGCTACGGTAAGCAGCATAACTGATTCAACACGCTTTAAATCAGAATAACTTTTTTATGAATGGACCAAACGACTTCAATTTCTCTGTAAGGTTGGAAGAATTAGTTTAGTAAATGACGTCTAATAAATAAGTTTTGAAAAAATGCATTTGGTCGGTATTGCGAAAAACAATTTACTAATAAGCGATAGCAAACGATAACTTAGAGGCGTGACTAACTTTTTGCCATTTAGTTATCACTAGACTGCGGATCTTATGCATTTATGACAAAAATGAGCAGGTGTAATTTAAAATAGTAAAAATATTAGGAAAATTTGAACATACTATTATGTTGTTTTCAACCTACGAAACATAATAGGGAAGAAAATAGAGAAGAAAATTTCTATTTCACTCCCGTTTGTTGCAATTCAGGTAAGAAAGTTTTATTTCGCATAAAGATCCACAGTCTAGTTATCACTAACTAATCAAAAAGTGTTGATTAATTTGGCTATGACTAACATTCGAAAAGACTATTAGTCATTTTTAAATGTCAGTTGATTATTGCCCCACTCCGGTTGGAAGTAACGGTTCAATTTCGGCTCGGAAGTGTTAAGGGACCAAAGTTGGATCGGTAGTGGTCGCGGAGTCACGAACGTGCGGCTAAGATAGCGATCGGAAATTTCATGAACAATCTCGGAATCTAGGCGAGACCGTTCGGCTGGGTCCTTCGAATCGCGGTCCGAATCATTTGGTATGCATGCTTCCCGGTGCTGGTTGATGTAGCTCGTGTTTTCCTTATCGTTCGAGTGGCTCTCCTCGAGGTTTATATTGTAGCTCCATTTCAATGCGGCGTTTTAGAGAGTCCCGGTGTATTCGCCGGAACGCGAATAAAAGTGTCCTTTGAGGAGGATATTGGAGCAAGGTTTAGTGAAGCTCGCGTAACAATATTTTGTCTTGGCACAGCGCGTTCTCAAAGGAGAGGCAGCTTCTATTGAAAATCAAAGAGCCTTTAAACTCGTCGAGCCGGAGCACTGGGAACCCGAAAGGAAGACGAAGAAAAACACGCACTCGGGATACCGCTTGTTTCTTCTTCCTTTTTCTCTCCTTTCCCTGTCTTTCTCTCTTTCTTCGCCATTTCCCGGATTAGGTACCACTTCTGCTACCATCAGACTTCTTCAGCTTCTTCTTCTTCTTCTCTTCTCGCTCGACCGAACCTTTAATTCCTTCAATCCTGACTATAGATCCGATTAGACCGTCTTTCTCGCTTCTTGTACCCAGTCTCTTCCTCTCTCTCTCTCTCTCTCTCTCTCTCTCTCTCTCTCTCTCTCTCTCTTCGATCGTTTGGCAACAGTGTGCGTCCTTGGCTCGATTCCCGAAAACTGAATCGGCGAGTCCAGATTGAATAATCCGCGCGATACGCTCCGGTCGGAATTGCATGAAATACTATGGTGGCGCTACGACTTTTCGGGAAAAGAGATTGCGGCCCTGGTAAATGCGGAAATGCTGTCGGTCGACTCGAATGGCGTCCCCAGTTCCCAGATATGGAATTATTGGCTCGACGAGACTGAGCACGTCGCCTGAGACGCTGATGCTGGCTCGCTCGTCCGTCAACCTCGCTTCCGGCTCGGGAATAAGCGGGCAGATTTTAAGAGCAATAAAACCGGGCAGATATCGCGCCATCGGATAAAGAGTCTCGCAAAATTTATCGAGAAATAATTCGAGATTAATATTTCACTTTTACAGTCGGACTTTACTGCCTCCGATTCGGTTCTGACCCCAAAACGGTATCTTCGAGTCGGTTGTAAAAGTAACATGAAAGTGCGTTTACTCTTCGAATCATTTTGATAATGTCTTCACAGTGTTCGGCCTCTTTTGTCTAATTATCATTCTGTCGTATTTTAAAGGAAACATTTGAATCAATTTATACAAATGTATGGTTATTGTTTTCAATTCTAATAATGTCTCTACAGGGTTTGTACTCTTTAAATGCACGAAATCCGTGGTCTAATTATTATTCTGTCGTAGTTTAAAGAAAACGTTTGATTCGATTCATAAAAATATATGTTTTAATTATTCAATGATATCATTTCCATTATTTGTGACAACTTGTTGCCACCTTTCAGAGAATCTGTCGATTCCTGTTTCCCAACGACTCGTCAGCAACATGTGTTTGATTTACAAGCAAACTTACCTTATTCAAAATACGACAGAACTTTTCCTCCAACCTAATATTTATATATATTTTATCTTTAGGCGGACCTTTATGCAAAATAAAAATTGTCCGAGTCGGTTATAAGAGTTGATTGAAAGTGCGTCTCCTATAGAATAGATTATAGAATATAGAACAGAATAAAACAATAATTGTAAAATAGAGTAAGTATTTCTCTACAAGAATTTGAATAATGCATTTACATTGTTTGGCCACTTTCGTCAGAAATGCATGGAACACGCAGTCTAGTCTTAGTAAAAATGAATTTAGTGTTTGAACATTGGTACAGCAATTTTTAATGGCGCCCTACATGGTTTTTCCCCTCGTAGAATATTCGTAGAATAATATTGTGAAAGTTTGAAGTCCTCTCGGTCTACGTCGAAGTAAGGAGCACGGCTGATTATGCAGAAGACATTTCGTAGGGACGTTTAGTTGGTCGGATCGAACGCCTCAGCGGGCAGGATGTTTATGGTAGCTGGTTGAAACCGAAATGAAATCCTCCGGTTTGGTTTTCCTCTAAAACATGAAATTACAAAGCTGTCCTGGGCGCGCGATCGCTGTCGCGTATAACAAACAATAATTTACCCCTTTGTTTCGGTGGTGGAGGGACGAGGGGAGGATTTCACGGCACAGTGTTCCCCACGGTGTTCCTCCAGCAATATGTAAAATTTACAAACGCCTTCTCTCTCTCTCCCTCTCTCTCTCTCCCTCCCGAAGCGGTTCCCTGGAATCCCGGCTATATTTCTTCCGCATATTTTCGATTCGCCGGCTGCGCTTCGCGCGGCAATCTCCTTGCATCCGTGAATTTCATTATGTATATTCCGTATCGGGGCTCTTCCGTTTCTTCATCTTGTTCGGGGATCGAAAACAGGATAGCGCCGCAACACGCTCGGATGGAACTGTGTTGCCCGCGAGCGTGATATACAACGAAAAAATAATAAGAAGAATAATAATACACGTTGCCCATGGCGTGCGCAAAATAGAAGACGACAATGCACGCGAATAACCCGCCACGCCGCTGCGCCCCGTGGATGATAAAAAGAAGCGAAGGGAATAAAAATGGAGAACACCGGAATGGGAACGGAGGGAAAAACTCGGATTCTAATTTAAACGTCGCGCGATCCTCGAGCAACCATTACATCGGTGTCAAATCGAGTTGCGTTTCGTAGTTTCCATTTCGCGAATAAATCCGTCCGCTCGAGGAATCGGGGTTGTTCCATTGAAAAATAAAGCGCCAGGTACGAAAGCATTATCGCGCACCGTTCGCTCTGACACCACGATATCGATTGCGCTCGTACTCCGATCGAACACGTTGCTTGTTTCCGGACGAGAAACTGTGCAATCTTATTTCTTCCAATTTCTCTGAATACATAATACTACTTAAGAAATAAGTGTGCCTTTCCAAAGCCTTTCCATAGTTTGCTGAACACGTTCGCTGCCGACCGACATTTTCCAAAACGGTTCAATTTATGGGAAAGATATTGAATTTAGATAATTTTTAATTGCTTTATTAATTATACGAGTTATATCGTAGTCGGTTTTCGCGATAAAATGTTTTACGACAGCGCCAACTACGAGTATACTCGTAACGAGTATGTATATTCGTAGCTAGCGCCTAAACACACATTCCGACCTATGAGATAACTCGTTGGCAGCGAACGTTTTAATAACTAGACACCGGATTTTTGTGGAAAATAAAAATTTTCTACGTGAATTGCAAGAAACTGGGATGAAATAGACATTCATTTTCTTTTTTAAAATTGTTTATCGGGCTGAAAAAATTGTGTGACAGTATTTTAAAACTCTTCTAATGTTATACTGCTTCACACTACACCTACTTATTTTTGCCACAAATGCATAAAATCCGCTGTCCGTTAATAGCTGAACCTTTCTTTCTCACAATGTTACTAACGTTCTCGTCACTCACCATACTCCGTAATATCCTGTTACGTACATTATGTTGTAACAAGTCTCATAACAGAGATTTCCTAATAAAAAAAAAAGAAGTGTAACGCAGGTGATGAAACGGAGCAAGCGTTTAAGATAAGACGCAGTATCAGAGAGCTGTTTGTTCGATATAAAAGCACGAATAAAGAGGATGTTCGTGACACGATAAAAGTGCGCGGCGAACGGGGCGACGAGTCTCTCGGAATTAATTAGCGTGAAACCACGGGCCGGCTAATTTATGAAAACGGTCGCAATAAACATTATCAATCTACTGTAATCAAGCCGCACCGTAAATAAACCGTTTGCGGGTTTTTACAATCGGTGGAGAACGCGTCGTAGCAGCGCGCCGTGGAACCAGTTCGCCGGTAAGAAAAACAATCTTCGCCGAAGCGGTAACCGTAGAACGCACGCACCGAGCCGCACGTTGCACCGGTGGAAAATAATGGCGCATCGTACCGGTGCAGAGAGACCGGTGACAACATCGTGGAAACCCATCTGATGCAACGCAGAGCCGCTACACGCCCGGACCACCTAGACCATCCGAGACATCCTAGAGCTACACCGCAACGCAACCATTTCGCGTGTTGTGTGATGCAAGTCGGATTGCAAGAGTGCACGCGCGCGAACCGGAGTGGAGTGAACGAACCAACGCGGTGTAGCGCGGACATGATGTTGCAGGCGAGCCTGTACACTGCCGCTCAAAAGTATCGGCGCAGTTCGAACTTTTCCAGAATCGACAGCAAACATTATCGCACACGGAACGCCCGATTTTCTAATCCGAGGCTCGCTTTTCATCAAGAAATACTATCAGATTGCAGCGAAAGTACCGCAGGTAATTTTGCTCGAAAATCAAATACACATGTTGCCAGTGAGCGATTGGCAAACTGGAATTAACGAGCTATCCGAAACATGGCAATAAGTTGTTATACGAATAATAGAAATCATATCATTGAATAATTAAAAATTTATTTCTATAAATTGTGATTCGAATGTTTTCTTTAAAATACGACAGCACTCTCCATCCAACCTAATATTAATAGCGTGCAGGTTTAGCATGTACCATTTTCTAGCATGTCCTATCTTCAGTTTTTAACCCTTTGCTCTCGGTTGTCCCGTCTCAGGCACCACTATAAATTGCTGTACCATTATTCAAAATATTGTTTCCATTATTAAATATATCGGTATCTAATCAATTACTAAACATTTAGGTATTGTACGAGGTATTATACCAATTTCATATCCATTAAATTTCAAAAATCATAGCGAATGGAAATATTCTAGTTCGGAAGAAATGTTTAATTTTCCAGTTAAAATAGCTCCGAGTGCAAAGGGTTAACTTCACTTTAGACGAAGTTTATTCGAATACCAATATGACTGACCAGTAGATAATACTCTGTTTAGCATGGTTTCATGAGAGCTTCCACGCGATTATAACAAATTTTATTTTAAAAAATTAAAAAACCAATTTTTTGCAATTTTTCTATGTTATGATACTTGCCGAATTGGCCTTGAAATCCTCGAACCAATAGGCGTAAAAAAAATTATAGATGCATTTGCAAAGAATTGAAGGTGACCTTGAAAAATCGTGAGAAAAGAGTCGACGAAAAGTTTTGCTACGATCACGCGAAAGCTCTCTTGAAACCGAGCTATACCTGATAAAAACATTTTCGATCGGACTGCTAATAAATTCATCCTGTGCGCGTGTACACACACATATAAATGAAACAATAAATATTCTTAATACTGCGGACTTTTATGTAATATAAATATTGTATTACTTGCAAGATACAAGCAAACTGACTGCTCCTGAGGGATAAGCATCTTCAGATTATCGATCATTTTGTATGTTTGTTCATTACGGACAACAGAAGAAGCAGCTTCAGGGAGCTTCAGCTTTTTTGAGACAATCGCGATCAAGAAAGTGTCCGGATACTTTTGAGCGGCAGTGTATGCGTTTCTCCGGGAACAAGCGAGAGAGGGTGCCAGGAGGAGAGGTGAGCGGTTCGTGGGAAAACCTTGAAAGTGTTGCCCCCGGGCGAAGAAAAATGCCGACGCGTTCGAACGGATTGATGAAACTTAATGAACTGCCAACAGCCGTTTTCCGGGTGGTTTTTCTCTCGGACCGCTAATGTGCCCTCGTGAACAGTTGGGAACAGGTGACGCAAAGACGCCACGGAGATTGCTGCGCAGTCATTTCCGAGTCGGTGATTTCCTTGCGCCGTCTCTGTTTGCGAAACGATGCAAAATCTTGATGTTACTTGTCGACTCCACTTTCATTATTTGTAATTCTAGATGCAATTCTACAAGTACTGTTATAGAATTCTGCCTGAAATCTCGCTCGTTATCCAATGAAATTACCATTTTGTATCGACAGTTTAAAGTGGAATGTTGTACCATACAATTGCGTCTACAGTGTTGCTTTATTATTATTTAATTGCCTGCATTCCTGTCTACGATGCTGTGGTATTATTCTGTTCCCCAATATCGCAAGGCCAGTAGGAACCGTATATCAACTATTTCCTGGAATGTTACTGTTCGCAAATTAAATTACTCCATCCGTAATTAGCGGAACAGGCTCTCGCAGATCCCAGAAAGTCGTTAAACAATATTCTCCGCAAACGAAATTCTAGCAATGCCACCGAGTTTTAAATCAATTGTTTTATCTCACCGAGAACAAGATTTTATCGTAAAATGTAGTCGAAAATATATAATCTTTAGTTTTCTTGAGCCATTAACACTGGAACTATCCGACGAGTTGAAATGTCTTCTATTAGGTGTAATAATTTATCCACAACCTCTAAAATTGTGTTCACTAAAATGTATTCCACGGAAAATTTAAAGATTTACAGTTAATTGTGGTCTAAAATATATAATATAATCTTCATTTATCTTGAGCCATTAACACTGGAGCTATCCGACGAGTTGAAATGACTTCTATCAGGTGTAAAAATTTATCCACAACCTCAAGTTGTTGAAACCTTAAAGATTTAGAGTTGAAGTTAATTGTTACTGTCACGGATTAATTAGTACGCCCCTCAATTCCGTACAACATCGCACACTCGTCAATTCCTGCGACGTACAAACTTTCAAGCGCCGTTTATTAAAATGCACAAAGCACGAGGTCGTCGAGAACCTTCTGTTAGGTGTAAAAATGTATCCAGAACCATTAAAATTGTATTTATTAAACTTCATCCTATGAATTAATGAATCACCAATTCGGAGGAAGAAGGATTTAGACTTTAAGTGAATTGTTCTTGCCAGGAATTAATTTGTACGCTCCTCAATCCCGCGCAACATCGCACACTCGTCAATTCCTGCGACGTATAAACTTTCAAGCGCCGTTTATTAAAATGTACAAAGCACGAGGTCATCGAGAACGCGAACCGGTGAAAAGGGTTTTAGCGAGCCGAAGGAATTCTGCGGACCGTAACCAAAGTGCAGAACACTCCCCTCGCTCGGGTGGAATAAAGGGTTAAACAAACTGGCTGCGCGGACAATTTCAACTATGCAGTGGCGGAGCGAGCGAGCGAGAACGAGAGCGCTCGCGCGGGCGCGCAGAAATTAAAAAGAAAACTTAATTGCTGAAAAAAAAAAACGATTGCGCGAACTGGAAGAATGCCAGAGGGTAATCCGCAATAAAAAGCGAAGCGTGTAACGCGCGCGCGAGCGGGCACCGGATGGTTCCCTTGCTCGGATTCAACAAACGACCGAATAAACTTCACGTGCAGTCAATTTCATAAAATATGTGCACGGGAACCCGCAGGACTCCTTTATTGCGAGACAGAAGGACAAGCTCAAAGCTGTATAGCCGCGGGAATCGTGGATACGGTGTAGCTCGTACGGTTCCTACAGTTCGTACGAACGTGTGCGGCGTTATTTACGCAACAAAGGCGAGGAGCGTGTTATCTTTCGATCCCGGTGTGTACATTCGCCGCGATACCGTCGGCTCTATCGATGTTTTTCCCCGGGATAGCGGTTCCGCTGAAAAACGCATGCGTTTTCCCAGCTTTAAAAGGCCACTCGCCCCCCCCCCTACCCGTCGTCGCGCCGCCGGTCCGTTTTCCGCGATATCCGAACAAAGGCTGGAAAAGAGGGTCAGTGGCGTCGACTTCGCGAAATGGAAACGGGAAATCGTAACGAAACTAGCAGCTCTGCTAAAGAACAGAGAACCTGGAGGACTGGAAAGTTACGGAGAATCGCGTTCGAGGGTCTTCTGGTCTAAAGCGTTTATTACGACGACGTCACTATGCTACATTCTCTCGCAAAAACTCCGCATTCAAACTATCGAGCTGTTCGGAACAGAGTCGGGTCAGGGGAGGGAGGGCACGAATCGAGTGGAAATGGTTCCCCTCTACCAGTACCGGATTAGTCACGTGACGTCGGAGAAGGGGAAGGTAGAGTGGGGACACAAAGAGTAATGAACATCGCGACAAAATCAAACCAACGTAATTAAATGCGACTGCAATGGAAGTACTTTATTAATTTGAAGGCATCGTGTAATTTATTTTGCACTATTTGTAATAAACGATTGATTATCAATCGTCGAATTTTTCTGGACAACTTTGTTAAAAAGCGAAAGAAATATTAACGAAGTTTATGCCGTAGCGCAATAAAATCATTATTTTATTATCCACCGGTGTATCGACGGAATTCAATTTCGTTTTCATGCATTTCTAATGAGAATTGATGGGTCAAATAGAAAACAGAAAATAGAAAGGCATTCCAGGAATTGAATTACAGTTACTTCCCTATGAATCGGGAAGTTAAAAATGCTGTAGTGTGTAAATATTGATTTTTTTCTAGACCAGGAGTGAAATCATCTGCAGAGAAGCCACGTTACAAGTCTCTTGCTAGGGGCGGGGGGCCTCCGCGCGTTTGCCCCCGGAAATTCAGCTGCTTTCCTTTTGTTAACTCTCTGTAACACAGTGCTTGCTCGGACAAACCGCACACTCACCGCCGGCACGATTTTACATCCAGAAAATGGAGCGTTATCGTGGCCCGAGAAAACCCACTTCCTATTCGCCGGCCCGCGAGCTCGAGAGCTTTCGCAGATGCTTCCGGAATCCGACGAAATGATACTTCCGTTTGTATTGGCTCCACCGGAAAGCTCTGATCGCCGGGTCCAAATCCTCGAGCCGAGCGTACGGACTACGTGCTATGAAAATAATCTATTAACTGGCGTACGCTCATCACGAGCAGAAAATCTTCGGATATTTGGTTTTATTAGTTCGTCGAAAATGTGATGAAGCCATTTATGGCTTCTGAAAATTTTCAAGAAATGGTGGAATATCAAATTTGATAGAATTTAGTACAATTTTTATCTGTTTTATGTTAATCCACTGTCTTAAAATTCGTCTACAAAAATTGGAAATTGCCTAAAAATCCGTAGTCTAGTTATTATCAATACGCAATTTCGTTAATGTTTTATAATATCCGACTAGACAGCGGATTTTTATGCAAGCTAAACATTTTCTACCTGAATTGCAGCAAACTGAAGTGAAATGGAAATTGATTTTCTTCCGTAATACTTTCTGAAAATAATAAGAGCATTTTGAAGTTACCCTAATGTCTTCACTGTTTCAAATGGCACCTACTCACTTTCATCATAAATTCATAAAATCCGCTTTCTGTATGTGACTTGACGGGTTAAAAACTAGGTGCAACTGGATTTCAAGAATATAGATGTTAGCGTACTTTCGTAGCTATTCAAAATTCACAATCACAAATTCGCAGGACTATCTGTACGCGGCTAGAAAAAAATTAGTCTATACTTTTTAGTCCGCCTTAAAAACGTGGTATATTAAAAACGTCGTTTTCATTTAAACTTCCCACTCCAGCGAATGCGTTTAAAAATTCCTCGACAATGGAACCACTTGCTTCAAGCCGTCCGCAATCCGAAGAAGTGGCCGGTAAACATTTATAAATTTCGCGATCACGTTCGCGGGAACGACGCGCCATAAACTAGCGGCGATGCGTGCCGCGTTCCTCTCGGCTGTGGAAGAGAATAAACTCGGTCGACCGGTCATATTCCTTCAGGATAGTAATGGCGAATCCGCACGGAAATCGGAGGACCGCGTCCTCTTCCGGTCCCGCGGTCGAATTAATTCGAATCCCAACGAACCCGATATTTTCGTTGACTGAACTCGTTGACCATTGTTGGCTATTTATACGTCAGCCACAGACCGATGCACCAGAAAATCGCGACGAACGTTTTATTTCAGGATCTACCATTCGTTGGGTTTCGTTGCGATCCAGAACTCTCCGTAATTTAAAACCATGAGACTTTACGATCCAGTCAGATGTTTTTACAATCTCGTCCGTAAGTCACCGGACACTTATTCAAATTATTCGAATATTTCAAATTGAAGTGGGGTAATTGTTTTCCAATTTTGCTTCTGGAGCTGTCCGTAATTTAAAGAGTCAAACTCGTCACGAGGATTTGAACAAAGTCTAACAAATATGAGTGTCATACGTTTCTTTTTAGATGAAGTAAAATTTGATTCGTTTGTAATCAATAATTAAGCATTCAAATCAACGTAGCCATACAAAAAATATAAATTTTCTTGTTTCTTCTACATTTTTCGGGTTGAAGTCGTTTTAATCGCGTTAAGGCTTGACAGTATTGATCGCCTAACAATTGAATAATTTTGATGAATAAATTTGTCACGAATGCTCAACCAATTTCAGATCTTTTGAGTCTGAAATTCTAAAGCAGATTGGCGAAGAATTGTTGAGGGTATATATACTCTTAGAATTTTTATAGGATCTTGTGAGCATCGGTTCGGCACTTCTGGCGTTAATCCGGGCGAGCATTAACGATGAGAATTAGCATAAAAGCGGCGGGCAGGCACGTTTTCACCGGTAATGTTTGCGAGAGTCGCCGATTCAATCTCGTGAACGATGATCACTTCGTATCGGAGGAGGCGGCGCGGCGGATCGACGTTAATTCTCTTCCGTAACGAAGGTAAATGTTGCGAGCCACGTTATTTGCCCGGTGTATCCCGGTTTGCGTTCAATTAAGTGGAACGACCGTACTCAAAAGTAGCGTTTCAACGTTCCCGGACTTAATTCGGCAAATATTTCCGGCGTCCGATATTAATCCGGCCTGGTATTCGCAAATATTCGCTCCACGCGCCGATCGATTCCCGATCTGTTAATGAATTAAAGGCCGAGTGTGCGGAAATGTATACGGCATCGATCTCACACGCTGCAATGGAAATCTCCATGAAAAATGCAATCTTTTCCTGTCAGAACTTCGCAAACCAATCATTTCTTTATACAATAATCTTGGCACTTGAACAAATTAATGAACAAATCATTCCTTAAAACATTCAGTGCACACTCCCGTCCATAAATCATCGGATACTTAGTTATCTTCAAGAAAATGCTAATTAAAGAATACCAGCTCCCAGCTGGATTTTATTGTTTTATTTTGATTAGATGTAGCTACTACACGACGATCTACGCAATTAAAAAGATGAATGAATAAATCATATCTTAATAAAACATGCAATCAAATCTCAACGGGAAATGGGAAATGTTGACTGCCAGCTTCCAGCTTGATTTTATTCTATTGATTATATTAAACAAATTAATGAACAAATTATTCCTTAAAATATTCAGTACACACTCCCGTTCGTAAATCACTGGCCACTTACTTATCTTCAAGAAAATGCTAATTAAAGAATATCAGCTCCCAGCTTGATTGTATTGTTTTATTTTGATTAGATGAAGCTATTACACGACGATCTCCGTGCTTACAACAATTAATGAATGAATCATTCCTTAAAACATTCAATCAAATCTCAACAAAATGGTAATTAAAGACTACCATCTTCCAGCTTGATTTTATTGTATTGGTTAGAATAACTGGTATTGATTAACAGATTAAAAATACATCAATAGTCGTTGGTTAGTGGAGAAGCTTCGAAAATATTAATGATGAAACGAGGAACGGAAGAACAATTATCGTTAAAATACGTCAAGGGGTTAATACGGTACAGGTGGAAATAATGTGTCTGAACAGCGAGTCTGATCAATCTGTTGTACCGTGGAAGGGTTAAGCATCGTGTCGAACGAAAAAGATCAACGGACAATCGCGAATCCCGGTGATGGACACCGCCGAGGGTTTCGACGCGTTAAAGGTGTCAGTTCCTACCGGGAACAAAGCGTGTTAATGCTCCCTCGTAAGGCTTCTATCATGTATCGGCCGACTCTGTACGGTTTCGGCGAATTATGTTTACTTAATTCAGATTTGCTGATCACACGGCTCGGCCGGCGGGTTCTTATCTGGCCGGGTTCACGCCGAACGCGACCGCTTACGTTTCACTAGCCCCTTATTTGCCTATAGAAGCGAGCTGGGCTCCTGGGTGGCCTGACTTCATGGTGCTGTCGCGGAATTCACCGTCGAACGTGAGAACGAAATTCTCCGCTACAACCCGGACCAGTGGAATACAACGTTACAACAGCATTTTAACCCCGAACGCGTTCGATAGTCATCCGCAGTAATTTAATTCTAAAATGAAAGCGTTTTTTAAATGCCGATAATCTTTCGTTTTTCTACGTATTGCACAGTGAGAGATTACGAGTCACATTTTTGGTTAAGGGCTAACGCTAAACGTACACTTCCGTCCAAATTTTAGATGCATACGATTTCTTGTTATCAAAAGACCTTCTTATAAAATTAAAATGGTACTTATTAATTTGTTTCCCTATTTTAAATGTCCTATATTTTCTACATTTTAATTAACATTTATTCGACATTGGCTTGGCAAGAAAACAATTTCGGTATTTTAAGGTAAAATAAAACTTTATTCAAGCGATGAACTATTAATCAATAAAATATTTTCTTATCTATTCTTTTTGGTAAAAGATCATCGAGCAAAAGGGAAAATATCTTATTCATTAAAGTTCATTGCCAACCCAATAGTGGATGTGTATATTTAATTTTGCATTCAAATATTATATCGTGCAATAGCTACATCTAATCGAAATGAAACAATACAATCAAGCTGGAAGCTTGTATTCTTTCAATTCGGATTAAGTCAGATTAATAATTCATTGAAGAGAAGAAGAGATGAAGTAGAAAAATAGTAAGGGTGCGGTGTAAAGAAGGGACTGTTTGCTCACGTTGTTTATAAATAATCTTTGATGGAACAGCACGGTATTCCCGGAGTCCCCGTGTTCGTTTCGATCAGACGCTTTCAGACAGCAGCGTGAAACGCGTCTTTCAAGTTGAACAACCCTCGGCGGCCAAGAAACCACCCATTAGCAACCCCGGGATGCGCGCCCAACCCTCCGCAAAGTGTCCGCGTTGAACGCGGATACGGATCCATCGCAATTCCCTTAAGCAGCCGTCGGAGAGCTTTATTTTCGTTCGCGGACGTCGCGTCGTCGCGGAAACGTCGCGTCGGGGAAGATTCGCGCTACGGGATTGCGCTATTTTGCCGCGGGGGTTGTTTCTTTCTGAGACTGGGGTTGTAGACGACGACCCTAGTATTATACCGGGTACCTACTATTTTTCACATCCTCTACATTATTTTATTTTTTTTTTCAGACGTAATTTACACTGTTACAAAATACAATATGAACGTTATTTAGCGTATCTGGTTACATACGCAGATTGCGTTCTTCCAAGAAAGTACAAATACGCGACCTGTTGTTCAGAACAGAATTGTTCGAGTTATTTCACATTCAAACAATTATTCTTTAAATGGAAGTGCAAAAGCACCCCGCATTTTTCCCATGACGCACGAGAACTCACGATAGCGAAGCTAAAGCAGCTAAATAGAGAGCCGCACGATTTTTATTTCGCCGCGGAAAGCTCGAAGGGTGGCTGGCCGACGGAATTGCGTTATTTAGCCGGGAGGGTTGTTTCTTTCTTAGCCGTTGGGGGGAATGCAGTCCCTATCATTGTACTTGGTACCCGGTAATTACTTGGCAATGCACGAAATTCCCGGCCAATCTAGCGGTGCTTCGAGGAAAAAAGGACACGGGACTGCTCTACGGATGGTGGAAGAAGCCGAGGGTTTGGGGGATGAAAGGAGGAGGACGGGGTAGAAGGTGGATCAGCGGAAGGGTGGACTCGGGATGACGGCCACTCGACTGGGCCGAGTATTTCTGCTGTCCTGGAAAGCCGAAGAAGAGGAGAAGCGACGGAATACAATGTCGGACTCGGTGGCCCGAGGCGTTGTCGCTGATTGTCGGCTGCACGGGGGGCCGAGCCAGAAAAGGAAAGGCGAAGACAGCCAGGAGAAAACCGGCGGAGGCTAGGATTCCGTCTCTGCTTCAGCTTCAGCTTCAACATCAACTCGCACGACGCCCCGCAGGGAAGAACGCGCGTGCGATCTCTCCAGAAGACAACGAACCCTCCTCGGCGTCGAAGCGAATTTAAAGATTCGCCGACTATTTTATTCCATATGTCTACAAGGTGTTTGAAAATGGTATAGGCCTGGAGGGGATTATTCTACACGGGAAGATAAGTCGAAAATTTACAATAAATTTGATCATTTGGCGCGACGTTTTCGAGAAAGGTCACTAACAATCAAGTTTACGTGCCTTGAGTTCTCAAGAAGTGGAACGAGTCGGTCATGAACAGACGCGTCAGACGATTCCTATTCAAGAGGATCCTCATCCACTCATCCACTCCACGTTTATAACATCTTGGGACACCCTGTAGACGTATGAAATACAATAGTTTATGAAACTATAACATCGTTTTCCAACGACATTAAATTTTCTAACGACAATCTCTTTTCTCCTTAATCGCGATGGATACTATACGAGGAAAGAGAAAACAATTTTGACCTTGGGATTCAATGTTGATCCGTGTCTCAATGTGCATCCTGAGGTACAGAATAATTTTGAGAAAATTATTGTACAAAAATCAATTTCTGCTTCAGCTTCAACATCAACTCGCGTACGACGCCCCGCAGGGAAGAACGCGGGTGCGATCTCTCCAAATCACTCCGGCTCCTCGTCAGAAAAAACGTAAAAAAAAAGAATTTGTTTAAATTTTTCGACATTATAAAGTTGATTTTCGGGATTGAAAAAATTATTTGGTAATAGTTCAATGCTATCCGAGTAAAACAGAAACAAATGTAGCTCAATCGGACAAACAGATCCTGAGATAAAAATTCGTGAGTGAGGCCCGTTTTCGCCAAAATGGGTAAAAATTAAATACTTTGAAGGCCTGCCATTTCTAAAAAAAATTCGAAACCGGCAGAATGAAGACTCAAGCCCCCCTAATTTCACATGGACTGCAACATATTTAATTTAGAACAAAATCGACGATGGTACCTGCAAAAAGTGATCGATGATGAAATAGAAAACAATTTTGACCTTGGGATTCAATGTTAATCCGTGTCTCAATGTGCATCCTGAGGTGCAGAATAATTTTGAGACAATTATTGTACAAAAATCAATTTCTGCTTCAGCTTCAACATCAACTCGCGTACGACGCCCCGCAGGGAAGAACGCGGGTGCGATCTCTCGAAAGACAACGAACCCTCCTCGGCGTCGAAGCGCAAAAAGACACCGGTATATCCCCGTTCCAGGCGAATAAAAGGGGAAGACACACACGAGGGAAAGTGAAATGTCCCGCGATATCGATGTCGGGTCTCTCTCCCTCTCTCTCTCTCTCACACTCTTCGTCTGTTTGGTCCTCTAGAGCGGATAGGGGATGATGAAAGTGGCTGCGATGCCGAGCTGGGATCGGGGGATGATTGGAGAACTGTAAATTTACCGTGCCACCGGCGCTAGAGCCTGATGATTTAAGCGTAATTGAAGCTGTCTTCTGCTTGCGAATTTTAGGAGATTGATCCTCGTGGTAGGATCGCCCAGACTTTTCTTTTAGGGAAATTAGATGCTTCCTGATGCTGATGGATCGTGTATCTTGTTAGCTGGGAATTTTCGCATTTATCACGCGTTGGCTAGATGATGCACAAAAAAGAGATTTTCAAAAATTCAGAATATTTATGTATTGACTCGATCGCAGAACTCGGAGCTTCTTGGATCGAAAATATAAATAAAGAAACAACTAGAAATCTTCCAAGAAACGTAACACAGGTAAACAGAGAAATTTATCAAGAATCGGACCGCCACGGTCAAAATCAACATTTGCCGAGGCAACATTTCAGTCTCGTTTACTCGCGCATTAATACACCGAATCAATATACCGTGATCGCGAATTTCGATTTAAACCTCTGCATGATGCTTCTTCGAATTGCAATGTTACGGTGGAAGATGGGAACGGAGGGTTGATAAGTAGATGGCGAGGAAGATTATTGGATTTTCGAGTCGGCGGTGTAACTGTGAATCACAATTAAATATAATTATGGACGTGTGCGCCTGTGTACGGAGCATAATCGGGACGTAATATTCGACGAGAATTGTTCTTCCGTTCATCACTTAATCATTGCGTTGATTTGTCTAATGAACTCTTGTTTTATTCGTAGCTTATGTACTTACCAATGATTATTAATGTACATACTTTTGCGCGGCGTTCCAGTTCGTTGTTGCTTGTTGTTTTAAACGTTCAAATACATGTAGTCATGCAAAGAATGTAATTGTTCTTTTTTCTTCTACGACATTTTGCGGGATGAAGACGTTTTAATGTAACTATAAAGAAAATGTTATATTCCATATACACGGTGAGTCACCTAACGTTGCCACCTCAAATTTCTTCGTTTTCTTTTTTAAGATGCGTCAAATATCTGAAGGACAAAGTTGAATGATTCAGCGGGGCTCACATGATACCAAAAATATTTTTGTTTTTATGTGACTTTTTTTAGAGATATCAAGGTCACCTTCATTTTTAAAATGCAAGCACCCTTTTTTAAACACCAACAATAATAGTCCCTTTCATTAGGAATTCAGTGACTATAATTACCCATGCACGTATAAACTTTCTAAGTATCTCCTAGTCCATATAACAGGCACTGAACATTATTATTTTGCATGAACCGTTAAAAATTCGCAGTCTACTCGTCAATCACTCACGAATTTTCAAAGCCCCTCATTTCTAAACTTCATGCTTAGGCTTTAAAAACAACAAAGATATTTGAGATGGCAACGTTAGGTGACTTATCCTGTATATTCTGGTATATTACAGTGTGTATATTCACATCTGGTACATTCAGAGTTGGGCAAAAAGTTTATTTAAAGAAAAATATTCGAATAAACTGGGTTTAGAAACCCACTTGGAAAAAAGCCACTTGATTCGAAATGTTTATTTCAATAAAATTGTTGCCCAACTCTGGGTACATTCTGGTATATTTTCGTACGTTTTGGTATATTCCTATATTCTAGTATATGCTGGTATATTCGGGTACTTCAAGGGGTTAACATTGAGAAACATCGTTTTAGCAGTTCGGCTACTCTGACTCTGATGGTCTCCAATAGAACTTCGAGGGGCGCTAAAAAATTGCAGGGAGACCGGAAGAAAAATCATTTCGTCGGTTTCTGGTTTCGTTTCCTGCCAGCGGTGCGAGTCAATAGTGTTTCGTGGATTTCGATTTAAAAGCCCGAGCCGATCCTGCCTCGAATCTCAATGTTACGGGGGGATGACAGGCACGGAGCGTTGATAAATAGATCGCGAGGAGGAGTATTCGATTTCGCGCGACGCATCCGGCGAGACGCGACGCGTCACGATGCAACTCCGGGAATCGCGGCTGATTCGATTAGGCCGGGGTTCCCCGATGCTTTTAAAACTTAATTCCCCGTTCGGAATGAAATCTGGAGCCGGGCGAGAGAAACTTGGCTTGGCCTCAGCTCCCGGGGTTGGTCCGCGCCCCCGTGAAATTTAGGTCGACGAACGATGGAATTACGCTCTCGCGGAGTGGTGTGCGCGCCCTCAGAAACCGTTTTTGTTAATGGGCGTCGGCGGCGGCGGCGGAGGCGGCGTTGCCCACCGTCAAATAATTTGTTTTCCGCCACGGACGGTATGTTTTCCGTGTGTAACAGATAGCCGACCCGGCAATCTTCGATCCATCTGAAATCTTTGATCGATAGTGTTGTTTTCGTTCCACGCGATCCGTGAACTTGATTCCGCCGGCCGTGGATCGCGGATCACGATGCGAATATTGATCAGAACTGGCCGATGGCAGGCCGCGATTGCGATACACTCGTCAACGAAAGTTATCAAATCAAATTTTAATGCATGTCGTTCCCGGATACTCGTGTTCGCATATCGTTTAGGACTCCGGAACAGTCTCTGAATGCATCTCCTCACGCCACATCGGATCAACTGTGTACTCTCGCCCAACGATTATGTTTAAACGATTACCTTTGCTATATGACGTAGTACACGCGAATCGAATTGATCGAACGTAATTTCGCTGACTTTTTCGAAACATTTTTATCTTCACAGCCGAGAAACTCATCAGATAAATTCTGAATCGTGATGAAAGTGTTACGGATGACGGACAGGTGTTCAATATCATCACTGGCAGGAACCGTCCTAGATAAACGAACAGAGCCACCCTAGATAAATCTACATAGCTGTTTATAGTTTAGTTTAGGGCCCAAACATACGCACGACCAACTGGTCGTTCACAAAATACGAATCAAAGGGTACTGACAAGTACCATCCGTCATTGCAGGGCTATATGAGCCCTTGCATTTCTACTCTCGTGGGCTAGTACTGTCGTAATCACGAATCGTGTCGCGTCGTGCTGCGTCTCGGAAGTCAACTACCAGTGAGATCGGGCTAAAGTCCCCTTCGAATCAAAAGTTAACCGTATAGATTCCGCGAGTTCGGTGTAAAATCTATTAGACAGTGATAAAGTTGCTCCGAGACCCCCGCATTGCCAGTGCGTCAACACCGTGCATCCTAGTTTAGATAATATCTTCTTTCAATTCTTCCTATTCTAAATTCAATCCATTCTCGACAATCACACAATTGTAATACGAATTCTTATAATCAGAATATATTTGTGTTCTTTGATAATTAACGCAAATTCATTACACCCACAATTATTGTCCAATATTCTAATCAAGTAATGCACGTTCCCACACTATACAATCTTACCGCTCGGATTATATCAATTAAATTATACTGGTTACGAGGCTTATTAATTATAGAATACTAATACTACTAATACTATAGTATACTATAGTATACTAATTATAGAATTACAGGTTCGCTCGCGACATTCCAATTGTCCGAACAGAGATTTATCCAACCTAGTGGCTCCCCAATTTCGCATTGGGTTCGTCCCCGAAAACTATACTATCCTAGCGGCTCCCCAATTTCGCATTGGGTTCGTCCACGTCGTTCTACAACCGCCTAGCAGCTCCCCGGTTTCGCATCGGGATTGTTCGCGCGTCACTCCATTCCTAAAGGCTCCCTGACTTCGCGTCAGGTTCGTCCTCGCTGTCTATGATCCTAACGGCTCCCCAATTTCGGATTGGGTTCGTCCACGACAAATATACCATCCTAGCGGCTCCCCAATTTCGCATTGAGTTCGTCCACATCCTAACAGCTCCCTGGTTTCGCATCAGGTTCATCTGTGCTCTTATCCAACCTCCCAGCGGCTCCCCAATTTCGCATTGGGTTCGTCCACGTCGTTCTACAACCTCCTAGCAGCTCCCCGGTTTCGCATCGGGTTCGTCTACGCGTCGCTCCATTCCTAAAGGCTCCCTGACTTCGTGTCAGGTTCGTCCTCGCTGTCTATGATCCTAGCGGCTCCCCTATTTCGCATTGAGTTCGTCCGCGTACCTTAACTAGCAAATTGATATCATATTCCTAGGGTAACAACCCTTCGCCGGCCACTCGTACTGCTCGTGGCCCTGGCTCGTAACAAAAGTGTCAGCACACAGCTAGTTCTTCGACTTGGAATACTTTTGCACTTGTGAAAACAATTACAATCCTAGTGATTATTAAATATTTCTTAATATAGAACTAGAGCAGTGGATTGAAACGAGATTCACCGGTATCAAGAGCAGAGACAAACAAGTTGGAACAAAACGGGACGAGTCGCCGAAATTCTAATACAAGGAACAATTTCGAGGCGGGATCGTCGGCGGATGCTAATAAGGGGCTGTGTTCCCTCTCGCGACGCTCAGATTATTTTTCCCTCCGCGGATCTGGTCTTTCGGTCGTTCCCAAACCGTTCTTCTCCAGAATTTCATCATGCCGACAAACGTCACCGAGGAACGTCGGTTTACAACGCGAGAATACGCGCAGCAAACAAAACATCTGCGAGCTCGAGGGAAGTGAATAAGGGTGGCGGAGGTTCGGGAACGACGGCAGAAACAGACCGAGCGCAGTTTCGACGGATTTCTTTTCGCGATCCGTCGCTCCTGTGAATGCAAAGGCGACGGGACCGGGGGATTTTCAAAATTCCAATATCTTCGGGGACGAACGTCGCAGTGCCCGTGGAAATCCGGCCGGATTTGCGGACGGAGACGCGGGTCGACCTTCCGTTTCGTTAAGGCAATCGCTATGAAAAGAGAAGAGAGAAAGATCGCAGACAACCGTCCTCCTCTCCCTCTAACCGAGAGGAGGGAAGACCGTACGCGGAATACACTGCTGACGAATTTGAGCAAACGATTCTTGCGAAGACCATCGGTCGCGATTCCAGTTTCACCGTCGAAACTGTCGACCGTTCCGAGGAAATCCGTTTTAAGAGACACGCCGCCCCGGAAATGACAGTCACCGAGATTTTTCGCGAAAAGAATTAACCTCCGACGACGGAAACGCTCGCCGTACCATGGAAAATGCGGAAAGCCCGGACAGTCTCGAAAAAGACCTCTCGAAACGCGAGCGTGAAACTTTTTCGTCAGCTTTCGCCCGCTACAATATTTATAAGGCTGCTGGAATTCGTATCAAGAGTAATTAGTACGCTGACGAAATTTTACCTTCGAATTTTATGCATTCTAACATTCTTGTGCATTTAATTTTATACATTTTTACCTTGTTTATACGTGATCACGTTTGCTGTGACATAGTCGAATGATCGTACACGCGGATCAAATTGAACGCGCTTAATTTCGCAGCAATTTTTAGAAACATCTTTATCCCGACGGCCGAATTTAATGCATTCTAACATTTTTGTGCATTTAATTTTATACATTTCTATCTGTTTTATACAGAAGGGTTGTAGAATTTTGCTCCGCGCCATGATTCGAATCGAACGCAGCCTATCAAGAGAAAATGTTGTTAGTTGTAATATTCCGCGATTAATTGCACGATAAATCGTGACGCGTTAATCATGTACCCATACGAATCCTATTCGATAAATCTAGAATTATCGAATGGATGTCCCGTCGGAGATCAAATTTTGTGATAGAATTGTATCGGATGCAATTTAGAGAAAATTAAACGATGAGCATTTTTTTCGGAAGTTACTTTCCGAACGCGCTTTGATTATAAACTTGGTTACCGACCGGTTCGAGCGGTCCAATTACTTTTTAATCAGCCTGTACTGATACAGAAGCACCATCGAAAGACTCGGTTAATCATCGAAACTGCAGCACTCCACTCTAATTAATAAAGTATCGCTCAAACAAAGGAAATCCAGCCGAACTTTTTCATCCAATCTGCCCAGCTACAGTAATTAATATTCATCGTTCTGGCGAATTATTGAGCGAAAATTGAGAACACTGTACCTTAATCTCTTATATAATCCTCGCCCCGGTTCCTATACTCTGCTAGTTACTTCAATAAAACACTCACCTGAAACAGAAAAGAAAATCCATTGTTCAATTACCGTCCGACCGTGTTTCAATAGAATTTATTTATACTTAAAAGAGAGCAATTCCTCGGTTCGCAATTTCTTTTTTCGCTTGATATTCTTTTGTGTATTGAAACTGTCATCTCCCTCTCTCCCTCTGTGTGTCTCTCTTAGCGCGGATTTAACGATGTGGACATAATAACATAGACAAGATCTAATTGCCTGCTCTTCCGCGTCGTATTCAACGGAAATAAGCCACTTTCATAAATTATTTGCTCGCGAATACTCGTGAATGGTTATAGAACTGAGAAATAAATGATTGTGTTCGTGTAAACCTGTTCATTTTGCTGGGTTATTCCGTTCGTCTATTACGGGCATTTCTGCTCGCACGTGTCGCTTCGTCCATTTTGCTTTTGGTCGTAGACTTTGCGGAAAAATATTACGAGGTAATAACAAAATATATTACGAGGTGGAGATTTGTTACAAAAATGGACACAATGGGTAAAATTGTTCTTCATTGCATCTTATAGTGCTCATCGCGACGAACAAATGTCTCAAAGAAACTATAAAGTTTTAAAGACTTTAAAGATTCAGCAGCTATTTTATTCCATATGTCCACAGGATGGTTTAAAATGGTATAGACGTGGAGGGGACGATTCTACGCAGGAAAATAAAGAAAACAAGTCAAGTTCGTCAAAAGAGGGTACAAATGAGAAATATATGTTTTCTCATAAGTAGAATCATCCCCTCCGCGTCTACACCATTTTAAGACACCCCGTAGACAGATGAAATAAAATAGTTTACGAAAGTTTAAAGTCGTTTTAAAGCGCGGTAGGCACCGGCCGGTGTCGATGGCGGCGATAATAAAACTCCGGCGGCCGACAAGAAAGCAGTTGAAGCGGACTAACGTTTTCCTTAACCTGTTATCCGCGCGATAAGGCGGAAAATTGTGGAAGAAAGGGATCCGGGGACTGTAACACGTTCACGCGATAATAAATAAAAATAAAAGGGGGGGGGGTGAATCGAAAATAGACCCGGGGACCGGATCTTGGCACTCATTGTGAGCTAGGCGTTACGTGGAATAAAGTCGGTGAATCCGTCTCCTCGGCACCCGAAGTCTTCTTCTCCTGTCGGGTGGAATCCTTCGGTCGGTGGCTGAACAATTGGCCGCTTTGAAGGTCTTGATCCCACGGAAATCGATTCAATAGCCCTTTGAGAGAGGCTGGTCAAAGGGTGAGCCTTTTGCGGTCGCCTCCCTGTCGACGCGGCTCCCCCGACATCATAATTTATCATGTCTGCTTTTGTTCGATGCTAAACAGGACACGAAAACTGTTCCTCGCTCATTTGAATACCACGGGGAAAAGTATCCGCCCGTCATTATTGGAACTCGTCGACGGACTCGGACAGACTTCGCCAGACGAATATCGTCGGCGAACGTTCGCGTGACCTGCCAGACACCGACTCGAAATTCTCGTTAAATTAGTCCTTTCGGTCTCAAGCTTCGCGGAGAACCGCTCGAGATCATAGACGATCCCTTTGCCTTCCATTTTTACTTTGGTAGCTGCGTCGGTTTTTGCGAGATATTATTCTATCACATTTTTAAAACAGTATTTATATTTCGTATCGTTTCGTTTCGTTCTTCGAGGCACTATACGATCTTCCTAAATTAATTAAATAAAGTCCGTGATTATAAAAGTGATATCAGTAGGCTGCGGATGTTTATGCAATTTGCAACTACTGTAGACGAATTTTAAGAAAGTCTGATTCAGATGTGAGATAATGTAAAATTGCACATTATATGGAATTCGTTTAATGTTAACAGGAGATTATAGACGATCCCTTTGCCTTCCATTTTTACTTTGGTAGCTGCGTCGGTTTTTGCGAGATATTATTCTATCACATTTTTAAAACAGTATTTATATTTTGTATCGTTTCGTTTCGTTCTTCGAGGCACTATACAATCTTCCTAAATTAATTAAATAAAGTCCGTGATTATAAAAGTGATATCAGTAGGCTGCGGATGTTAATGCAATTTGCAGCTTCTGTAGACGAATTTTAAGAAACTCTGATTCAGATGTGAGATAATGTAAAATTGCACATTATATGGAATTCATTTAGTGTTAACATCCTTTTCCTTTAAGTATCTCGCAACAGGACCACTTTCATAATTATGAGCACAACTGTACTTATTGATTCGTTCTCGATCTACTAATTTTCGTCGCATTCGTCGTCGCCATTCATCGCATTCGGGCGCATAAACTTCGCCGTTAGTACATAATTTCAGTCTCGAGTAAGATTGACCGAACCGACACGTGTACAGCACGAGTTTCTCGCGATTTTCACGAATTACGGTAATAATGCTGGATCGTGCCCTGAAATGAAACGCGTGAAATTGAAAGTTCTCTAGAAAATTTTCGTTGTCGACGACTGCAATTCCGGTGTACGTGGAACGGGGGTGGGGCACGCAGGATTGCGGGTCTCCTCGATGAGGAGCGCGTCGGTTTCGGTGAAGCGTGCACACGGAGGCCATTATGCCGCGCGGCAGCCATTCCGTGAACGAAACGGCCGCGGGTCACGCGAAAAATTGCAAGAATTCCGCCGGACGAACTTTCATTTGGTTAACGTTTCCTTCGGCAGCGTCGATCCTCCGCCGTCCGGAGAGGGTAGCGAGCGAACACGTGATCGGAAATGTCGAATCAATTCCTTTACTACAGCCACGCCATTCCGCTGCGTTTTCCCACAAAGCTGGCCGAACCTCGACATCGCAGTGAGGGACAACAATGAACCAATGAAACAACTTTTCCAGAAAATCATTTTCTTCGGACAGATTAATTTCTTCTTTTTGTTAGGTTTCAACTATTGGTTACAGTATTTCACTCCTGATATCGTTTTCACTGGTCCAAAATATTGGGTTATTCGAAAACGGCGCATTTCTTTTTCGCAACTTGAATAGCATTCTTGCACTGAGAAAAAAAGTAGTTACTTCAATAACACGCGTGTTATTGTAATTTTTTTACTTCGATGAATATCAATGTATTCTTTTCAACAGTATGAAATTTAGAAGCAAATCGTGATGTATTTGAATTGTCTATCATGAAATGATTGAAAATAGTATTTGATTCAATACCGTATATTATTATTCGTAATATTTCTTTTTTTCCTTCAATCAGATATGTTGTTAAAAAATTTGAGAAATGTATCGATTTATACTGGAATTGGTTTGAGGCCATATCTTATTTTTTTGAAAACATTGATGGTCATTCTATTGGCTTATATGATTGGCGGAAATGAGTTTTGCTATTGAAATTCAATAGTATTAAATATTAAAATACGTTCACATGATATTGGCACTATTCAATAGTACATCTTATTGAATCAACATATATTGTTTTGTTTTCGACAGCATTTTTTTCTCAGTGTGCCTTTTCGCTAGTAAAAAAGCATTCAATTCTGAAAATGCACTTTTTCATTCTCCATGTTTACGGTAACGCCAAACAAAAACGATTGAATATGTATAATATTGAGGGTTTATCAAAATAATCGAGCGTTCCTACAGTGGTCTTGCACCCTCTATCATACACAATACTAACCCACAAATGTAGGAAAACCTTGACGCGGGTGGTTCGAGTATCATTAGATATTATTTAATTAAATTGCGCATATTAACTGCACCGATTCTATCGCAAAGATCTTATTAAAATGAGATTTTGAAAGTTGATTTTTGCGAAGCACTGTGCGAGCGGAATCGCAGAAGATGGCGGGCGTCGTTCCGCTTCGGATTAACCGAAATGGCCCGCGCCCTCTATATGCAACCACGGCTGGTTTTAGCTCGCGGTCAAGGTCGCTGGCTATTTGCACTACGGAATCAATCAATTAGGCAGGAATCGTTAGTCTGCTGACCGCGTGGAATATCTCCGACGGCGGTGGGCAGCTGCTGTTCTCTCCCGATGATATTTCCACTGGACGGGATCGATTAGGAAAATATTTTTCGTCTCCCCACCGGCTCGCCTGGGATTTATCGATTCCCGCGTTCGACTCGACTTTCTGCTGGGTGCGCGCAAAAAATTACTTTCGCGGCGTTACGTAATTTGTGATTGAAATTTTGCTTGGGGACTCGGGGCTCGTATGTGTTCCGACATCTGCTGCGTTAGGGGATGCCGAGGGATCAGGAACGAGCTGATTTATTTACTCTTAACGGATTACGTTCAATCCTATTTATGCAATAATTACACTGCGGATGTGTCTATGCATTTTCCAATTTTTTGGAACTGCCTTTGTAAATTCAGAACGAATAAAAACTCTACAAAATTCTATCGATATTCGTATTCTTTTTGAACATTTTCATAACTGCATAAAGTTTCAAAGCGGCCTCCCACTTCCTTTTCAGTGAAATCATTTCGTGTTCTCGGAAACACGTATCGTGAAACTTTGTATGAATTTATCGGATGAAATTCAAATTCACCCAGGGTTTCATTCAGCGAGGAAAAACGAAGAAAAAGCTGAATTCAATTTTGCTAAATTTTTTGTTTCATAATTTCGCTCGAAAAAATTCGCTCGAGAAATCGAAAAAGGTGATGAATAAATACAGATTCGAGATCCGGTTAGATTATACGCTGCATGTGAAAAGTCAGATCAATACTCTCGATGCGATGCTACTAAAAATACATATATAACTCGCGCGATTTTGATTGTTTCCACTTGGAACAAATAACAGGTGTACTTCAAATACCCATCTATTAAAAATTGGTATGGAAACCAGAATACTTTTATTCAACAAAGTAAATATTTCCTGGTGTAAACGGCAACTTTGTTTCTGCTTGCATAGCTAAATTTAATGTATGAGATTGTAAGGACTATATGCGAGTAATAAAAGTTAAGGAAATCGATAAATTTGCAATCGATAAAATTTCATTTGGAAAGTAGGGTGCGTTCAGGATTGATCCCGTTCGTTTTGAAAGCCTGTGCAACTCGACCACGACACGGAGACATCAATAAAACGTCGGCCATTAAGTCGCTGGGAAAATTATATGAATCGGCCGGATCCGTGTGCGCCCATTTACATCGGTCTCGCGTCTACATCGTCGCCGTTGACGTAATCCGAACCACGCCTGGTCTGCGTTTTATAACGTCGACAGTTGTTGCTACAATTATTGCAGTCGTCCGCGTGCTGTTGTCCCCGCTTGGTAGTTACGACGCTCGTAAAATTTGACGAAGGGAATCGAGCGCGAAGGGCTCCCGCACTCACGCCGATTCAAATCGAGAGCATTCCCGTCGATGGCTCGTCCCGGTCCATTTCAATCGGCTCATTTGAAATTTTACGGCTTTCGCGCGTTTCGCCGACCAACTTACGTGTTACTATCGTTACGAAAATGCATTTCACTCGTTCATACGTTTGGCGCCTTTCGCGAACCATTTACGTGTTCGCACATTTTCCACATTTACATAATTTTAGTCGTTTCTCCCATTTTTCGCAGAGGTGGCGTGTGTTACGAACAGGTAAGAATTTTCTGCATCAATTGCAACATGCAGGGACTAAATAAAAACGTAATCAGTAAGGATTTAGCTATTCAATCTAATATGTGTAAATTTAATAAAGAAACACATTTTACTGAATGTGATAACCATAGTAACATCATAGTAACATAGTAAAATCTAGATCTACATAAATTTGCATTAAGATAAATCTTTTCTTGTGAATATAACTTTAATTGAATTAAAGTCAGAAAAATGTCCAAGTTATAAAACAAAATTTTCATCTGTAGAACTGTCAAAATATGATCGTAAAATGCAAAGACTATTATATATTATACACTCCTCAAAAGAATTAAGGGATCACCTCTGCGAACCCGAAAAATTGCTACGAGTTTACACGATCATAACTCCGGCCAAAATTGCTGTATCGATATCATTAAACAATGGTTTGAAAGCGTGAAACCTCTACTTTCAGATGCTCTGTTGCAAATTGTTGCTATGTTGGTTTTTTACAAAGTTTTAGCGAGATAACGTAAACTAGTAGCAATTTTTCGGGTTCGCAGAGGTGATTCCTTAATTCTTTTGAGAAGTATATACGAACGGATCATCTCAAAATAGTTCATTTTGCGCTTCTACTTAAGAAATGCGGGATCAAGAAATGACGCGGGATCTTTCACGAATAATCTTCGCGTGTTTTCAATCGCAGCTACTCATTGTCCCCTGAATGCATAAAATTGTAGATTTACATTCGGCCCCGAAGCAATTCTATCAGCAGCTTTGATGAAAAATTTTTATGCGAAGGATAAATCTATGCGTGCGGTTTAAGCAAACGATCATTGGCCAAGCCGGCGTGATTTTCAGTTGAAATTTGGACGACGTTCGGTGCGGAGATTTGCCCGTTCCAACAATCTTCCTGGATCCGCCGTGCGTTTTCACCGCGGATCCCTGGATATCGGTTTGCACGGCAAACAGCGTTCCGCTCGCGATTTCAGCACACTTTTTGCCGCGGTCGACGCGGAAGTAAAAGTCAGCGCGGCTCTCCCGTGTCTTCCATGCGTGTCAGCCTCGAAGATTTTTCTATAACCGTGTAGCAAAGTGTCTAAACTGAACGCGCGCGTTTCGCGTCGCTTTGTCTCGCTCGGTGGGACGTCGCGAGTAAATCGAATCTGTCCGTATAAAAAAAACACGCGCGCACGATAAGCGAAAAACAGTAAATGTCACAAGTAACGTGTCGCGAATGGGCGTATTCAATGGGGGATGCATAGTCGATAGATCTGGAAAATTAAAAATAAATTCTGAAAAGAAATGTGCATTTCGCGCGAGATAAAACGAGAAACTGCAGGCTGCGTTTGAAATACGTCGGTATTTGAGAGTCGACATTTTTAGCATTTCTTGTAAGAGCGATTTTTATTGCGTGAATGATTATTTTGATTTTTTTCCGTGGCAGGAAATTTTTTTCAGATCCAGTGGACAACTATTTACCAGATCAAGTCAGAAGATAAGCGATCATGGTAAGAATAATTCCATTCTATAACGTTTTCTCATTTTATATTTTAAATAGGCTCACATAAAGAAGTTGTATAATGCAACTTTTAGTATTTCTTCTACAATTCCGATCGATAGCTTTTAATTTATGAGAAAAATTTAATTTAAAACGAAATTTCAGTTTCGGAAGAACTGAACTGCGAATTCATCTGCTGAAAACCACCAATAAAACAAAATTTCGTTTATAAATATCGTCTTTCAATGTTTAAAGAAATGACTATATTTCTAATAATATCATATTGAGATTGCTTTCAATATAAATAAAAAAAAAACCCACTTTGTTTCATGTCTCTATCATAAACAGAACAAAAGTTATTGAATTTTGTCCAAGAAACGGGCATTCCGGCGCACTGTGAGTCGCGGAGACTGTTTCGAGCGAAGTGACTCGAGAAAAGCAGCATGTGTTACGGCGGACATTTTGCGAAAACATATGAAACGCTTCACGCAACGAACATGTAAAAATCGGGGACGCGGATCGATGGAGGGAAATAGTACAAGTCGCTTCGGTGATGGACGTCGACGAAATTAGAATCGTTCGCGGTCATAAAGCTCTCTTTCGCACTTTGATCGAGCCCAACATCGCCGGAGACTAATAAACAATCTACAGTTGAAAGACGCGTTATTTCCGAATCGATGTATGTAGAATGATCGGGAACAGAAGATACTAGATCGCGGCGATCTTCGAAGAGACGGTGAAATAATATTTGAAAGTGTGTCATTCGATCGTTTTACAGTTTCGTGGACGCGAGAGCCCGAAACCGAGAACCGTTTAACATTCAGCCGGTATTTGATCGAATGGTATAAAAGCTTTACACAGAATTTCAAAATAACTTTTTGTTTTTCGACACGGGCCCATACATGCCGGGAATACATAAAATTCCGTGATGTAAAAACGCATCGCATAAATTTGCAATTTCCAAAGGAGACAAGCGAAATAGATACCTGAGACTCTTTTTATAGGAGACTCGATCGTACACTCCCATCCATAAGTCGCCGGGGAACACGTTTCGCTCGCTTGCGCACGGATTTTAAACAAATTCTATTCGCTTTTATGAGATCGTCGACGAGTAAAATGTCCACAATGGGGAAAATTATTATTTTGATCGACGCGTTGCCATCTCTTTCATCGAATAAAACGTCATCGCAAAATGCATTTCAAATTGCTTTCTCCATTGTTTGCTCCACGTTAAACACGTTGCGTATGAATTTTGTTACGGACGTCAAATTTTCAGAGAATTTTCGAAGTCGTCGCGTCTGCCAGCCTTTGAAACATTTTATTACTACATATTTTCACAGGCGGCCATGTTTAACGACGCGCGGCTCAAACAATGTCGAACATAAAATAAAAACGTTTTGCATTGATCGTGGGAAGATGTTGTATCACTACTTTTAATATAACAAAGTCGTTAAGGGATGAAATCAATTTTTATGTTGGTCCTGCATTCCACAATTAATGCAAAACATTTTTATTTTGCATACAGATCCGCAGTCTCGCATAGAGCCAACATATTTGAAATTGATTGAGTCGCACGTTGTCAAACATGGCTGCCTATTAAGATAGTAATAAAAGTCTTCAAAGAAAAACTGTGTTTATAAAAAATGCTTAAACGTCCGCAGTCTAGTGATAACAAATCCGTAAAATGGTGTTCAAATTCCAGTATAAAAAAAAAAGGAGAATTGTAAGAGCCGAAGAAGCGACACTCTAACCAGCTTTCAACATGGAAGAGGAGCACTCGACTGAAAGGCTCGCGAGTCCCGGCGAAAATCAAACCGATTCCGCGCACGGTTTTTAGCAGAAGCGGTGCTCGATGCCGTGACCGATAACGAACCGTAACCGAAACCGGGGCCCGGAGTAAAAGTACACCACGCGTCGCCAATTCCACTGATTTTATTAACGATCCGTCGTTCCGCCGATTTAAACTTCGGCCGTTTGGTTCGTTCGGCCGGAAACACGCTCGCGCTTTTTCCGGCGATCGCGAGCAGATCGACGACGCTGGGAAACAGAATGCCGGGGGTACGGGAACGGGGAGAAGAGATCCCGGCAAGAAACACCGTCGACAAGAGTTGCCGAAACTCGATCGTTAAATCATGCCCGGCTGGCTGTGTTTTTAATCTCGCGGATGCCTTTTTGCCGGACGATCCGAGGGGGCGGGCAAGATAACCCCCGTGGATTTTTCCAGCTCGTCGCCACTTCAATGGACCATGCCGCGTCCGTAAACGAGACTTTAAAGCACGATGAAAGTTTTATCGCGGAAATACCGTGAGCTGCAGCTTGCAACTTCTTTTTCGGGGGCTGAACATTTTACGACGACAGAGGTCGCGCACGGTTCTCGGCTCACCTTCCACGGAAATGTCACTCGCACACCCCCGCACCCAATGGCTCACCATTTTCTGATTGTTCTAGCTGGAAAGTCCAGATAGCCGAGATTATTTAAAATAAATATTGAGACGACGCGACGCGACGACGATCAGTTCCTTTGCAGTCGTTCGGACGCTGTTTGCCACCGCTTCGTCTTGCCCAGACGAGGATGACGTGGTTTTCATCGGATTCGTATGTTTGTATTCCTAGATTTTTATTAATGATCAATACACGGCGGATCTTTATGCGAAATAATCATTTTGTACCTGATCTGCAACAAACTGGAGCGAAATAGAAATTGATTTTCTTTCTTAACACTTTGGACTCGAAGCAATTTTCATTCGAAAATCTTCATTTCGACATTTCTTTCAACCCAGATCATGTTCATTCTATGTAATCTTTTTTACATCGTTGAGTTTTTTATAATTTATATGTTAACTTTAGTGAAAGATGGTTCTGAGGTGAGTGCCGTGGGGTCTGACACAGTCCTCTCACCAAAAGGCACCCTGCCTTCCCCACTCCGTGGCCAGATCCTTTTCGAACAAAGTCTCACTCATTACAACCTCATAACATGACCTTCCCGAACAATAGCTGAATAGACCAAAGTGCCCACCTGCTATCGCCCGACGATGGTTCTGTTTATTTTCACGCCATCTTATTCAAGGTGGTACTCACGTACCACCAGGTATATACCATAAATCTTTACAATATTAGGGGTCGCCTCTACATCAGCCTTTGACTCGATTTAACACGTAGACGCTGACATATCGAATGCAGACGAATTTAATAATACTAAAACTGCTTTGAATAATGGCATGGCAATTTTTACTGGCGCCTCAGGGTCACCATTCGAGCGCAAAGGGTTAATATGTTTAATAGGCTGAAGATAATACAAGGGTATTTTTAAATTCATCTAATTTCTTCACTGTTTTAAATCGCATCTACATATTCAGAAACCCACTGTCTACAGTTTGTAAAATAAAATATAATCGCATAAAACTCCGGAATCCCGTTTTTAAGGTTTCGCGAATGTTTCCCTTGCGCAGAGACACCGGGGCGGAAATGTTCGGACGAAAGCTCGCGGTTAACTATGCAATACCTAATGGTAAAGGGAATCGTTGAAACGATGGTTCTTGAATATCGTAAACAGTGGTGCCGGATACATGTATCCGAGGAACCAGAGAACGAGATTGCCTCATTTTCCGTGCAATCAGTCCGCGATAGCGTCATAAACAAACGATAAAATCAACATGAAAAATGCATGCACTTATTCACCGGTGTTCCGCGAGAAGAGGGAACGCTTGTTTACGTAACGGTCGTGGTAATTTCGATGATACGCTTCCACGTCGTCAGACTCGAGAAAAACAGGAGCGCGCTCTTCTGACGCACTTCAGCGAGAAATCGAACGAGCAAAGAAATACGTTTGCTCTCGTAGGCTCCTTTTCTATCGGTAACACCTTGATTCACGACCGCCATTCAAATTCGCGGTTACATCGCCGACGGAATATTTTCTCGGCATCTGAAATCTGTGGTTGTAAAAAAAAAAAACGCCGCATGTCACAAATTTTTACTTTGGAAATACGTTTTTTTTTTCAATTATTTATTTAAGGTCGCATCAACATCTAGGTCATTAGCGACCACAAGAATTGTGACATGTGAAATACAAATTTAGATTCTTAAAATTAGAATTAATTACAAGTACATTGTGGAAAAATCAATTAGTAACAATTATACATATATAATGAATACATAGTGTGGTACAAATTAATGGATTTTAGAAATGTTATGACATGGTTGATATTCTTATCATCATTAAGGCATTCACTTAAATTGTTAGGTATAGCAAATCTACGTCTTTGGAAGGTGAAAAGGGGACAGTGCAATATAAGATGTTCAATCGAAAGTATAGTATTACATCGAGTACACATGGGAGGGGGATCTTTCAAAATTCTATATAAGTGAGTTAGGTTAGTATGTCCTATACGAAGTCGTGTGAGAACTACCTGATCTCTTCTGTTAGTAACTTGGGGACAATCATTATTTAAGAGGTCACTTTGGAAATACTGCCATTTAAAATTTTCGCCGCTAATTCTGAACATAGGGCATCGGCTAGATTGCATTATTTTGTTTAGCCTTTCTGGTGAATACGTGAATCCTATACTAATGATAAATTGTGACATGTGACGTTTTCCCTTAAAACCACAGATATAATTAATAATAATAATAAACACAGATATAATCGTTTCGAATTTGTTTCCATGACATTTTTCTGGTACGTACATAAATCCTATACTCTACAGCTCAATAAATGCGTAAACTCAAATTTTTTGAGACTGTGACATGCGGCGTTTTCCCTTACAACCCCAGACATAATCGTTCCGAACTCGTTTCCATGACTTTTTTCTGGTAAATACATAAATCCTATACTCCACAGCTCAGCTAATGCGTGAACTCAAAATTTTGGAAATTATCACATGCAACGTTTCCCTGACAACCACAGGAAAATCTTCTGCAGACAGGACTGATGAAACAATCAAAAAGAAAATGTAACACGACTGGACACAAAAATCAGAGAAAACGTCTCCGAGATACGATCGTTGAAAGGATTCCAATTTTCTAGCACGAAATCTTTTTAAACGATGCATCGTTAGAACAATGAACAGGATTATTCCTCCAAAAAATAGCAGCGACGAACGTGTTAGAGTTGCGAGAAGGATAGCATCATAAATCAATGGAGTTCGCGGAGAGAAATCGCATAGAGGGTGGTTCGTGGAGGAGGTTAAGTGTATGGGATGCGTGGTTGGAATAACGAGCAGGACTATTTCCAAAAAAAAAAAAGAGTGGCAGCGCCGAATGTGTTCGAGGGGCACGTGGTGGAAAGCCGCATAAATCAATGGAGTTCATTGAGAAAACGCGTGGAGGGTGGTTCGAGCGAGGGGGTAAGTGTCTCCGGTGTAAAGAAGAAAAGCGGGGAGCCGGTGCAATCGCTTGCGGGTTCGAAAGGTCAAGTTCAAGCTGGCAGGAGATGCCATCTACAGCCACGAATAGAAACGGCTGCGGGAAACGGGGATAGGCGATAGGGAATAGATAGTGGGGAGGCCGGGCATTCCTGACTACTCTTCTTCTCTCTATAGCCAGGCGAGTACAAAAATAAAATGGCACCGTGCCAATGCACGTGTGCACCGACAGAGATTCACGATTTTCGCGAAGATCACCTCGAGAGCCTGGGATCCCTCTCCCACTCCCTGTTCAACGAATCTCGTGTCCCTCTGTTTCTCTCTCTCTCTCTCTATATATGTGTGGCCTCTAACAGAACTGACCGATAGGACAGATCGATGAAAACAAAGATACGGACTGCAAGAGATGGATACGGCGCGATAATCGACGGCGGCCGTTTATTTTCCCTGGGCTACTTGTTGAAATGGCGAGAGCGTGCGCGCCAGCACGGTAAAGTCGCGATTTGTTTCTCGTCGTCGGTTCTGAACAGGGACAGAGATCGTGTAGGGACCAGAGGTGGGCATTATTTGGCAAAAAATTATTTGAAATACTATTTAATATTTTAGATTTTATTTTGCCTAAAGAAAATCGTATTTTATTCGAACAATCTGAACCTAGAAATAAAATATTTCTATTTGAACAATCTGAACCTCGAAATAAAATACTTCTATTTGAACAATCTGAACCTCAGAATCAAATATTTCCGTTTTAACAATTTCATCCACAAAATAAAATATTTCTATTCTAATCATCTGAAACACAAAATAGAATATTTTATTTTTTGCGTCGTTGTACCCAATACTTTCAGAAATCGCGTTACTTATTTAATATTTCTTACTTTAGCAATAATTTAAAGAGGAAATGGTACTTAATATAAGAAACTATTATATATCGTCTGCCACATTTTCGTTTTATTTTTTTGTTTGACTGCTGCTATTCGCATACAACAAGGTGCAGCGTTCCAAATTGGAATGTGTTAGGGTGCTCCTTCGAGGACACAGAAACAGTCCAGCAAAGCTAAAACGCCTCTCAACTGGGGCAGAGGACGGAATAGCTGTGTTGTATTTTAAAAATAACGTTCTCATGTATTTGTACTTTGCAATACTTAAAAAGCAATACGTGTATCACTATCATACATATTTTACGTATTGCAAAGTGATTACGTAAGCAATTCGTGTATCGCTATCGCTCAAATATTGAAATAATTCTAATTCTGCAATGTTTGTATGACTGATATCATTTGTTTCTTCTTCCATAAAGGAAAAAAAAGTCATCTACTTCTTTGTTTTGTGAAAATAATTGAGGTCGTGACTCTGAATCTGGATTTGCTATCTGTTTCAAAGCATTCAATACGGTTTCTTAGGTAAAAGAGTACGTTTTTCTTCATTTAAGTCTTTCGGAATCCATCGTAATTCCCATTTTGGATGGCTAACAGTAGCAATTATATAGTCGCTTGAGTGTTCAGAAGAATCGAATAAATCACGAAATCGAGATTTTAAACTCGATAGTAAATGAAATTTCAAAGGTTCGCAACATCTTTTGAATCTGATCAATATTTAAAATTTGAAATTGAAAATAAAGACAAGGTCCAAATATGTTCAATATTCTTAAGAACGTGGTAAAATACTATTTTCCCCAGCTCTGGTAGGGACACTATTTCCAAAGGATGCCGAACGTAGAAAACGACAGCATACAAACACGGATCGCGCGGCCGAAGCATATCGGTGAGATAATACTCACTTAAAATGACACGAAACACGATACAATTTGGCCCATATTTACTGTACATGTAAAGCATAACTTAATTTATTTACGAGGGGGAAGTGGTGGGGATGAAAAAGTAACATCATCATTATAGACGAAAGTCAAAGCATTCGAAGGAATACTGTGCCTCTACCTTTTGCTCTTGGCGATGATGATGGTTCCCGTGGCTGCTGCTGATGCCCATTATCAGGCACCGAGTTCGAAAATCAATATTTGCCCAGGACGCTCGTCATAAGTAACGGTCAATTAACCACCGTAAACAATTAGAGGGCGAGGAAGCGGTAATCGGAGCCATCCCGTCGAGGGAGGCGCAAATTTACAGCCAAGATGCTGAGGATCGATCCGAAGGGGCCATCGGGAGCATCGCGAGATTCGTTTGCTGAAATTTAGTATTGGCCGACTCGTTCGCCTCGGTGTTCTCTCATTAGCCGGCTATCTGCCGATCAAATTTACGGGTGTGCCTGCTGAACACCGCGGACCGATGGGAAAGGGTTGATCTTGGACGAGCGATGGGAGGGATGGGAGTAAGTGTACAGGGTGAGACACATTTTCTATGTCAATTGTGAGAAGCAGTTTTGTATTTCACTGGAATAGGTCTATTTCCAATCTGGCTGTCGGAAGCGTCATCCATTCTCTGAATTTCTGACTGACAACTTGAGACGATAGGCGTTTGCGTTAGGTCTAAAAGAAGATCGGTCTCTCGGAAACGCTTTCACGAAAATATTTCGAGAAAATGATGAAAAAGGTCTGTCGGAATTATGACTGGTCAATGTTTAGTCCTCTAGCACAATCTGTCTTTAGTTGCTGTTCTCCCATTTCTCTACGCTCGGCAGGTAGCAATAAACCTATCACAATATGTAATGCACGTTATAATGAATGGCCTGTGGACATCGTGCGTTAACGGTGAACAAGAGAATTAATGAGATCTCTAAATCCATCTGCATTAACTTCCAGATGAAGGATGACCTGGAACGAATGTAGAATTACTTCGAGCCACAATAGAATTTCTGCTGAAGAGAAAGCGGATTAATTCGGCGAGATAGATTAATGCTCGAGCACGGAACGTACTTTACTACAATAAACACGATTCTAGTTTCCGTTACATTAAAAGTCACTAATTCACATTACAGCATGAAACTGAGAAAGAACGTCCTCTTCGATTTTCGCAGATATGTTTGTAAAGAGAACATACTCTCTTTTTGTTTGCGCGCTTGGTATGCTCCGCGCGCGCTTCTATGTCACCTGCTAGATGTCTCGTCGATGATTTAAATGGATCAACAGTTAGCCAGTGAAAGAGAGAGACATAGAAGATTCATAAGTGAGAGCACGTGCCAAGATTAATTGTTACAAACAAAATAGTTGACGGAAGCAGAACTGTGAAGGAGAGTCGAATAATAAACCTTAATTTCTCTAATTTACAGGTAACTTGTAAATTTTGTATATACATTGTAAATAGTAATACCGGTTATAATAAAAAAAACTCTTATTTACAGAGAAACTAATATGGTTTATTTATTCTCAATCTGTGAGACAAAAGATATTATATGTCTATCGAGACAATTTATCTGTCTGTTCTAAAACAATTTGTCTGTTTAGGTGTAATTTTTTAAAAAATGCCTGAAAAATTCGATAGATATGTTGTCTTGTTAAGTATACCTAAGGAGATAAATTGTTTCAGAACAACAGAAAAATTCGCGTCTCGATAAACACATCTGCGAAAATCGAAGAGGACGTTCTTCAGCAAGCCGAGTAGCAGTTGCAGCGGACAATGGCCGCCCTCTTCTCGAAAGTAAAACGAATGGAGCACTTAGGGGCCAGAAAACTAAGAGCCAGAGCGAGGGGAAAATATTCGCGGGTTCGCCGATCATTCGATCGCCAATTACAATGCACGTCGAGGCGCGGCCCGGCCCGGCCCGGGCTTCTTTTCCCAGGGTTTAATTTATCTTGGGCGAAGTACACCGGAACAAGAAGTTTCGTCAGCGGGAATCCTTTTTCCCGGCCGGAATCTCGGGCTAGAGGTAGGGTAAGGTTCTCGGCATCGTCGAAACAATGCAGTAAAACGCGGAATGGAAAAGGTCGGTGGGTCCTTTAGGTGCTTTCCTAAATCGTATCGAAGTAGATCCTCGGCATTCAAGAAGGTGGCTGCGCCCGTTTCTTCCCTTTTCTTCGTTGGGTTGTATGGCCGCTCGTATCTTGGAAAGGTTGCGTTCAATAGGTCGTGCCAACTGGTACCCGAGGAGGAGCCGTCGTCGTCGACGTCTTCCTCTTCGTCTTCGACCCGGGAGGAGAAGTTGTTCGCGATGTGGCACGACGCGCCTCGCCGTTTCGTGACGGTTCTCCTACCATACTCCGCGACAAAAAGGATGCCGCATTGTATGGATATCGTGTTTTCTAACCTTTCAAGTCACACGGCAGCGGATAAGGCTTTCTGTGGAAGGATATGATTCGAGCGGAGTTCTTTTATAATTAATGGACACAGCCTAGCGAAATGGATAGCTTTAAACTAAACTTTACTGGCAATGAAAACGGCGAATAACAAACCTACACCAGGTATATCCTGCCTAAACGTGCAACACACATCCTATTTATTTCGACTGGTGACGCATACTATTAGGTTGGATAGAAAGTTCTTGCGGTTTTCAAATGCAAAACCGTAAGAACTTTCTTTCCGACCTAATATTATACATTACTAGACTGCGGATGTTTATGCAATTTTCAATTTATATAGAGAAATTTTAAGAAACTGGTGCCGAATAAGATCCTATTTTCATTGGTAATAACTAGACTGCGGATCTTTATGCAAAATAAAAATTGTCTACGTCGATTGCAAGGAATAGAAACTAAAGTGAACGTAATTTCTTCCCTTAAGGATTTGATTAATAATAATATAGATTGTCCCTCACTCCTAAGGCAAATCAATTCCTATGTACCTGAACGTGTTTTGAGAACGAGAGCAGGATTTCAAACAATGAAATCCAAATCCTCATATGGAATAATAAATCCATTAAATCGCATTATTGCTTGCTCTAACAGCTTTTATAACAATATCGATTTTTTTAATGGCACGTTACAGGCATTCAAAACAAAATTGCGCAATACTATTTGTTAATCTTACCTGTACTTGTTTAGTTTCGCGCGGTCCATTTTTATGTAAATTTTAATTAAGACTTAGGTTAAGACTTTTTTTGTTATTTTTTTTTGTCATGTCTTCTTCTGTTTATATCATTTATACTGTAAAAACTGTATACATTTGTATAAAAGGACCTCGGTCCGTATATATAATAATAATAATAATAATAATAATAATTAGAGGAGAAATCATATATAGACATCTTCAATTTTCAAAATTTTCCAACAACTTTGAATTTCACCTACTCAATTTTCATATAGATGCATAAAGATCAGTCTATTCATTGGTAACAACTAGACTGCGGATCTTCATGCAAAATATAAAATTTCTACATCAGTTGCAAGAAATAGGGGCCACCTAGAAATGTTTTTCCTCTTCTAATTATCATATACGGTTGAAACTAATACACCGATGTCCTTAAATCTTTTTAATATGTTCGCTGCTTCAAATTGTACGTACCCATTTTTGTCATAAATGCATAAAATCCGCAGTGTCTAGTAATAAGACTGAGAAGTAATGTTATTCGTGAGAATCTACAACAATTATAATGCTATCTTTTTGTAGAGGATTGTGTCCACGTGATCCTTGTACTGCCTATGGATTTCTTTTCCGATTCTCTGACTCCTTTCTTTCCATCTTCCGCTCGTCTGCTCCGTTTTTCACGATCTCTCGCCTCGCCAATTCTCCTCCCAGCAGCGGAACGCCGCGAGCAGGATTCCCAAATCCTTCGAACCCAGTGCCGTGTCACATCTATTTTAAAGTCAACCTCGCCTCTCCGCCAACGAACAGCCGACAGCGCCACACGGCGCTTCTCTTTCTTTCTCCGTCTACCACGTTTTCCGGTTCTATCTCTTTCTCTCTCGCTCTTGACTGCTCTCTCCCTCTCTGTCCCCTTTCCGATAAATAAATTTTTTCGTTATCTTCCGAGCAACGGAGAGAAACCCGACCGGAAAATACGGCCGCGAGCAATTTTCCCCGGTTGATCGATACTCTCGCTTCTACCCCCTGCCACCCAGCTTCGTTTGATCGTTTGGATGGGTGACAGAGTTACCTGGGTAGTTAGCCTACTTATTATTGGGTCGCACTGATCCTGCCGCTTTTATTATGACCTTTTATCTGCGAGTGTCTGTTTGTACGAAGCTCCTGTTCACTTTGCGGTCTGACCCAACTGTAAATGTTATTACTTAGACTGAACTTTATGCATTGATGGCTTCTGGAAATGTTCAAAAAATACTAGAATATCAAATTCGATAGAATTGAGTACGATTTTTATTGATTTCGTATCTACGAAGGCTATTACCACTGGAGATTCAATTTTATTTGATACCACTTTTTTGAAATTCGCATACAAAAATTAAGAACTGCATAAAAATCCGCGGTCTTTTAATGTTTCCAGGTTCTAAACATTTTCGAGAAATGCTAGAATATGAAATTCCACAGAATTTAATACGACTTTTATCCATTTCACTGAAGATCAGATTCTATTTGATCCGGATGTCTTAAAATTTTCCAACAAAAATTGAAAATTGCGGAAACATTCGCAGTCTAGTTATCGCTAGATATAAATTAACAAACACTTTTATTCCGTATCAAGATCTTCAAAACTAAATAGCATTTTTACTTCGTTTTGCCGCAACGAATTTTCCAAGTAACGAACAAAAGTGTTTCTCATCATTCAGCGCTTAATTCGAATGTTTTGCAGACCCGTGAAGGACTTCGATCGATATGCAACGCTATCATTCCACTGACCATGATATCAATTTAATTCGCAGCGCGACGAGCCCCGTCCACTAGTAAGATAACACACTCACTCCAGTATTTAAATGGCAAACAAAAACTGTGCCAACGATCGCGCGAATGCCATTTATCATTTTAGCCGCGTTATCGTACAGCCGGAGATTAGGCACGTTGCACGATCGATTCATTATCTTCGCCCATTTTTTATCTCGTTTACTCGAGAGAGTCACGGATGACGACGCGAGCCCAACTTCTGTCCAACGTTCATCGAGCCAGTTCAAAAACCTCTAGAATCTACGGAGTGAGTCACGCGAACGCTACTTGCGACTAAACTTTCCACAACGCTCCAATAATTCTTGCCGCGTGCTGTTGAGCAACGTGTGGGCACACTGGCAAGAATCATTCCTGCGTTACATACAGCTGTGCTCTTAACCCTTTGCACGGAGCTATTTTTTCTGGAAAATTAAATGTTTCTTCCGATCTAGAATAAATCCATTCTTTAGACTCGAAGTTGATGTAACGCCTCGTACAATGCTTAAGGGGGTAATCTCGTTTCCAGGATTGCAAGAGTGCTTTCTCATTTCTCAATCATGCAAAAATGGGGGTTTTCAGTAGCCAAAAGCGCTAGATGAAAGATCAATCTTGGGACCAATCGCTCCCAAATTTCCTATTTTTACGTTTACGAAGCATAACTTACATTATTCGGTAACATGTAGCTGTCGCAGCTTTATGAAAACAGCTAAAAATTTCCTATTACGCCTCGTAAACGTAAAAGTAGGAAATTTGGGAGCGACTGCGGTTTAGATTGATCTTTCATCTAGCGTTTTTGACTACTGAAACACCCCATTGCATCCTGGAAACGAGTCCACCCCTTAAATGTGTAGTAATCGATTAGATACCAACTATCATATTTCGATACCAATTATTTAATAATCTAAACAATATTGTGAATAATGGTATAGAGCAATTTTTAGTGACGACTCTAAGCCTCCACTCGAGTGCTGGAGTGAAGTAGCTGTTATTCTCCACTGATTACAATTATGAAGACAGGGAATTTTCATCTGGCATGAAAATCCGCAGTTCATCGATCAGAAAGCGACACGCACCGATGAGAAAGCGAGCGAGAAGAGAACGAAAACGAGCATGATAAAAATTCGTCGAGTGTCTCCCGTCGTGGCAGACTGTTAAGCATCGGGTAGCAACCCCGAAATCCGTGATCCTCGTCTGGCGATCCAGTGGATGGTGCCATCTCCGCGTCAAGAAACTCGAGCACGCGAGAAAATCCCGGTCCGGCGAGTAAAAAGATACCCGGGGAATCCTGGCGGAACTTATCAGGGATGGGATTATGAGCGATGATTCAGGGCAGCAGGCTGGTCCGTTAACGGGCAAGAGCCGGGGTCGTCTCCGCCGCTAATAAAACTCTCGGGGTACGACCAGGGACAGCGGGGTTGGGGCCAGGTATTAACGTTTCTGGCCGCGAGATCGAATCTCTTTCACAGGTCAGCAGCCAATTCGAAGCTAAGTGGATATGCTCACCCCGAGAATATCCGGGCGGAGGCGCTGTCTGCCTCCCTGCTAGCCAGCTAGCTAGCCTGTTCGGCTTGCCTCTGCCCCCGTACGATCGAATCACACGGCGGGTGGCTCGTTTTTTACCGGGCACCAGGGCTCGAATCGCGCCAATTCGAATACTCCGGATCGGGCCGAGTCAGCGAAAGCTTGCGCAATACCTGACCTATTGTGCTCGTTAGGGACATTCGGGTCCGACCTATTGGATAAGGCTTCTTCCTCCTTCCTTCCACCGTCCGCTCGCACACACTCGCACCCGATCCGCATCACGCTTCCTCCCGCCTTTGCTCGACGACTTATCCTCTCTTCCCTAGTTCCAACCACCCCTCCCCCTTCCCCAAGCCATCTTGTCCTTATCATCCAGCTTCTTCCTTCCGTCCAGCTCGCCCTGACCTCCCTCGAGCCTCATGCTAGCTGCTGAACGACGACGAAACGACCTCCGCGCGTCGTCTCTCTCCTCAAGAGTATTCTGCCGATCTAAGTAAAGACGCACCGATTGTTTAGAAAATTGAACTCGTCTGTTCGAGCGTGGACTAATCGTTTTCACATTAAATTTATTATTTTATTTTGCGCCGAAAGTTCTCGCGAACTTCAGAATTCGTTTTTCAACGAGCGACGGGGGTTGTTTTTACACCGTGAACGTGAATAATTACTGGCCAAAGAGATTCCTGGTAAACATGCTATGAAACAGCTCCCAGAGAAATTGGACAAAAAACCGAAAAGAAAAAACAAACTCGGAGGTACCAGGTTTTCGCATACACTCGCACGCGAACCACACCACGCTTTCGTCCCGCCATCGTTCGACGACTTATCCTCTCTTCCCTACTTCCAACAACCCCCTCCGTTCCCCAAGCCATCTTGTCCTTATCATCCTGCTTCTTCCTTCCGTCCAGCTCGCCCTGACCTCCCTCGAGCCTCCTGCCAGCCTTCCGGACGACAACGAGACGACCTCCGCGCGTCGTCCTCAGGGGTATTCTCCCGATCGCCGAGAGGAATTGAACCTTCAGGAAGGAAACCCTCCGTGCGCGCGCGTGTGTGTGTGTCTTTCTGAAACCCACGCCATCCTCCACACCGGAGCACTTCTCCTCGTTCCCATCATCCGTCTCAACGAGAAACGACCAGCTTCTCCTAATTCTATGGGCCAGCTCACGGACACACCAGGCGGACGACCAGGATTTAGAGCCGAGGTGCACTTCGGGGATTCTCCAGAACCTAGCCCCAAAGACACAGGCCCAGTTCCTAAGTCCTTAACGATCCACCGCTATTACACCAGCTATTTTTTTTATAAAAAGATTTTTATTTGCTAATTATACAGGGTCAGCCATCGTGAGTAGAGATTACCCTGTTAATAGCATGTCGTTCCTTGTGTTCTAGATCTTCACCGAAAAAAAGAACTTCCGGCGGTAGACTCGTTTCCAGGATTGCAAGGACGCGGATTCGCCTTCTCATTTCTCGATAATACGAACAGGGGATTTTTCAGTAGTCGAAAACGCTAGATAAAAGATCGATCTAGGGAGCTATCTTCCTCAAAAGTCCTATTTTTTTCGGTTACGAAGCGTAATTTGCATTATTCGGCTATTTTCATAGCTACATGTGCAGTTGTATGCTTCCGAATAATGCAAATTGCGCCTCGTAAACGATAAAATAAATTTTTTAGAAATACCACGTTTTTAAAACGGTTTAAAACGTTCTTAAAAGGTAGAAAATAATTTTTCCTAGCCCCATACAGATTCCTAACACCGTACAGATAGTCCTGAAAATTTGTGATCGTGAATTTTGAATACCTATGAAAATACTTGTAAGATTTAAAACGTAAAACGTGGGGCGACAGTTCTGAGCTATGTTTAAAATTTCAAGTCTCTAGCTCATCGAGAAGTTAGTTTAAAATCAATTGCAAAATTTGTACCGTATAGACAGACAGAAAGACAAGAAAGCAAGCTAATAACAACGTAGTAAAATAGGATTTTTGGGGGAGATAGAGTCCTAGATCGATCTTTCATCTAGCTCTTTTGACTATTTAAAATCCCCGTGTTTGTATTATCGAGAAATGTGAAATGAGAAATGAATCCAATCCTGGAAAAAGCAGTCTACCCCGTTAAACTCCAGGCAATGGAAAGAAAGCGGCCCTTGGCGGGATCCTGAGGGCACATCGATTAATGAAGGACTCTGGAGTCTCTGGCAGGTCTTTAAGTGAAAAATATTTCGGAACAATGAGATACAAAATTCTGCTAGATCCATTTATTTACTGTATCTTCTCGCTTTCATCGACTGTTCGATGTGTACGGACTTCCGATCGCCGAGAAATGCACTCCCGTGCGCCGTATTATGCAAATAAAAGAAAACGTAACCCACGGCTAGCACAGTTGAATTTAAACATAAGTATTTCCCTATTTAGATACGCTCGTCACCGCGCTTATTCTTTACCGACTCTAAAAGTGCTCCTCGATAGCTCCGATACATTCTATATTCTGGTGCATCGGGGATGGAATCGCGTGCACAAAGTGCGCTCGCGGTTTCAAACGCATCGCCGCCGTGTAAGGAGGAAAAGCGACGGGGAGGGGAAAAATAGGCAGAGAGAACGCGAGATACATAGACGGAGAGTGAAAGCAGAAAAAATATTTTTCCCCGAGAGCGATTCATCATACGGCAGGCAGCAGCGCCGCGCGGACTCCCTGAAAATAACTGATACGGTTTTTCCGTGTAGTAACCGCCCGGTTACATGACCGCCGCTTTTGTTTCCCCGTTATTTCCTTCCATCCTCTGTTTCAACCCTTTGCCCGAACCAGGATTTTTATATATTGCCGGCGACATCATTCTTTTCTTCCTTTTTTTGCTCTCCCTTTTTTCTCTGTCTCTCTCTCTCTCTCTCCTGACTGTCGCTGTCCCGCTCTCTTCCTCTGTTTCGAGAAATACACTGCGTTCGAATACAACGACGGTGGATTACTTTTTTTCGCGGACTGTTTCGAACCCGGCCAACGAAATTTTTCTCGGCCACGGGCGAAATATTTCTGCGTTCCCAGCAACGTGCCCGGGCTGTTCCCGTGTTCCCTGCGTTTCCCGTTGCTGCGCCGAGATAGAAAGTTGCCACCGCGGCTGCATTTTTTAAACGTCACGATATTTTCCGAGAACCGCGCGGCCCGCTGCCTTTTATGCTCGGAAAAGTGAAAAATGCCAGGCATCGTGCCGGATGGGGGAATTACACGCGAATGCGAGAGAGCGATTCGATGCTGCCTCTTTTTTTTTTGTTTTTCTTTTTAATGTTGTTGCGATTTTTTGGGGTTTACGCGATGCGGGAATTTTGTTTATCGCCCGGAGATACAGTAGAGCCACTTTTTGAAATTTATCGTCCTATGATTAATAATGAATGTAACTAGACAGCGGATTTTATGCATTTATAACAAAAAAGAGTAGGCGTGATTTAAAAGAATTAAAAACAGTGGACAAATTTGAAAATACTGTTATATTCTTCTCAACCCATTGAACGTATTCAGAGGGAAAATAAATTTCTATGTCGATCCAGTTGGTTGCACTTTAGGTAGACAATTTTTATTTTGCATAAAATAATGATTCCCGGTTTCTACGTTCAGGTATTTTCTGTTTGTACTCTGTGTACCTTAAAAGTATTCTCCCCGCGAAAACTATCTTATTACACCTCTAGCGGATGCTTTAAACATTTTCAGAGAGACTCCCAGCGAAAAAGGAAAACGAATCAGAAGAGAGAGCTACAGGTTAGAGCACGGAAAATAGAGAAACGCGACTCTCTCGCCGAGCTCGACAGACGAGACGGACAGAGAAGAAGTCGGAAGCAGATTAAAGTCACAGTAAAGTATAAAATCGTCGTTCGGACAATTCTTAACGCTACCGCATAAAACTATTTGAATCTCTAAACTTCTATATTAAAATAAAATACATTGAATCGGCAGCAAACAGCGGACTGCGTTTCAAATATTTGTTCGCACAGCTTTCGCTCGATTTTACAAAAATTTGCTCGGAACTGTGCACGCTCCAGGTTTATTTCAAACAGACTCCTAAAAAATGGTTGTTGATTTTGTAATCATTTTCGTAGCAGAACAACGAATCTGTAAAAAAAATATGGACGAAAAGTTCTGTTTAAAGTTCGCTTTAAATTTCAATTTGGTCGTTAAAAACCATGACTGTTCAAACATTTTTCAAACTTTGCTGCAAACAGCCTTAACATCGTTCTAAAACTATGGTTCTCGATTTCGCAGCTACCTTTTTCGCGCACAGCGAACATTGTTCAAGGAATTTTTCGTTTCGCTAGTTGCCGGTAAATTCAAAGGGATTAAAAATGCAAGCTACATTTCAAACTCCGCGGAAAAAACGACTTTCGGGCACCGAGGGAATTTTCGTGGCTGCCGGTGGACGTGTTAAAAGTTGCGCAGATTTTTCCTGCATATAAGTAAATGGTATTCCCAGAGTATCGAGAGCGCTGCGAAATACTCCCGGCAAGTATGGATTTAGATATCCCGTTTCCAACCCCCTCGCCGCCGCATGGCGGACGAGTGATAAGAACAGCTGAGGAATTAGCGACAGCGCGATAACGATAACTCTTGCCTCTGTACGACGTAATATAAACGTCAGTGAGAACCAATTACCCCTCGCGGCACCTGCATTTAATATTCAGTTACACACTCGACGCTCCGCGAAAACGGAGACGGGAAATGTTCAATTTTCAATTAATCCGGCAGGTTAATTACGACCGATCCATCAACGTTGCGTTTCGTTCTCACACCTCACGTTTTTCCCACCGCTCTTCATTTTTTCGAATGGCGTCTGACACCGGTTGATTGGTGTTCGAGATCCGCATTTATTCGGTCATTCATTTAGTCAATGGTATCGAGCAACGGACGACGAAGTTTCACCTCGTGGACAACTTTTATTTAGCAGAAAGATGCACCGATTATTGAGAAAATTGTTCGACTAATCGTTCAGACATTATTTTCACCGCGATTATTTTGTTCCCGGAAGTTCCCGCGAACTTCGAAATTCGTGTTTCAACGGGCGAGGGTGGTTGTTCTTACTCCGTGAGCGTGAATAATTACTGGCCAAAGAAATTCCTGGTAAACATGTTAAAAGCTAGAAGCAGAGGCTTCTTCCGAATCAACGAGTCGCTGAACATTAAACAAGACGAAACAGCTCCCGGAGAAATTGGACGAAAAACCAAAGGGAAAAGACAAACTCGAAGGTACCAGGTGTTTTCGAGGAAGTCCGCGCTAGTTTCAAAGGTTCGCAGCAGGTCTTTCCTTTTTCTTTCGTTTATTTTTCTGTAAATTATTCTCTGCTCGCGGGCTGCTCGCGGACTGCAACTAGCATTTCATTCTATTACAAGCGTGTTCAGCTGCGTAACGAGTACGTAAAGGGGAAATTTAGCTCGTTGTGAAACTCGCGAAAAGCCTCGTTGCACTGTATAATCATTTTTGTCCGGGAAATGAAATCGATGCGGCGACTGCATACTAAATTCTGCAGCTTTTAACGTATCACGTTTCCCCCACCTCCTCCTCCTCCTTCTCCCCCTCCCACAACGCTTATAGTTTTCACTATAACTCTCGCAGCACCGCTAGATACCCGGGTATATTCGGTAACGCTATCTTCTTGTCTTTTATTTGAATTATCTGCAATGCTAATTCCGCCGGAGCTCGAACAGCAGAGCATTATTTAGGATGCGATGCTGAATCATTTGGACACCTGCTGCAGTTGGGTAACTCTCCGGAGTAACGCAGGGAACTCGTAATGCCTCGTGAAATGTTCATTTACTGATAAACTTGTGTCAACAATCGGGGAAAGTTCGACAATCGTCGATGATTTGTCGTGTCAGTTTAGTCTTTACTTTACACGTCTGCTTGAAAATCGTCTCCAACCGTTGGTCCATTCTCATAAAAATGTTATTCTTTAACTTGAAAATTAAACGTTCCTTCCGACCTAGAATAATTCTATTCTATATGATGCTTTTCATTTTATGGATCTGACAAGCTGGATGTGATACGTCATATACCACTTAATTTTTTAGTAATTGGTTAGATCCCAGTATACTTAATAATGCAAACAATATTTTGAATAGTGGTACAGCAATTATTAGTGGTAACTCTGAGTCACTCTCATCTGTTCGAGATTGTTCACCCGGAATGAAGATATTAGATAAACTAAATTCGTCAAGGAGTTACGCTGGACTATTAAACACGAGAATGAAATTTCTGGTTCTGTAATAACGTGCTCGTCCAATTAACGTAATGGTCTTTTAACGCGGATATTTTACACGACCGAGGCGAGCTCACGATTCGCATTATCGTTCGAATGACTTCTCGAGAGGAAAACCACGGAGTAACAAAAAGAAGGCGAGACACGATCATCCTCGCGTAGACTTCCGATCTTTCCGCTTAATTTCCGGAGAAACACGCATGAAAACGCTCGTAAGGAAAGCTCGACTCGCTCCGGCGTGTAATCTCCGATCTTACAAGTCGTAATGATTCCCCGCGGGGAGCTCGTTAACCCATAAGTTGGCATGGTCCCCGTATGGGGATCGCGAATATTTTAACACCATTGCTGCTTCTAATTTCCGATTTCCAAGGTAGCGGTACCTAGGAAAATTTAAAAAAATTCTTTTAAACGTGCTCGGAAAATTTCATATAAAAAGTCGTTAAACTAACGAAGTTCTGGCCTGCAATAAACACCTACAAATGCGTTTCCTTAAAGCCAACGCCGTAAAGTTGACCGGCAAGATAATTGAAAAATGAATCGTCCGGATATGCCCATAGCGTAAACTTTGAATTAGCTTGGCAATTAGAAGTTGTGTAGGTTTCATTAAAGAATCTCTAATATTTTATTTTATCATCTTGTGCTTGTTGGAAAAAGCATATTTTTCATTTTAAAATTCCAGATTTAGTTTTAAATAAAGGTAATATTTGATAATATTCCATATTATCATCTTGTGCTCGTTAAAAAGCATATTTTTGGCTTTAAAATTCCAGATCTAGTCTCAATGAAAAGAGTCTTCTGTATGGTTACGATCTAATATAATGGCGGTGTTAATGGGCAAGATCCGGCACGGTTTAATAGCTTTCAGATCTGATTGTTTAAACATGATACACCTCGTTGGTAGACGGCCATCACGGTTCCTAATCGTTCGCTGCAATGGAAAAACCATTTAGCAATTATCAAAAGGTTTCGTCGACAATTGCGCAACGAGATGAGCACGATTCGCAACCGGCCGGGAAGGAACAACGAGATTGCGCGATTCTTCCGGGAAAGATAATTTGTTCTCGCGTAATTATGCCACTCTGCGTGCTTTTCTGTGTCCTTATCGCGCTGAATTATTCTACACCGCAATTAGGAGCGATTTCTCCCGTCTTTTCATTCTGTGTTTTGATATGGAAAGCGCCGGAGGGGCCATCTCTTAATCTACAATTGCAAGAATTCCGTTTCTTTCTTCCAGGTGGGGAATTCTTTTTTCTTGTTTGCTCGTCTTAATTGCGCACCAGCACCACCATCTTCTTTCACTGATTGCGGATTTAATTCGTGGACTCACTTTGGAATTTGCGTCGCGAATCACGGTTTAATTAACAATTGACTACTGGGGAAATACATTCTAGAATTTTCTCTCATATTCTTCGATCGTTGCGTATTTAAGAAAAATTTCCCTGTCGACAGGCGTCGCTATTGTTAAGAAACGGGACGGCGACGCAATAAAATCGAATACGTTCGCTTGATCGAATCGTGAAAAAGCCAAATTAATTTACGCGTTCCGTACACGCGATCTGCAGAGCGAGTTGTGTGTTACGAGTCGACAGTTCGCGAAAGAAATTGAATCGTCGCTCGCAATCTCCGCCGTGTTTCCCTCTGTCTCCCTCTCTCTCTCTCTTTTTTTTATTTTCCCGGTCGCTTTCGAATTTTTCGCGAATCGAGAAATTGAAATTCTCGGACCAGCCACGGCGAATTTACGCGGGTACGAGCTACGGGATAACGAACTGTATGTCTAGAATGTTCGATTTCCCTTCATCGCACCCTCACTTCCGGATGGAAATGGAAGCGAGGTCGATCGAACTGGCTCTCGAAGAGGGTCTGGAACCAGTCCGGAACCGAGATGGGGACGTTCGAGCGACCTCCACCTTGAAATCGTGGCCAGATACACACCTACGTACGCCCGCACAAATGTGCCCACGTCTCTATGTATCTGTGTGTCTGATCGAGCACGATAAATGCTAGATTATTGCTGCATCTTGTACGATAACATCGCCAGATAGTCCACGGCCATGGGCTTGTTTTCTACGATAAAGGAGGAAATTTCGTTCTGAAATCGAGTACCACTTGTGAATTCGGCCGCTCGCGTCCGATCATCGGTTTAGATAAACGAAAATGCCCCAGAAATAAATTCTCACTGCCTCCTATTACAATTAGAATGATCTTCGCGGTGGATACTGGACGATGTCCTAGAAATATTGGAGAAACAATTTTTTAAATTGCACGATTTATTCTACGGTAACTGTGATTTGAACTTCTTTATCGATCATAACCTCCTAGAAAAAGAACAACATTTATATATCTACTGTATCCCTATATGTTCTCTAATGACTAGACAGCGGATTTTATGCGTTTATGATAAAAATCAGTTTTACTTTAAAATAGTAAAAATGTTAGAAGAATTTAGAAATATTAGTAATTAAACGTATTAAGAAAGAAAATCAATTTCTAGTTCACTCGTTGATTTCACGAATTGACAATAACAAAATAGAATTTTATTTCGGTCCAAAGGAAATTCATAATATTTGTATCTAGTAGATACTGTTCGAAATTTCATCACAGGTCTGACACGATATTATAGCTACAGTCAGTGTACAAAGTATTCGTACACCTCTCAAAAACCAATAACTTTTTCATAATTGTACCAAACGACCTTTATAATCAATTGGAAGCATTGATTTACGAAATGATATGCCAAAAAAAATTTTCCAAAAATTATAATTTACAAGGTTACATGGAAAAATAAAAAAGGCATTCTTTAAAACTTTTTAATTTGGGTCCTTTTAATGAAAATTTAAAATATTTGTTTTGTAGATCTATGTTAGTTATACACATGCTGACAAAATTTGATTGAAGTCGATTAACATACACACGAGCTACAACCGTTTAAAAATGGTGAAAATCGTAGTTTTACAAATCCACAGAATCGTGCATCTTTCGATGCGTGTCGTTTTATCCAGCGTCAAGCGATTTCGATGAAAATTTCAGCATGCGTGTAGAACTAACATAGATCTACAAAACATACATTTTAAATTTTCATTAAGGACACAAATTAAAAAGTTTTAAAATATGCCTTTCTCATTTTTGCATGTAACCTTGTAAATTATAATTTTTGGAAAATCTTTTTGCATGTCATTTCGTAAACCAATACTCCTAATTGATTATAAAAAATCAGGTCGTTTGGTACAATTATAAAAACGTTATTAGGTATTAAAAGCAGTACGAATACTTTGCACACCCACTGTATATATTTTGGCTAAAATTGCAGCAGCCATAGTCAAGGATTGTTACGGAAAGCTGGCATTCGTCTTATTGTATCGCATTACCGACTCCAGGGGTCCGCTCGTTAGGAGTAACAATCGTTTCGCGGGACAATCGTGGCCAAACGTAATAATCAGCTTTTTTAATTCCCCTTCCCCGGGACGTTCCCCACCCCAGTCTTGATTTCACACTATTAATCATCGGACAATAGGCGGAGGGGTTTTAAGAACGATCGCGGAAGAACGTTTCCGTGTAACATCAGTACTGGCGCGCGCGAGAGAGAGAGAGAGAGCCAGGGGGAACGTCTTCTATAAGCAGATTTCTATCTGTACGTCTGCTCGTCTATGATTAATGCATCCCCGTTCCTCCCCGAGGTTCCTTACTTCAGAACCTAGGAAGCTAGGTCGGGCTTTTTTGCTCATTGAATATTAGCCGGCCCCGGGAGCGATTCGTCTCAGCTCCGATTAATTTTAATTGTCGACAAATCCTCGGCTAGACCGGCCTTGGCCCCGGGGAAAAGGGATGTTGATAAATGGATGAGGAAGGGGTGGGATAAGAAAAGACCGGAGGGGGTGAAAAGACCAGGAGAAGGAGGAAGAAGAAGGAGGCAAGAAGAAAGCTCGCGGATGGATAAGAATTGATGGATCGGTCAAAGGGACTCCCGCGCTCGTTTCTTGAAAGACGGATTAATATCCCATTCGCGTTTCCCTTGTTGGTTCCGGGCTTTTTGATATAAATGACTCGTGACCGGGGATCATACTCCGCGATCCTCATTGTCGAGTCCGGTCTAGATCGGACGATCCTCGGGACGATCGTTACCGGCACTCTGCACAATTTATGCCTGACAAATTGGCAATTGCGAACAGCTCGCTTTACCCTCTTTTGAATGTATGATTTTTCAGTCCTTCGCTTCGAACTACTGTCGCCGGGCTCTACCGTCTTCGGATATTACCGTCTGCTTCTACACCTGTCCCTCAGTTCCGCAATCATTTTTACATTCTTGTTTCCTACTTCCTCGTTCCGAGGGTCGCTAAAAAATATTAAAGCTCTGGGCTTATCTGCTAGCCAGCGATTCTCCATTTGGAATAATTACAACGGGTAGACTTTATGCAAATCTTTATGCATTTATAGGAAAATCGAGTAGATGAAATTCAAAATTGATGGAGAATTTTCTCCTCTATGAAAATCATCAAGGGAAGAAATAATATTCAATTTAGTTTTTCTATACATTTATATGGAAACCAAGTTCTCGAAACGACCAACTCGGAAATTATTTTACGACGGAGGAAGTAAATCTCTACTTTCAACCCTTAATTGCCAGAATAGATTTTATCGTACGCTAATTCTCCTAAAGAGAAAATTTTACTATATTTAGACACGATGAATTATATTCGTTGCGAACCTAGTATTTAAGCCAATTTGAAACGTGCGTGTTAACTCTTCATTAACTCACCTCAACATACCGTTGTAGAAATTTCACCTTATCTGAATCTCATTTTAATATTTTCATCCTTGGATAATGAATGATCCTATACTATACCAGTTTCAAACTATATTTCCTCGAGAAAAACATTTTGTTCGTTTCTTTTTACTTGTTTTTCCATGCAGAATCATCGTCCGCGTATTACGTTAATCGTATGTATCTTATGTATATTATGTATCCTATGTGTATACTCCTCAGACATAGTTGCACAAAAGATACCAGGACCTTCGGCTATAATTGTGCCGGTGATTATGAAAGAGAAGCGAGTCATCTTATTTCCTCGAGATATTTAGACTTTTGCGTCCAACCTGCCAAATCAAAATCTTTCATTTATAATATTCGCTTACTGTATCACGATCTCGGAAACGCTTCCTATAATAAACACAGTGATCGCTGATTAAAGAAGTTGCGTGTACAGCATGGCAACTGACGCCAAACACTACGCCATTACACACTTTATTGAACGATAACTTTTTTAATGAATAAGTATAACAAGTGTCATCTCTATTGAAAATAAAAATTGTCTACATCGATTGCACAAGAAATAGAAACTAAATTGAATGTTATTTCTTCCCTGAATGATTGTAATAGAGCAGAAATCATGTATTGACATTTTCAATTTTTTCAATTTTTCAACGATTTTGAATTTCATCTATATTGAATTTTTTTGTAAATGCATAAAAATCCGCGGTCTAATAACAACTAACCACAAGCGAGGTAAATGTAAATTATGTAAAGCTAGCAGTACTACCTTACAATGTTGTAAATGTGATCCATTTATATGTAAAAAACATTTTGTGTAACCTGCATAATATGCGAAAGTTGTTAATCTTCAGAATCAAATATCGATTCCTAAAATAGTTAATATATAATACTATTATTACCTTATATCTTAATAATATATCTGAATAAAACATACAGAATAAACGTCTGTATCTCAAATACAGTTTATAATAGATAATTTCATGATACAATGCCAAATTCTTTGAAATTATCCTGTCCATTCTTTCCGCGTACTGGGTACATGTACATGGCGCACCCGCTGATCCCTCTCACCCCCTATAAGCCAAGCGTGGCATAGCTTATACATCTTTTGAAAATGTGACGTCACAGAGCACATTATCTTTGCCTAGGGGAAAACTACCTGTATGTATACATACATGGTCTAACGTCTCAACAGTCGAGGGTCAAGATCCCGGCTCGGTTGCAGTCGCAGCGGTTGCACTGCGCGCGTCCGTGTATATTTTTCGAAGTGCTCGATGGGACGGCTTTTGAAAAAGCCGTGGCGGGTATCGATCGTCCCCTCGACGACCGCCTACACACGAACGCATGCGAATCGAGCTTGCATGAACCTGCTACAAAGGTTAGTGCCAGCGAGCATGAAATAGAATGAAACGAGCACAGGATAAGAAGGGGGAGAGAATATAGAGAGACAGAAGGAGGAGTGAGAGAGCGAGAGGAAGGGAAGGGAGACGGGGAGAGAGAGAGAGAGAGAGAGAGAGAGAGAGAGAGAGAGAGAGAGAGAGAGAGAGAGAGAGAGAGTTGGGCTGGGTGGGCATGCTCGATGCGGTCTCTAATTGGAGGCTGTTAACGCATAATTAACGTGGCGTTGTTATCCTCCTATTTCGCCCGTGCCCACCTCCTCCCCGCAGTGCCGTACCCTTCTCTCATCTCTGTCGCCCCTGGTAGCCCACAAACCGATCTCCAATCACCGTCGAAACCGTCCATATATTCTCCGGCTCTCCGAAAATTACGGGAAACCAGTCAGCGATGAAAATGCACGCTCCCTGCCGGATTTCGCCGTCTCTCCGTGCATCTATGTTCGTTGCACACACATTCTCTCTCTCTCTCTCTCTCTCTTGCTTTCTCTCTGTTCTTGGTCTTCTCGTCTCTCTTCATCCTCCTGTTCGTCCCTGCGCGTTCGGTTTTTGCCGTGTCCAACAGGTACGGCCCGGCTATCCTCGTGATCCGCGTCACCTTGACGAAAAGTGTCGCATGACGAAATCGGCCGCCGAAACAATGCGATAATCTCGATGTCACGCCGTTGCGTTTTTACCACCGCGAAACACCCCGCCGTTTCGACATACCGTTTTGCGGTGGAACGGACGGCCGAATTTTTTCAGGTTTGGCGATCCAGCTCGCAAGAAATTAGACATTTACGGTTCGGCGCCGACCTGCTCGATTAGAAATCGCGGTTTCGGACGATTCGAACGGGAAAATTGTCGGCGTCCAATGTGCTATGTTCTCGCAGCCTCCAGCCGGTGTGTCCCAGCAATTAGCACGTCCCTGCCGGCATTCGTTTTGATATCTTACTCGTTGAAATGTTTCATCGAGCGTGACGTACCTTCTGCGGCGCCTTTAACTCCTTCACATTAAATATTACGATTTACCAATTGATCGAATTCTTGAAATTTTCTGTATTTTCACCTATTTTGCTTTTCGTCTACTCAGTTTTCATTATTTTCGACAGAATTTTAATTGAAGAATACAAGCTTCCAGCTGTATTTTATTGTTTTATTTCGACTAGATTATACAATACTATTTTATACAATAATATCTGAATGCAAAATTAAATGTATACGTATACTATTTGAATAAATGTTGGAAAAAGAGATTGAGAAATTGTGGGATGATTATGGTCAGCTCTAGAAGCCAAATTGGAGAACAATTGCCCCACTTAAATTAAAAAATTTTTTATATATAGGATATTTTTTCTCTACATTCGAAAAAATGGGTAAGTACCATTTTTATTCCCTAATACATATAGGTCTTTTAATAATATCTCCTAAACGCATAGACTTTTCTAAAAAAAATTTTTAAATATTGCATTGTCATCCAGTTCTGAGCTGTGTTTAAAATTTCAAGTCTCCAGCTCATCGGGAAGTCAGTTTAAGATCAATTGCAAAATTTGTACCGACAAACAAACAAACAAATAAACAGACAGACAAGAAAGCGAGCTACTAAAAACGTGGTGGAAATCGTCTGGACGGGAGTGTGCATAAAATCCGCAGTTTGGTAATTAAATTCAGAAATATTATGCTACATTCTACAACCTTAAATATTCAAGTTCAAAATCAGATAACAATTTCACGTCCGCAGTTGACGTTCTTCAACGACGATTGCCGATGTTGTCAATGTTCGTGCACGGCATAATTTCGTAACGCGATAAGTTTCAATGTTGTTGAATATCAATTTTTACTGAAATAATTAGCACTGTTCGCAGAATATCTCGCAGCGTTCACTTGCGAAGATAAGCGCGCGACAATGGTTCCTTTCATGTTGCGCAAACGATTAAGTATTAAATAGGGTTGCTAATAATCGTTATCAAGTATCCATAAGTTTCGCGTGCAAAGCTGAAATTATTAACAATCGTTGCGGAGTTGTTCATACTGGGTGACACGAATATGTACCGCTATTGTGACTTTACTTCACAATGTTGCTTAATTTATATTAGTGTGCCGCGCTGATAAGATATAAAGGCGATATCGAACAGTCAACAGGAGTTTATTGCTCCAAGCTGACCCTGAAGCGAATGCATAGTTATCAATGATTCTTTCCGTCGCCGTTTATGCGCAATAATTTATACGCGAGTGCGCTTCGTAATTGCAAATTCGCGCGAGTCGATACGTCGTAAAAGACGCGTCGAAATAATCGCGCGGTCGAAGGACCTAAAATTCAAATTCCATTTGATAATTATGAAGTTCGCGTTGAAATGACCGTACTCCGTAGTACATAGAAGGATATTGTAATTTACGTTCGTATGAGAGAGTAACGCTTAAATCAATTTTACGTAACTCTCGATTATAGACTGATAAATTCGCCGATTATTCTTTTATGTCGGATATAATTCCCTACAACGGATGTGAATCGAGCAATTAGGCAAACACAATGGACGATTTAATCGTTTTATAGGTTCGCGATACAAGAATCACCTAGCGAATCGTCGGAGAACTGCGGATTTTATGCATTTGCGGTAATATGCAGGTGTGAACACTGTATTCTAACGAAATTACTCGAAAAGTGTAATTACTGTCTACCTGAACCTGACTTTATCGACTGTAATTAATTAAACTGCGGATTTTATGCATTTATGGCAAAAATAGGTACGTACAATTTAAGGCAGTGAACGTATTAAAAATATTTAAGGACATTAGTGTATTAGTTTCAGCTGAATAGGATGATTAAAAGAAGAATACAATTTTTATTTGGCTCCTGTGTCCTGCAATCAATGCGAACATTTTGCATAAATATCTCGAGTCTAGGATTAATACCAGCAAATCGTGATTATTATTATCCTGCGGATTTTGTGCATTTATCGCAAAAATAGGTACGTACAATTTAAGCAGTGGACATGTTAACAATATTTAAAGACATGAATGCATTAGTTTCTGCTTAATAGGATAACTAAAAGAAGAACACCATTTTTATTTTGCATAAAGATCCACGATGTAGTTATTACGTGAAAAGGAAAAATAGAGGTACATTTAGAAAATTGTATTTATAAAACCACAAACGAAATGTTACTCAAGTTACTCTAATCGGAACAAGTATTGCAAGTGCAACGAGTGCTCAAGTCACCGACTTGAGTCATTCAAAGTCATCGTCAAAGCGGTACATATAAAGCTTGAAAAGACCATTTATTAACAGTTCGAGTAAATTGACGTTCGCCGGTCGCGCCGTTAAAAATCGCGGACCGCGCGCGATAGCTAAAAGACCATTTCCTAGAGCGAGATAAACGAGGCGATTTCGCGCGGCGCGTTATTCAGATGGGCCTTATCGTCGGGAGAATGAAGAGAACAATATTTGTGCTGGCGAACAAAGTGTGCGCGATAACGCGAGCACGGAGTAGCAGCGTATCGGAGCCTAACCCTCGAAAACTGTATTCTCATCGGCTTCCGCAGAGCGGTTCGCGCGGATTCCGCCGATAGCGTTCGCGCTCGGGGCAACAATAAAAATGCCGGCGACAGAGATGTTGCGTCTCTTCGTCTAACGTATTGCTCTGCATCCCTTTATAAGGGAACTAAATAATTTCACTTTAACGTTATCCATAAACTGCAGTGGCCCTGAATGTAAACAATTTTGATCTCGCGCGAGTCAGGCGGTCTGAATAGACTATTGGATTGACAAGAAAGTAAGTTCGGTATTTTAAGGTGCTTAAAACCCAAATTCTTTGTTCGATGATCGTTTGCCGCCTTTCTGGTAGCTTGACAATTCTGCGCTCATAAAACTTCTGAGACTTATCGGCCAAAAACTGATCCAAGCGCGATTTCATTCATTGCTATTCATCGATATTCATTGCTCGAATAAAAAGATGCAGTTTTATTTCACTTCAAAATACCAAAATTACTTTCTTGCCAACCCAATAAATCAAAGTTAACTGTCCAAGTGAGAGAGGTTGCGTCACTCCTTTGTAAGGGAAATAACTAATTTAATTTTAACGTTATCCATAAACTGCAATGGTCTGAAATTTAGAATAATGTACACAAAAAATATAAAGAAAAAGATACGGAGAACAAAATGATTCGAAAATATCGGTTTTTATGTAATACTTTTTGGTTACAAATAACAGTTATTAGTGTCCAACAAACTGGATCCTCAAATTGAAGAGAAGTTCATTTCGAACCAATTATTTGTAACCAACACGATTTTAGTCGATGAAATACTTGTTATTCTATGAATTTTATACTTTTCGGTTCTAACAGTTACGGTCTCTGTTCTGAATGAACCAAATCAGAAGTGACAGTCCAAGTGAGAGAGGTTGCGTCTCCGCGTCTGGCATCGCGAAACAATCCGTTAGTCGGGTGAAGGGCCCCCGTAGGGGCGGGGTAAGTTTTCGCGGCCGATTGGTCGCGGAATTCTCGTCGATTTCACGCGAGACGGTGCGAGGTATTTAAAATTAAATTCACTGGTAATGTAGCACAAATGGCAAGGTGCCACGGGGAAGGAGCCAGAGCCGAGAGCTGGTCGCCGATCGTCTCCCCAGCCAGTCTGGCTGGCTCTTTGGTGTCGGTATGCAGCAGGAGAAGGCCGGATCGAAAGGACTCATCGTGGTCGTCGGAAAAAAATCTTTAATGGGAATTCCAGTTCAGAGGAAAAGCGGCTGCGGGGTAGGCTGTCGGAGGAGGATGGGGAAGCGAGGGGAGAGGGCTGGCTAGGGTGTCATTATCGTGGTCATTATCGTCATCGTCCCTTTTTCCTTGGCCGCGCGGCGCTTTCGTCGACGGTAGCTGCCGCCGCAATCACCGTAATCGCTCACCTCCGCGTTTCAGTGCGCGCACTCGCCAAGGAATAAGGCGCGGGGCACTTTGGCCACTCGCGACGCCACTGAAACCATCGCGAATGGGAGGACCAGCCGATGGAACTTTTCCAGAGTTCCTCGTCCTCTACCGTTTATTCCTCCTCTTCGTGTGCTTCCCCCTCTCCAACGATTACTGTACTCTATGGATACCATGTTTTCTAACCTTTCAAGTAATACAACAGTGCTCCCTTAAATTTGTAAAGTTTAGGATTCGGGGGCAAATCTTTTGCGTTACCGAGCAGCGTACCTTCGAGCAATTTGCTCCGGCACGGCGAAAAAACTCTTAACCCGTTTGTGACCGAGTGGCGACTCTGAGGCGCCACTAAAAATTTTTATACCATTGTTCAAACTATTTTCTGTATTATCAAATTTGTACCTAATAAGTTACTAAACGTTTCAGTACTGTACGTGGAAATTGGATCAGTTTCATATGCGTAGAATAAAAGAAATCCTGTAAAATGGAAATATTCTAGGTCAGCAGAAAAATTTCGTTCTAGAATGAAAATAACTCCGAGTGCAAAGTATTTGTAGTTGTATACAAAATCAATATTCAAAATCGATATAACTAGTCCGATTCTCTAAAACTCTGAACAATTCACTGATACTACGTTCTGAAAGTTAACACAGAAATGACTGAATTCGAAACTGTCTTTATCGACGAATTATATTTTCGCGGCACCTCTTTGAAGTGCCGTCTTTTCTGCAGCAGTTTGATTATCTCTCCTTGTCTACCGAGATAAGGCTTCGCCGAGTTCGAGACAGCAAGTGGTGGATGCAAAAGCGTCACAATTTTAGCCAAATCTATATTAATTAATAGACTGCGGATCTTTATGGAAAATAAGAAATATTTGTACATATTGATTGCAAGACAGGAGCCAAATAAACATTTCTTTCTTCTTTTAATTATCTCATGAACGCGAAACTTATACACTGGTAGTCTTAAATCTTTTTCATAGGTCCGCTGTTTTAAATTGTACATACCCATTTTTATCACAAATGCATAAAATCCGGAGTCTATTAATTAATATAGTAAATTACACTATAATGTACACATATAAGACAGTAAATTACACTATCTTTTCCTCTTCTTGTTCCTCTGATTCTTCTCTTTCTCCAGCTCTCCGTCTCTCTCTCTCTCTCTCGGCCTCTCTCCTCGTTTCAGCGCCCAGGCTACCTGAACCGATCCCCCATTCGGATTACATAATCGAATTATTGCGGAAGCACGCGAAGAACGATGTTTCTCCGCGGAACAGTCGGCTCTAGTTTGCAATCACGTGAACCATCGACCACCTTCACCCTCTGGTCCCCCATACACACCCCCGTGCCACCTGCTTTGTATGAAACTCGCGGCCGAAACTTCGATCGTTCCGGCTAATTCGAAACCGAGCACTCCGCTGTGACCCGTGTCGCTCCTCATTTCGTAGGTAAAAGTTCCCGGAAGGAAGTTTCGCAAGCATCGTCGCAACACAGCCGTCATCGACCTTTGTTCTCGCGACTTTTCGGCTACGGAGTCGCCGGTCTGCGATTTGCTTGCTCGAAATCGAATTACTTCGCAGACATGTGAATTCGCCTCCTCAACAGAAGAAACGATATTTACTCTGCCGTTCACTTCCCGATGGAAAAGCAATCTCGAAAAAAAAACAACTTGCGCCAGTGAAAGTGAAGGCTTCACGCTTTAAAACGAGCCCGGGTAGATTACTCGCGGATTTTCTGTTGCAGAGCTACATTAGCTCGTATATCAACGATTTTTCAAATACGGTGATCGAATTAGAGCCACTTACGTAAGTCGACGATCTCGTGTTCGATCGGTTTTCAAACGAAAGTCCAGCTACACAGAATTAGTATGTAGATTCTGTGTTCCGTAAAATCTGTTTCAAAACAGTCTTCAAACGAAACTGTGATACAACTATTTCTACTTTATAAGATTAATTCAACAATATATTTCTGTTTATTCAAAATGTACCAAAAAATATTTAAAATGTAGTCAAAATTGTTTTTAAAATACTTGAAGAAATAAAAAATGATGTTATACGTGATTCGAGAACGTTCTCTGGCACCGTTAAATATTATAAATAATTCTAGCCAGCTAAATCAATGGACCACTGTGCAACGTAGTACCTGCTCGATAGGTCCGTCGCGTCGAAGTGATTATCTGCCATGTTTTCTAGAAAACGAGAGGATGGATTCTGGTTATTCATCGATTAATCCGGTGGACTGTTTTATCCCGGAGATCTTATCTCGTTACTGCGAAGCTACTGGTTCTGGTCCGAGTAATTACAGCGTATGATACAGATATGATATAACATGGCCGTTCGGCTGAACGACTGCTAATTGCAGGCAACATGTGCTCCATTTTCTGCGAACCCTCGACGTAAGAATCTTTTATCGGATAGGTTGCATGCTTACAGTATAACGAGCCTAAATAGATTCTCGAAGTTCATGGAACAGTAATGGATTATTCCAGCGTCCAAGCAAACGTCCGTCCGAGTCTCTGTCAACGAAAGCGAGGCATGCAACTATAGCGTAACACGGTTGCGCAAATAAACGATCGAACATGTCAAAGTATAATTATTCCGGCTACTAGGAAGTGGGAATAGATTCTCGGTAGATCATCCCGGATAATAATAAAAATGCATCGATTCTGCGTACATGATCCAATTACTGTCGCGAGACTTCATGCGAATTCTGTTCTTCAGAGAGTTGAGGGAAATTTGATTCTGGTTACTATTTTATTCCGTGCATTGAGAATGTAAATTGCCGTGGTTTAGAAGATAATGAGAATTGTGGTTGTACTAGAAATGTCGTTGTTGAATAGTGGATGAAAAATTAACATGGAAATACATCTTCGCGACAACATTCCACCGCCTCGGAAACAGCTCTGCACAATGCACTGGAGCACAAGACTCGGCTAATTTCTTCGGCTCTCTACCTCTCTAATTAACTACTGCCTTTTCAAGCGCCACGGCAAAAGTTCTTGGAAAAGAAGATTTCCAATAACCGAGAAACAATTAGAACCACCTTCGGAAAATCCACTTCTGCGAGCTTCGATACTGCTGATCGTAATGAGATAGTTATTTATTATATATTAATTAGATATAAATAACATATAGCTTATACATGTAGCTTTCATGAAGGCAACAACGCAGAGCTGGGGAAAATAGTATTCTAAATAATACATAATCCCATTTATGTTTACAGTATCTGTACAACTTTGAAAATAAAATATTTTATTTGATGCAGTAATTTTTGAAAATAGTATTTTATTTTAAGAATATTGAAAATATTTGGACTTCGTCTTCATTATCAATTTCAATTTTAAATATTATTGCTCAAAATAATGGTTTGCATTCAATAGGCATTGCGAATCTTTGAAACTTCATTTACAATCGAGTTTAAAATCTCGATTTCGTGATTTATTCAATTTTTTTGAACACGCAAGCGACCATATAATTGCTACTGTTAGCCATCCAAAATGGAAATTACGATGGATTCCGAAAGACTTAAATGAAGAGAAACGTACTTTAATCGAAGAAACCGTATTGAATGGTTTGAAACAGGTAGCAAATCCAGATTCAGAGTCACGACCTCAATTACTTTCACAAAACAAAGAAGCAGATGACTTTTTTTCCTTTATGGAAAAAGGAACAAATGATTTCGAGGTTCAGATTGTTCAAATAATATACTATTCTCTTTGAGCAAAATAAAATCTAAAATATTAAATAGTATTTCAAATATACATTTCGTCAAATAATGCCCACCTCTGCAACAACGAAAATTTACAGCAGTTCATATGCAATACCGACGGATTAAAGAAGAGGTGGACGTTCCTGACGGTGTCCTCGCCTAGATTCGATTTGAGGACATTTCCGACGAAGAATTTCGGTCGAACGAAACGGTGTCTCCGAAGAAGAAAGAATAAAATGTAGAAGAATGGCTAGGAAAATATGGAAAATTTTATAATTGTGCAAGATCGATGGTAAAACGGTTCGGTCGATTTTCTATTTTCGAGGGACAAGCCATAGGCTATTTGTTGCACGGAGCTTACGCGATCGCCTCGTCCGGCGTAAGGTCAAGGCAGATTCCCGCGGAACAATCCGGGATCATTTAATCCCGTGCATCCTGCCCGGGAGAGAATCGAGAAGCGTCTGGAAAACACGTTCGGAAACTAACTCCGATAGGATATCCCGTGGCCGTTTCCTCTGCAGATAACTGCAAAAACCGCGGAGAGCCAGGGTCTACTGTAGCTTGCCAGGGAATTTAAAAGTCCGGCACGTGTTCGCCGGTAGGAGAGAAGGATGGCCGAGGCAGGACGAGGCAGCGAGAGCACACACGAGCTAGACGAAGAAGGCGAGGCGAGCATGAACAGAGACGAAAACAGAAGGGAATGCCGGTATCGTTTTCAAACCGGCTGAAAGCCGATACTTGAGCCGAGGCCTGCCGTGCGTTCTCGTTTTAATTACCATTTTTCTTCCTCTCCGATTTCTTCGCCACCTTCTTTTTCTCCCTTTTCTTCTTCTTCGCCGTCGTCGTCTTCTTCGTCTTCTTTCGCTGTGAGAATTAAGGATATCGGTTTCCGTCGCCAGGTGAAACCAGTGTCAGGCCCTCCCGGGACCGAACGTGGACTTGTTTCGAGGCAATGACGATGTTTGCGCGAGCTAGTATCGAGGCAGGCTTGTATCCTCGCTGTTCTTTCCTCTGGTAAACGTGTGAACTTGTGGCGTTTTTATTATGCGTCGCAATCTGTACTTTGCGAACGCATCCTCGTGTCTATTTTTCATCCGGTTTTCTATTTCAGTTGCTCCGAGACGGAACGCGCGCGCACGCTCAGGATAAATCATTTCTGCGATTATCAAGGCATAAGCGTATCTAATGGTACTCTATAATTAATGGTAGACGGCTCGGGCATATTCAGCTCGCGCTGTCATTTCAACGAAAGTGACGCTCCACAGTATCTTCGTCAAATCAATTATTAAATCACCGATGGATACTTCACAGACACTTCTATCGATTGTAAGTCATCAACAGCAGGTTCGCCAACTTCTTGTGTACCTACAAATGTCTCGAACAGATTAAAACCGATTTCAATCTGCTCGTCGTTGCACTGCGGATCTCGGTGTAAAACGAGAACGACGTCTTCCGCGTCAACTGGGAGACATTTTCAGATCGTGTCTTTCCTTACAAACTGATTTTTACGAAATGATCATGTGCACTTTTTATTGTTTCTCCAGATATACAGGGTGTGTCCGTTAAGTTATGTCACCATTTTTTAGGCATTTCCAGTAGTGTAATTAAAAAATGTTTCAGACAAAAGTTTCTCAGTGCTTGGTGAGCTATACATGTTCGCATATTCTTAAATCTGAAAAAATGCTTTTTACGCAATAAATTGAAGGTCACCTTGACTTGTTTAAATGGCACCATATGTTTTGGACCTCAGAGTATTGTTTCTGACGTCGAGAAGAATTTAACAGTGTACTATACTATGACCTTGAAAGGACAAACTTGAAAATTTTGTGCAAACGTAATTTTAATGAAAAATTATAATTAAAAATAATTAAAATTATTTCTTACAGTATAAATCAAGTTACATCAGATGTTCGAACTGCGATCCACCTTCTATGATACAGAACTCCGCTCTTTGTATTAGATTTTTGTATTTTTTCTTTTTTTTTTTTAGTTTAGAAATCGTTGAATAGGAACGTATGGTCCAATTCGTTGGCCACCGCGTTCTCCAGATCTGTCTCTCCGTTGGATTTTTATCTTCGGGGATATCTGCAATCTGTTGTATACGATACAGCAATCAATAATGTTCGAGAACTTCGAGAAACCGCATAACAACTGCATGTAATAACATAAACCGAGACGCCCTAATTATGGCGACAACGAAAAGTCTAATAGAAAGAGCGGAGCTCTGTATCGTAGAAGATGGATCGCAGTTCGAACATCTGATTTAACTTGATTTATATTGTAAGAAATAATTCTTCATTAAAATTACGTTTGCACAAAATCACCGAGTTTGAGGTCATTTCAAGGTCATAGTGTAATACACTGTTAAATTCGTCTCGGAAACAATTCCACGATGTCCAAAGCACGTGGTGCCATTTAAAAAAAGTCAAGGTGACCTTTACTCTTTCACGTAAAAAGCATTTTTTTCAGATTTATGAATATGCGAACATGTAGCTCACCAAGTACTGAGAAACTTTTGTCTAAAACATTTTTTAATTACACTACCGGAAATGCCTAAACAATGGTGGCATAACTTAACGGACACACCGTTAACTGTATACAAATGTACTCCGAAATTTCTTACCGTGGAAAGTGATATACATAGTTTTTTTTTTGTGAAAAATCCCGGAAAACACGTTCGACACTAGAATAACTTTTCGAGGGTTAAAGACCGAATTTCTATCGTCAAATGGTTTGTTTCAGGAAATTCTTAGTGCACAAATACACAAAATCATGTTCTCTGGCGAAAAGGCGACAATCGGAGGGAAAGAATGGCAATTAGCATCGACTTTGTTGATCGGTGAGTCGTTTTGGGACGCGGTCCCGACGGATTTTCGTCGATTAGACGAGTGCCAAAGGTGATATCGCGCCTACCTTGCCTCTCGCGCACGTCGGAGACAGCGAGTTTCTCGACTGGGGTTTTCGCTTGCGCCGCTTGGCAACGTGCGTGACCTAGGCTACCGTGTGTTGCGTAACGGGCCACGTTAACGCGCTCCTCGATATTATCTGGCCGCGTCTAACAAACCTAATCTCGGTTGCTAACCAACGGAACGTCTCCGACAGAGCTCGCGCAGAGCTGGCCGAAGCAGAAGAAGGATTGAGAACCGCTGTCCGCCGGAGCTCAAGGTGAACGAGATTCAAAGTGGCAATGCTGGAGCTGCGAGCAAGGGAGAGACTCGGAAGGGTCCAACGTCCCTAATGCCTGCGCTTTCGTTGCACGCTAGATATGCGAATATCTCTCGCTCTTGCCCCCACCATCGGTCTCTCTGGCTTGTCGTCTTCTATACTGGGTGTTCGGATCAACACTCTCAACATCCTGTCACTCGCGCATCCTCCTTCTTCGAGTCGCCGACCCTTTTCGAAGACGTTTTGAAAATTCTGTAATTACTGCGTCAAACCATCGGAGATGTGCACAATACGTTCAAGAAAATCAATCTTGCTAAATAATGTGTTCGATCATTTTTTACTGAAGATTTTGAGAATTGCCTGATTTTGAACATTGTGGAATTCTTACGCCAAATCATCCGTTAAATAGATGAACGAAGTTCTTATTTTATCCTGAATCTATCAGGCTGGAAGGGAAGTTTTGTCGTATTTTAGATAAACAGGCAATTTTGCTTGTAGATCAAATTCAAATGTGTTGTTTATAATACGACAGAACTTTCTCTTCAACCTAATAATTAGACAGCAGATCTTTAAACAAAAAATTTTCTAAATAATGATGTCATTCCCTCGGTTAATATGGTTATATTTGGTAATAGATTGGAAGTAATATACAGTGAATCGAATTAATGATCGGGCCCTCTAAAAAAAGACGATAACTTTATTAATAATGTACTATACGATTTGAACTTTTTTCGGAAGTGAAAATCTGGGATTTTTACCATATTTAAACGTTTTTAGCTCATTGCAACATCGACCGATTTTGACGAAATTTTCGGAGTATGTTTAATTTTTACACAGATCTACAAACCGTATACTTTTTAATATAGGCCCACATAAAAAAGTTGTAAAATGCAACTTTTTTTCTACAATTACGATCTATTGCATTCTTTGAAAAAATTTCTTTTCGCATCCTGTAGTAAACTAATTGTTCTGGCTTCCCAAAAAAAGTTCAAATCGTATAGTATGTACAATATTTAAAAAGTTATCGTCTTTTTTAGAGCATCCGAATATTAATTCGGGTCACTGTAATAGTATTTTTGAATTCTTCCGATGTTTTTCACTGTTTTAAATTACACCCGCTCATTTATGTATATAAATGCATAAAATTCGCTGTGTACTAATAATACAGGTTTTAATCCTTGATTGAAAATAACGTTTGCCTATGGCTCCTGAGACGGTTTCGAGCAGATCAGCGTCCCCGATTGAATTGTGTATCTAAAGATTAGTAGTCGCAATGTTTAATATCGAATATTCCGAACCGAGACACGCAAATGCAGACCGTATCTGCTTGGCGCAGATCGATGGTCCCCCATCGCTTAATCTTGTGGCGACACCTCTATGACTAACTACATCCATTAGTGCGGTCGCTATGAATTACGATCGGTTCTTGTTTCCCGAAACTTATCGATCAATGTTCGATTTGTATTGGGTTGTAACACATTGTCCCCACCTCCTCGGATAAAATATGTGCGGGTACCCGCAATCATGGCTATCCGAAATTGGGATCAGGTTACCGGAGGCAAAAAAGAATTTGGAGAAGAGGAACCGTGGAACGGTGCTTTTGTCATGCTGCACAATCGAGGCTCCGATTTTCATCTTGCCCGCTGGAATTTATATTCTTTAACCCTCATGCGTTCTTCGAGAATTAGTTACACAAAAGAACCGACAATAATGTGTACCTTATCCAGTTTTCCTTTACACGTTGCGCCATTGATTTAAATCAAAATTATGTCAGACTTTCAAGAAATGCATCTTGCAATACAAGTGGAGAAAATTGATCACAGTAATGCAGATCCACCGCAATATCACCAGTAAAAATTGCTGTACCATTATTCACAATATTGTTTACATCAATATTGAATAGATGAAATAACAAATCGTTGGAAAACTTCTTCGCTATTAAAATCATTGATGAATGGAGTAACATCCAATTTAATTTTTGTTTCTTGCAATCGACGCGCAGACAATTTTGATTTTGCATGAAGATCCACAATCTAATTATTATATAAATATGTTGGTACCTAATCTAATCAATTTGCTATACAGGAAACAAGGAAAATGATGAAGCAAAAAGTTAGGCCATCTTTGCCAGCTTCGTATAGTCGACTGGAGTTTCAGCGAACCGATTTAATTGTCCCTCGTCTTTCACTTCGAAACGAGAAAACCATCGGTCTTGCAAAACTGCCGGAGGAAAGTAAAGAGAAATAATACGCAATCATTGAGGTGAAGTATGACACGACGAAACGGTCGCCTCTAGAGAGCGCAGAGATTGCGATTTCTAGGGTTCTTCAAGTGACAGATAGCGCTGACGTTAACGGAACATTTTTAACAAGTGATGCGTCAGTGAAAACATTATCATGATTTCACTTTTATTTCCTCGCGCGGAGTCTCTGCGGACGAAGAGCGTCGAGTTGCGAAAACCAAATACCTTTACACTGTACAAGGAGCACATGCGTGTAATATTGAAATCGCCTAATCGTGGGTTCAACACGAGCATGTTCATTGGGAGGAAAGTTCTCTTGTGACTCCGAGGCGCCACTAAAAGTTGCTCTAACATTATTCAAAACAGCGTTCACTTTATTAAATCTGTCGGTAAACATTTAGGTATTGTATGAGGTATTACATCAATTTCGTATCCATAAAATTTGAAAAATCACAGGTTGGCAAACATGCTATTCTCGTCGCGACAAAACTATAAGACAGTAGCTTTTCGTCAGTCGATCTTATACTCTAATAAAGATGGCAAAAAGATCATCGAACAAAATGGAAGATATAAAATGTATTAAAGTTCTATTTCACCTTAAAATATCGAGATTACTTTCCTGCCAACCCAATAAGAGTCGGAAGAAATGTATAATTTTCGAGTTAAAATATCGACGAGCACAAAGGGTAAATAAAAATCAGTCGAAAGTCGCGAATTTCTGTGGTCTCACTGAAATCCACATCGACGCGGAAAGAAGCAGATCGGGCGATACGAGCGTATGTTTCGACTCCGCTAATCATGCAAATGGGTTGAGCAAAGTTTGTTTATTGGCGCGATTAATTCAGCGACACGCGTGCGTGTGCGTGCGCCTTGCAGATATCGATCGTCGAAACGCGGAGAGAAAAAGTCTGTACGAAGCGGGGTCGTGAACGCACACGGCTCGCACGAATCCCGACCTGCGTAAACTCGATTTTACGTAAGGTGGTTTGTCGAGGACAGGAAAAATAACGCCGGTCGAGCAACCTGGTTTCCTCGTGTGCGTTTGTACACCAATACACACGACGAACGGACACGAACACCTCGCGAACTGCTATCCCAGCGGAAACAATGACCGAGGAAAAAAAGAAAACGTTATTTTCGCGATTCCGCGAGCACGAACGCGACTCTCTTGCGTTTTTCCTCGCGTCCCGACGACGAGCGCAGGACTTATGTAAGGTCCTTAGGTATCCGGCACTTACGTCAGACCGTCAAGCATTATCTGAAAGTTAAAGAAAGCCGAGCGTCTTTAAATAAAAGCCGTCCGAGTCTTTCAGGGTTTCTATCCGCGGAATTCACATCCCGACTGTGGACGATTCGTCTGAAACTGGATCGATCCTCTTTCACCGGTGAATCGAAGTTTTGTTGTTGCAGTGAATCGACTGTGGTAGAACTGTTCGGGTCTTAGTCATCCGGGCGCTCTGTGGTTTGTGCAGAGTGTGCTGCTCTATTATGCACCGGATTCCTATGCAAATTTAAATGCGACTATTATAGTATGAACAGGGGGTTGATAGCTCCCTCGGTAAAAAGCTGTCGATCGATCTAGGAACGCGATCTTATCGGAATTGTTCGCATGCTGGACGAGGAAAATGTTTTTATTAGTGACGGGTACGCTGTCCCGATTAACTAAATTCACTTGGGCCGCGAAATACAATTTTTCGGGACTTAAGAACGGCCTGGGACAATTTCCAAGAGCCTTATTATTACCACTAGTATAGTCAGACTAGCATAATTCCCGTTGAAAAATCAACGGCTGGCGTATTTCTGGAGGTTCGCTCTACTAATTTAGTTTTAGCACTCGATCCTGAAGGATTTTTGGGATAAAAACATATTGGTGCATCCCTTTGTAAGGAAAAAATTAATTTTATTTTAACGTTATCCGTAAATTGCAGTTAGCAGTCTGAATAAACTAAATCAGAATGAACAGTCCACGCGCAGTATTGAAGTTCGCGGACAACGAGTCGCTCCGATTCAATTTCGCCGATCATTCGGTGATTGCGCGTAATCAGAGTGGACTTGTTAACCATCAAATTTCGTCGACTGAGAAGTTCGCTTCAATTACAGCAACAATAAACGCCGCTATTAAGAAATCACTAAACCCGAGTCGACTAAATTGCATCTCGGACGAACACTTGCGCATTGAAGGCGCAGCACGCGTCCAACGAAGCTGATTCTAAGGGCTGACAAAAGCGAAAAGTGTCCGTGCACGAAGCGAATAGAGATCTGAATCGCGGGGCGAAATCAGGCGGACTCTGTCATTGTAAATAATGTACGGATCCATAAAAGAAGATCGAAAGGGAGCACCGGTTGCTGCAACGGTTATTCGTATCTACAGGTTGCAGATTCCGTAGAGTTGGTATGGTTTCTGGAACGGTTCCAGCACTGAAAAAAGCAGTTCGCGGTGGGCCGCTCGCCGGCCGATAGAAACAAATTAGAATTCGACGACGGAGCGGGCTGAAGCGGGCCGAAGCGAGTAGAAGCGAGTAAAGGTGTGCTGGCAGATAGGAAGAAATTAGAATTCGACGAAGGAACGGGCCGAAGCAGGTAGAAGCGAACAAAAGTGCGCCGGCCGATAAAAACAAATTAGAATTCGACAACGGAGCGAGTCGCAGCAGGCCAAGGCGGGTAGACGCGAGTAAAAGAATACTGGCCGATAGAAACAAATTCGAATTCGACGACAAAGCGAGCCGAAGTGGGTAGAAGCGAATAAAAGTGCGCTAGCGGATAGGAAGAAATTAGAATTCGACGACGACGGGGGCTGAAGCAGGTAG